>CM037782.1:48097729-48147729 GCA_021229015.1 Solen grandis | reverse complement strand
GTCTCCGACCAGCATACTCTTCTTCTTGTCGTTGTGACCCTGCAATATTGGAAATATTAATGAGCTCTTGATATGCATACATCAAATAACACTGCAATGCTGTAAAATCGTTGTTTTTCGTTAACATAAAATTTCGTTGAACTTATAATACAGTCAAATTCGTGGGTATATTTTTTCTGGGAATAAATGTACCAGAAATCGTAAGGTCCGTCAAATAAACAGTTTTCGTGTCATATACAGGATATAACAATCCACAAAAAATTGTCCCCTTTTCTCCTCCATGATGTCTATCCACCTATAAAGTTTCAAGGTTATTTGTCACATGGTGCGAAAGATATGCTCCGGACAAAAATTAATTAAATACAGAATGAAATAAGGGCAATAACTACAAAAATATGATGTGCAGAATTAAGGTTCGTATGCACTGCATTTTTCAAGGGGTCTATCCACCTATGAAGTTTCAAAGTTATATATCTCATAGTGCATGAGAAATGCTCCGGACAAAAATTATGTAAAAAATTTACCTAAGGACAATAACTCCAAAAATATCATATGCTTGAAGTTTCAAGTTTATCGCTTTTATACTTTTTAAGTTAAAGTATGACAAACAGATAAACAGACAGTCAAGTCAAAAACAATATATCTGCTCCATATATATGATGACAATCGAATACTGGCTTTAAATATCGATTCTCTGTTTAGGAAAACAGATTTATTTTTGTTGTGCAATATACGTCATTCATCCTGAAAAAACTGATATAGATTAATTATCTGTGCAAATGGCTGAATAACAAAACTAAATCACAAAAAAGTCATGTAGATTTTGATTGTTTCGGTGTCATCTGTCGTGTTATCGTGACGGCATCCAAGGACGGAACGTTACATTTACTAATTGTTTACGAGAACATCGTAATTTTGAAGGCCGCCAGCACGCCTACACGCCAGAACGATATACGATAAAAAGGTTATTTGGCGTGTCGGCGTACTATCTGGACCCATCCGATGCGAGGAAATGAGCCAGTATGGATTGTTCTTCTACCTTTGTCTTCATTGTTTTCTCCTGGATTCTAAGGCCATACTAAAAAAATGGTTTGTTTTCAATCAACAGACCCTATCCTCCTCAATGAGTTTTTGCCCCTCAAGAGAGAATGAAATAATGTAAAGAATTCTTAACAAACAGGAATAACATGACTAAATATAACCATTGTCCTCATACGAAGACGTATGGGAGCTTTATGTGGTGATTACAGGATCTCACCACTTCCTATATTTTTACAAACTCCGCGCACCGGTTACGTCAAGCTGCACTACTTTAACCACTGCCATCACTCAAGTCACGTGATGATAGTTGAAACCATCTGACCAACATTTAAAATTTTATAAATTTATGTTATATGATTTGATTTTTTACTTTTCTCGAAATCATGAATGTTATTTTCGTGAAATATAACGAAACTGATATGATATATTGAAAACTAGTCATAAGTGATAAAAGTAAATCCGGTCTATATCAGCCGAAATCTACTTCTGGTGGCAGTGGTTATCGACAACTGTAAGGGGAGGTAACTACTGCGGCGGAGTTTGATATTTTTAATGAAACAACCAATGGAATTTTTGCCAAGTTTTTGAAAAAATTCTGAGATAAGCCCACGTGTATGCTCATTCTCCAAAATCTAACTTGAGAATTATACATAAACCAAGTAGGGGCATTTTAAGTGGGTAGGTAGGGTACCTGCAAACAAATATTTTCAAAGATAGCCTTAATTTGATCAATAAGAGTGCACGCGTACTGATTTACAGTCTACCGGTAACCTGACACTGTACATGAGGTATACTTCAGTATCGACCAGTGCGTACTGATTTTCTCCACACGAAAGGAAGTGTGACTGAAACACATTTCGACATGATTAATTTAGTCCTCGAAGGACTTTTAACGACATGGAGTTTAGTTTAACCTGTCCTTTTTTTCAAATCCAATCAGATACATATGTATACCCATATTCAAATATCAAGATGAATATTTCAAGATGAAGTACATGTATATTAATTTTCGCTAACTGGAGTTAATTGCACTCAATTAATTATATATACGTGTATATATTTGCTATTTTTATTTTTTATTTATATATGTATTAAAATAGCAAAAGATGTTATACTCATCTTGCCACCACTGTATGTCAAACATGAAATGTAACATCCATGATCATTGATTTTTTTTATTATATTATTTTTATAACTATTTTTAAACATTTATTATTTTGCTGTTTTGCAGGGAACAATCTTTGAGCATATGATTATGGTGTGTTCAATGAAACAGGAGTCTGTAACAGATTTATCAGCCATTGGCAAACTTATAAGAAAGGGCGATCAATGTGAACGAGACATTCATAAGAAGTCAGCAATCCACGTTCCAATCAGATTGATATATGATGGTATTAAAAAAAAACAGTTTGATGAAATCAAGGGCGAACATAGGGAGTAAATCGATAATTTATGACACACGTCATATAAAAATAAAAGTCCAACGTGGAGTGATTACAATGGGTTGATTTTATTGCTGCGGCTTCAACACCACCGGGTTTATACTGTTTAATTAAAACTCAAGTAAAACACTGTTCTTTAGGAACGTACATGAACATACCTGCATTTGGGAAAGAATGAAAATGAAGTTAAATGAATATATGAAAATATAAAAAAATGTAACTGGACCGAGAAAAGAAAAAGAAAAACGTATCGGTACGTAAAATGAACAGAACATTTTTCTAATGATACTCGTATACACTATTTTACTTCAACAACACTTTATGGCGATCTCATTTATATATTTGAAAACGTGTTATTAATTTGTTGTTTCTATAGGCTTGACTCTACCTACAATATATGGGCCTTTCCGTTTGCCCCAAGGAAAAACAACTGGTTTTAAATCATATACATACTTTAAATTTATAGTTTCTTCTAGAATACATCCATAAATAGTAAATTTTATGGTCACACATTTTTTATCTGTCTGTATCCGGGAAACTTTGTTCTCTTACCTCCCCACACACACCTTTCCATTATACTCGTCTAATAAATGGAAATGTCAGACAAAAAAAAGTTATTATTTAATAGCAATGACCTTAAAGGTATCGTCTGGACGGTTGCCTTGAGTGCCCATGGATGCGTAATAGTACAAACTTATTTCAGGATATATCAATGCATGATGAGGATAAGGGAAGAAGAATCTTAGCCACAATGAAATTAATCTTCAAATGGTGCAACAAATTTGACACACACCGTAAACAAAAGGCATGGTACCACATCCATTCACATTATCCTGACAACATAGAACGCCAAGCAAAAGGAATATACACCTGTTTTGGTATGTCGTAGTCGGTGATGGAACCCACGATCAAAAGCCCATCAACCAAGTTTTGTAAGTGCTTCTCATCTCTCTTTACTAGAGTAACGACATTAAAGCCAGTCATCCGTCATTTTTTCTCGCCTCGTATTCACCGCCGATAGCGTCCATTCGATGATATTCTGATATATGTCCCCAGCATTAATTCGGGCGCACATTTTTAAGTCTAATTCGCATATACTCCATATTCTAAATACCGTCACCCAAATGTGTCAAATCTGCATAAAACTTCGTATATATAAGGATAGTAAACCATACATGGAAACCATATACAGATGAAGCTATGCGCTTAAGGTCAATGGCACCTTAAGTGAATTAAGTCTGCACCGAGGTTTTAGTTTAGTCAAACTTATTTCTAACAAGATGTGTTCGAAAAACACCGTGCCCCCCATCTGAGCAGGTCAGATGTCAAACAATCAAACAACTGATGTCAAGTGAAAGTCATTCATGACAATGATAAACAGTTTTCGATGCATGTCCCTCCAGAGAATTTCAGATAAATACATGTAGTATGTAATGTACCTCTAGCTCATCAAACACATTTTTTATATTTAGCAGTGTATATGATGGTCTAACAAGTTTTCGGGGTACTAACGAGATCGATCCATATTTGCATATCAAATATCATTGAAATTTTCATTTAATTAGAATAAAGGGGTGAAACAATAAATTTTGTCACTCCCTGTACACATTTGCGATCTTAAATTTATCTCGATCAAAACAGAGCAGCGTTCATTCCAATGTAGGTCAACGGTGATGACATAAAAAGTTACTAACAAGTTTTCGGGGTATTTTCAAATTAAGCTCATCATACTCTGTTATTTAAATATGCATCAAAATTCCATTTCAGGGAATTAATGCTGTTATGATTTGATATTTATAATGCCTTTATTTCGTCTGAGATGCTGATTTGGTTATTTTTTCTGATTGATATCCACGGTCGGAAAAAATTGCAACTTTATCCGGAAAAACTGCTGACCTTACACCCACCTTACACCCACCCCCTTCGACATCATTTTTTTTTTTTTTTTTTTTTCATTTTTAACTTAATGACAGTTACCATTGATGACACATATGGATAATTAAAACATTTTTACACATATTCATCACAAAACATATACTTTACACACCTTAAAAAGCTTCTCGCACAAGCTATTTTCCAACCCCTTAAAATTCATAACAAATATCCACCATTTTTTTATTCAAATTAAGCCATCATGTGACTTATTATCCGGGCAATTGATAACATTAAATTTGCTGTCTGCACAAAATACTAAACCTGTAAGTTGTATTAACTTAAATAAAAAATATAAATGGATTTTTGTTTGCAAATGTGTCAATTTAAATAATTCAGATTAGTTTGATCTACAAAATAGCTAATCAAATACGAGTTCAAAAATATTTAATGAAATGGACGTGCATATTAAACATTGTCCAGAATTTACACAAGAAGTCACATGGTGTCTTAATTTGAATATTAGAGCATGGTTGACATTTGTTTTGATATGGGACAGCGAAAACAACTCGTCATATCACGTTCTCAAGCGCAAACGGTGTAAAAGTAAAATACCCCGAGAACTTGTTATACCCCGAAAACTGGTTAGTCAACCTTAATATTTTAGCTGCACAGTATATTGAAAGCATATGTTGGAATGAGGGCAGACTTAATAATTAAATACCACTAGACATAAGAAAAAGTGTCGATTTCATTTTCAGATGCATATTATTTAACACGTTTGTGTATTTTGCCTACGATGGATAATATACGTCAAAAGTGTTGTGTATACGATATACGTGTATATATATATATAGAGAGAGAGAGAGAGAGAGAGAGAGAGAGAGAGAAACCTTGATTCAACCTAAAAGCGGTTCGTTGTCAGACCTGCATGTGTGTATGGTAGATAATTATATCGGCAAATTGCAATCTGATATTATGTCTGACTCTATCAAAAGAGGGTAAATGATATCATTTATAGGATAGTGTTAATGAGAAGTGAGCATACAATGCCTGGTCATATTATTTTAATTATACTAATAAACCGAATATTACCTTGACATTTTTTTTTTCAATTTAGTCAAAAGACATACGATATTACGCAGATGTATTACACCAAGATAATTCTCATCACGGATCTGTAAATAAGAATCCTATTGAAGGATTTTACCCAATAGTTTTAGCGCTTTCTTGTATTTATACGAGTAAGACAACCATGCTCCCATTTCTCCATAAATATGAAACCCTGATCGCCTAGTAGGGAGTAAGTGGTAGTCCTGGTGTTTGTTCGGAAAGGAACGGAAATAACCTTTGGCATGAAGAGATATCACCAATCTCCAAGCAGAGTTGTCGTTTGTTCCTCACATATTGTAATGTAAGGCGATGTGTAAGAGAGTGATCACGGGTGTGCAATACAACCATACCGTAATAATTATTGTCCGCCTCTTTGTTTTAATACGGTATACTACGTGACTTGTTCGGCCTTGAACTTCATATATAGCCTTTACACATCAGTTGTCATGGGTGCATACATAGATTTATTTCGATACACATATCAGACAAATGTTGGACGCGTACTGAAAAAAAATGTGTACCATTTCCAACACAGTCATTTGTAAGCTACATGAACATCGTACCGGTATACACACAAAAATAACATTATTTCTCATTTAATAATAGCTAGTTTGCTTCCCCATATCTATTACATCACGTCGCCACACTAGTTTACTGATCATTAAGTTGTGATGTTTCGTTTGTATAATGCCGTACTTTGTCTAAGATAATATCAGTCAAGTGTCTACGTTGTATTATGATAATGATGAATTAAACTTAGTCCCATTCATGACATGCTATTTTTTGGTATTGGTTGTCACGCCTCTGGGATTGCAAAACCAAAAAGGTAGAACGATATCACAAATTACGGGTACAAAAATGTGAACTAAATCAAACTAAGCGTAACATCGATACCTACTGGGGATGTGTTAGTGTTGTCACTTTCCCAAGTGCTGATATTGGCGTTAATTTAACCCTTTCCCTCATATAGACTCATTTTGACGCACTCAATAGGTACCACATAAAGCCTGATCTGCAGAAAACCACAGTTAAACCTTACCAAATTTAATTATAAAGTCCTCATTTCCAGACCACTGAGGAGCAGCGAACAGCATAAAACCTGATCAGCCTGCGAGTTACTTACAGGCTGATCTGGTTTTATGTTGTTCGCATAGGTCTTTTCATGGTTTCCTCTATGAGAGAAAGGTTTAAGTCTTCACTGGCTAGAATTTTGTTTTTAAATCGTGACAAGATTTAAACCAATGCTAAACCACATCCTGTTACTGACGTGTGATATGTGACTTGCAAATCTAGACACATTCGAACATGCTCCAGACACTTATTCATATGATTATGCATTATTGACTAGACTGCATTTTCAATTGAGCATGTCGCTGAGATCTTAATTGATGATAGCCCAGAATTATACACAATACATATACGTTAAGTGATTGAAGCAAGATGAGTAGATGGCATTGATTTGCGAGAAAGAATACGAAACTAGGCATTTAATTCACCATTTTTCGCTGTGTATGAAAGAACATCATTCAAAGGTGGGTGGGTAACATATATGGATCTTATGAAATATTTCATCTGAGTTATCTTTTTAATTGTCAGAGGAAAGACGTAAACTGTTTGTGTCAAAATAACATTAAAATCAGGAATATGAGGTGGTATATAGAATTATTTACCAATGGTCAAATTGGTAAATATATATGTTGAACAAGAAATTATTTTGCCATCTCATCTTTAAATTGTGTTATATGTGTATTTTCTTAATTAGGCACATGTTTCACATATAAAAACTCGATCAATGCACGCATGCAATGCCCCTGCTACTGTACACGGTATAACTGGTACAGAGTTGGTTGGTACATGGTACAGAGTTGACATATACATGGACTACTATTTCAACGTGTGTAACCCTAAGAAAATAAATTGTATGTCGAGGCAAAAATATCCCTGATATTGTATTTGATACTAAATCACACACCGCTCGTAACTCACCCGAAACATTATACATCTCGACTATCAACTCGGGTTGGGAATAGTCGAAGTTGTATGGAACGCCAAATTAACATAAACTCAAATATTTGAAGATCTCTTCAAACATTTAGAGATATCTTCAAATTAATTATTGATATAACAATTGATTTGAAGATACATATAAAGAAAATTTAAAATCTATCAATGGTCAAAGGAGCCAAGTTAGGCAATTGAAACGATAAATGATGTACGATTTCACTGGAAAAAGCTTCTTATCTTCTTATTTATTGTAGATAAGGTTGCTCAATATTGTTTCTTTTAATACGACAGTTTTTCGGGCAAAGCAACGTACAGGATACCTTTGATATAGACTGAATGTTTCATTACACAATATAATTATGCACGTGCACACACACATACATACATAAGCGTACATCTAATTCAATACCTTGCATGTAAAACTTGCGCATGCTGAAGAATTTAGATTACAATAGATATGGTGTTTAAAAACCATAAATAATTCATAAATACTACTTTCTGCATGAATACATACACTTAGCAAGTTGCCTGTAGGAGTGTATACTATGGAACAGAATTCGGGCAAAAAATACATTTTGCTTTTTGACATGTTTATTGTTTCATTTGTCTAAGTGACTAGCATCATTTTGACTAGTACAATACGGTGTAATCGTCGTCTGCGTTATTTGTTGTTTTTTTTTTTTTTTACATTAAACATTCATTACTCACTCACATCATAATTAACTACTGAAAATACATCTGCTTTTATTTCCATTTCATCACCGTATAGCACTGTGTATAGCTGGACAGTCCAGTTTCGTATTAAAATGGAATTAATTTCGTCGGTTTAACGAATCGATGAATGACACGTGTAGCTAAGCAAAATAACACATGTACGCAAGCAGAATGACAAATGTCAAAATGTGCATCTAGCATCATGACGTTGGAGGGCGCTCTGCCGGTTTGACTTGGAGCGAGTTCAGTTTACTTACTAGAGTTAACTAGAGTTACCAGAGTTGCAAATAAAACGTGCGGGGTTTTACCATACGAACTCTGTAGGGTTACGCGAGTTCAACCCAGAGAGGTAAGTGGGTAGACTAGAAAGCAATATGGCGGACGGAAAGCATCTAGGCAAATTTATAGAAAATTATAAATATCTATGATATCCTGTCTTTAAATAAGCATGTAAGCTGGCAGCTACTTTATTCAAGCCCAAGCTCGAAAAAAGTCATAAATAAAAGATCTATTGTTTTAATCATATGTCTATTTACAAATTACGTCAAAAGGGGTAAGCCTCATACGTTCAGTTGATTGCTAACTAGAGTATATTTATTACGTCATCAATACGAGTTTACTCGAGTAGTGTTTGTTTGTTGGGTTTAACGTCCCACCGACAGTATTTTTAAGTCATTTGGAGACGATGTTTACTTGAGATAGATATAGTGCTGCCACATAGCAGTATCACGCCGTGGACATGTGGCATTATACCACACCCAGTCACATTATCCTGACACCGGGCCAGCCAGTCCTGCATCTACCCTTAAATGGTGAGCGCCAAGCAAGGGAGCTTTAACAGTACCTTTTTTTTTTTTTTTTTTTTTTTTTGGCGACTTTGGTATGTTGCGACCAGGGATCGAACCCACGACCTCCCGCACCCGAGGCGTACGCTCTATAACTCGAGTAGAACTATAGTTGGTCACCTGAACTCGCTGTCGGTAGTTCGGAGTAGTATATACAGAAATTTCGTCCTCCACAGAAAAGGTGGCGTGCCTATAATAAGTCACTTTATAACTACTGTTCGGGAAGAATTGGCAAAATGAAGTACGAAACTGTGGCTGTTTCCAAATTCGTAAAAGTCATTTCTTTTAAATTGAAAGTAGATCCCCTGCTTAAAGACATAATTGCATTTTACATAATACTTCCCATTGCTTTTCTAATTGCAGGCCAAACATTTCAGATATAAGTTATATGAGCTCAGGTTTACAAAGATGAATATTTAAAAATAATGAACGTCACGCAAAATTTTATATACGAGCACATCTCGTCGATCTACATACTGTTCGTAGTTTCGTAATTAAGTCCCAGAGTCACCGGGCCGTGGCCGAGCGGTTACAGTCGTGGACTACAAATCTCTCAGCCCCCCACGCTGTGGGTTCGAATCCCGGTAGGGACTTCGGATTTTTCATGTGAGGAAGCCTTCCAGCTGGCTTGCGGTAGGTCGGTGGTTCTACCCGGGTACCTCTGTGTACTCGGGGTCTTCCTCCACCTGCAATTAGCTGGACGTCGCTATATGATTGAAATACTATCGCAGCGACGCTAAACCCCAATACAACTACAACAACAACGGAATTGTGTCTGCTTTAATCTGAATTAGGCAAACGCCTTTAGTATTGCTGAACATACATTTTATTTTCATTTTTTTAAATTACTAACAAGTTTTTAATACAAATCACAGAAACGTCCCCAAGCTGGATTAGAACTTGCAACCTAGCTTTGCAGCCAGTGCCATAAAGTTCGTATTAATGTCACTATAAATCATGTAGAAAAATATTTTCCCGATCTATATATTGAATAAGCGGGTTGTGAGTTCAAGCCCGGCGGCTACCTACCATGGTTTTGTATGTGAGATTTTTACGGAGGATATGAGTCTAGTACTGGTCCTTCCTAAGAGCAATAATAGGTTAACTGCCCGCCTACTGCAACAACCTCCAAGCGTTGTCATTCGCCCCCATTACAATAACAAGAGGGTCGTGGGACAGGAATCTTGTCAAAACTGAAAAAAGAATCTACCAAATTTCCCTCAGATGCCCCTCAGAATGCATCTCCGTCCTCCTAGAAAAAATATTTCCCAAGGGGCTATGCCCCCCCCCCCCCCCACACACACACCTAAAAACCAAGGGACTATGCCCCCCACCCCTCCTAAAAATTACCCTAAGTGAAAATAAAACTATTTAAAAAGTCAAACTGTTATACCTTTATTTTAGTTCAACTCCTGTTATGATCATATTACTTTCCCAGAGTTCCGAGTATTCAGTTTCCTCCCCTGAGTAAAAACGAAACGCAGGATTTTGATTCTACGAATTAACTTCTCTTTGATTATTCTGCCCCAAAAGAGACATTTTAGACAGTTTTACGTAAAACAAATGTCACATTGATAGTTGCTTAACAAAACTTTAAAATATAACAGCATCAAATTATGACACATGAAAGCCAAATCATTAACTAATGCAAGATACACAAGAGCATTAGTCAGTTGACAGCATTGATAAACGCACTTAACATAATACAGCATATCACTTGTCAGTATGGCAAAGGCAGAATGTCACGTGTAAACATGGACTTGTAAGACGGTGAGATGCAATTTTTGCCCTAATTCTGTTCCATAGTATACATACCGGCAAAATAGCTCTATCTTTAACCGTGGAATATAAATAATACTCACCTTCGGTCTCTCGATCCGTACCCATATTAACATGCCCAGGTCCTGTCAAATCCCAAAGGTCTTCTGGTCTCCGAAAACTTGGACGACAAGCTGCATTCACCATTTTATCTCACCTGTTACAAATGTAACGCTACACGACTGAAAGCGGAAGTTGCTCTTCGGTTAAAAATAATACCCAATGACAGAGAATATTATGTAGTCATTGACAAATCAATGGGTTTCTATGAAGTAATTATCGAATAATGCAACCGAATACACGGCTTGATCGTAATGAAGAGAGAGATTGTACGACAAATCACGGATTGTATCTATCACATTTTAAATGTACACGCTTAACTCGCATACCGGTCGATGTTTATAAGTTACTTAAATACTCACAACAGGGGCGGGGGGCGACATTAGTATTTAAGATTCCATAGGAAGTAAGTAGCTCGCTTAATTAATGGATCCTCCATGGTATAAGATACTAAACATACACTTTCTACAAACAAATAAATATTTCCAAAGGCGGGAATGCATCGCTAAAATCAAAGCACTGATAGAATTTTTTTGTAGTAGCGTTGCATTTATTTCGTTTATTATGATGAATTCAGTAAGTGAGGATCAAATTTCCACGCGATGCCAAACTTTATTATAAGAACGGTTTGTTTCATTAAATTCAAGAGATGAATTATTATAAAACCGCTTTAACATGTCGAACACTGGTCCGACTGTTTCTATTAATTAGTTCTCATCATTGGAAAGTTAAATACCAGATGAACTGTACTTTTTTTATTACAAAATGATGAATTATTGTAGGGTCATCAAGTGGCATAGTTTAAAATACGCTAAGAGTTTATCTCGAGCATCAAATATTAACATATTTAAATTCCATTTCGACTTCCATGATGAAATTGCTTTTAAAAAGACAAAAAATCAACATCAGAGAGTGTGAGATTAGAAGTCACCCTAAATTTGTGGTCAAAAAGAGCTTGGAAATTCTAGCTCTAAAACTTCTAACTGATCAACTATTAATTTCAATAGAACGCCTTTTCATTTTCTATTTTATCATGTACACAATAAATATATGTTATTTTTGCTATTTTAATCATCATCATCATCATCATCATTTCTTTTGCTATGGAGGTAGTCTATAGGGATTACCTTACCAGACAATTACAGTTACTTCATTATGTTCATTTCTTTTTGAAGTATTTAATTGACATCATTATGTTCATTTCTTTTTGAAGTATTTAACTGGGAAACGCAATGGAGTGTTTACGCGGCTCATTCGATACATAGGAAATATTATTCATACATATCGAATAATTCAGTTGGTGGAATTTTAACGATTCTTGAATAAAGCGACTCTTCGAGATTTTATCTGCATACAATATTCCATATACATGCATTCATGAAGGTTGTATATGGATTGGTTGTGGGACGAGCAATCTCAAACACACCATATCATACCAACATAACACACACCAACTTTATACAAACATGTATCTAATATCTAATATACTCTATTCTATATGCACCGGCCGGAAGTAACAACAGAGTCCGTAAACAATCAATAAATTATGATGCTGTTTTTTTATTGTCTTTTTTTCTTTAGAGAAAGAGTTTCATTTCGAATCCTCGTGAGGTTAATATTCATGTATCGCTGTCCAACTTGCAATGTATAGGTGCCTCAATTTAACCCTTTAATCATTCGTAGTTCAACAGTTACTTCTGAATACATTAAAAAAAAATAGGTTAAAAACAAAACACATCTAGTATCTGAGCCAATTTTGCTTTAATGCCGAAATTAACAGCAAAGGTGATTACCGGTACTTAAACATGCTGCCTAGACAGTTTCAGTTTTTATTACAAGTGTAGGAAAACACCTGGCTTCAGAGGCACCCAGGTAAGATATCTGACTAGAGAGCAGATAAGTTATTTAATCAGATATATCTCCACACATTTTAAATTAACGGAGTAAGCATGATTTCAAATTCTGTTCAATAAAGATGTCATCCCATTGAATTAATATTTACTGATTGTTATGTCGTTCATCTGTGCATTGCACAAGACTGCGCAATCACTTAGCTCTCATCGTCAGATACCCCCCCCCCCCCCCCCCCCCCCTGTTAACTTATTCCGTTTCAAGACTGTATCTTCCTTACTGATCTTTGAATTCATATTTGCTTTTTATTTTGCGTCAATTTCTATAAACATTTTCAGCCTTGTTTACGACATTTACTTGTTGTATCCGTCGAATCCGAGTTCATAGTCAATCCAAAAATTAAATACATGTACAGTATGTCCAGCGGTGAGCCGTCGTGCAATGATGCCGAAGATTTGTTTCTGATTTAGAATTTCCCGTCTGTTAGTTTATGAGATCTATACAATCAAAGTGATACCTTCAGGTGTGCTTTGTTGTTTTATGTTTTTGTTTTTCGCCTACATCATGCAACTATGAAATACAAAATGAAAACGACATTGTACAACATTTTTGTTATGTAAAGGAGACCTTTAAAAAAAAATATGGAAGTTCGTTTCCATAAGCTATTCAGTACCCTAGATTTTGAAACAGATTTTCTGTTTTGTATTTTACTCAAAAGTTTAGTCAGTAGGCCTATTTTTGTTTACGTCCTAAATGAACAATATTACAAACTAGAACTATCACTGAAGTTGATTAATATCCCCGCAAAATGCTTTGATACAGGAGAAGCCAGACTCCAGGTGGAGCATAGATAAGAACCTGTATACATGGTATGTTGGTTATGACAGAAAGTAATAAGTAAGTAAAGTCTTTATTTAAAGTGAATAAAGAGTCAGTTATGGTTGTTTGGCACAGTAGTTTAAAATTGTAGAGTTACAGTTCTTGGACACTGCACTTCTCCTAGATACCATCTGTTTACAATTTTAAGTTCAAGTAAATTTTTGGGACAAAAAAAAAAAAAATATATCAAAGGGAGATAATTAAAATATGGACAATAATTCCTTGAGACAACTCAAGTGAAATTTATGACACGCACAGTTCCTGGGAATTATCAATGCAAACACAAAAATTGAACCAAATCATTTATGAAATGTAAAAGAAGTTCATATCAAAAGATATTTAGTGTAAATCAGGGGCAATAACTCTTTAATCTTTGAGACAACTCAAGTGAAATTCATGTCAAGTACCTCTCCAACTGATTATCAACTCACACACAAAATTTAAACTGAATCAGTTACGAAATGTAGAAGTAATTTGTGTCACAAGAAATTTAGAGTCAAATCAGGGGTAGTAACTCTGTAATTCTTGAGATAACTTAAGTAAAATTTATGCCAGGCACCTCTCCACCTAATTATCAATGCACACACAAAATTTGAATCGAATCGGCTAAGAAATGTAGAAGTTGTTCACGTCACAAGACATTTAGAGTAGAATCAGCAGCAATAACTCTGTAATCCTTGAGATAACTCAAGTGAAATTACTGGCATGCACCTCTCCACCTGATTATCAATGCACACACAAAACTTGAACTGAATCGGTTAAGAAATACAGAAGTAGTTTGCGTCACAAGTTTTTGGATGGATGGACAGACCAACAGAACAACGGACCAACAGACTGACTCCTATATACTCCCTCTCAAACTTCATTTGCGGGGGTATAATAACATTGTTAGATTTGGTATACACAAGTTGTATTAAAGTTGCTGACCATGAACCCATCAATTATATTATGAATACCTCCCGCAGAGCATATTAGTGTTGATTCAATATGTGCGAGATGCACATGCCCATGTAAACCCACATGGTTATTTTTGCATGATGTTTGATACTGAAAGAGTATCGTTCACATTAAAATAATCTGGAGTAAAACTAGTAGTAGCTAGCATGGGACGCAGTCCTGGACTGTCAGTAAATGATAGAAATACCGCTTTGGGACTGCTTGAACTAGGTTCATGTTTTGCTGACGTCACACGTTGATTTGGCAACCATGAGCAAACAACATATCGTCTGCAAGCACTTTTTTGACAGTCCGGTCACCGCTTGCCGCTTATCGCTTCATAGCCATTCCAATGCTTGTTGCACGTCTCAGTCATGCCACAGGAACGAGAAGAATATGCGTTTGTACCGCCAGAAACCATTTGATTCTTTGTTTGTTGGGTTTAACGTCCCACCGACAGTATTTCAGTCATTTGGAGATGATGTCTACTCGAGACAGATATAGTGCTGCCACACTGCAGTATCATGCCGTAGACATGTGGCATGATACCACACCAAGTAACATTATCCTGACACCGGGCCAACCAGTCCTGCAATTACTCTCAAGGGAGCTATAACAGTGCCATTTTTTACCACTTTTGTGTGTCACGGCCAGGGTCGAACCCACGACCTCCTGGTCCGGAGGCTCAACGTCCCTACAAAAGAATTACGTTTAACAGCACGTCACCGCACGCCTGAAACGGGCACATCATCACAGTAGCTGGATAAGGCAGCAAACATCATGCTCGAATAGCAAGCAATATCCCCAGATCTCTTTCAATGGAGCACATGTAGGACTACCTTGGACATTATGTGAAAGATATGACGTCAACAACATTGATGACCTTGAGCAGACCTTGCACAAGGAATGGGCACAAGATCAGAAGTCTCATCAACAACATAAGGTGGCGTTGCTGGGCTGTTTTTCAAGCTACAGGTGACCATACAAAATATTGACTGTAATGGTATACATGTATTTGAATATTTTACATTCAAAGAGACAGTACTTAAAAAGGTATTATTACATTTATCCAAATCATTTAGTCATCAGACTTTAAACTCTTATAATATGCATTTAGATTAAGAAATGATAAACATCTATATATTCTATATTTATTTAATTGATTATCATTTAATGTAAGTTACCTTATGTTTAAATAATTTATGTTTACACTCTCACATTGCTATTATAATGCACTCTGTATGTTTTACAACAATGAACTGACCATGTTAAATTTATGTCAATAAATTTCTGTAAATAATGATTTTATAGTACAGTGGTTTAGCAATTCCATGAGTATGGACCAAAGAATTGCCACTTCAGATAATCTAAATTTAATAATCTAAACAGGCTTCAAGTTAAGTCTTATCAAATTAACCTTAATTGAGTGATCACTTTCATATTTTGACTCCTCTTTATGTTGTTTATTGGGTCTAACATCCAACTGACAGTATTTCAGTGATTTGGAGACGATGTCTACTTGAGACAGATATAATGCTGTCACACTGCAGTATCATGCCGTAGACATGTGGCATGATACCACACCCAGTCACATTATCCTGACACCAGGTCAACTAGTTCTGGAACTACCTTTACATGCTTAGCGCCAAGCAAGGGAGCAATACCAGTACCATTTTTTCTCAACTTTGATATGTCACGGCCAGGGATCCAACCCATGACCTCTCGCTCCCGAGAAAGACTCTCTAACCACTTGGACACTGTGGAGAGTGTTGACTCCCCTTTAATGGCTCAATCTGGTGAAAAATAAGACAGACATATACCATTCCATCAGTTTTTCTGTAATATGTTCATATTCATGAGTGCATTTTCCAATTTTTCCTCCAAAATAAAACAGTACATGTAAACAGTATTTCATATGGTAACAAACATACCCAAAATATGAAATCAACAATGTTTATGATTTAATGTACCAGAATTTTCTAAGATGTACACACTTTTTTTGAAGAAAATATTTCATTCTATCAATCTAATGTATAAAGCAATTTACTATGATATATAACTGATTGTTAAGTGACAAGTCTATAACATGTATCAATTTAATACTATCACATTCCTAAAAACAAGAGGGCAATAATGGCCATGAAGTTGCTCACCTGAGAAACATTGTGTCGGTGATCTGTACAAGTTTCTATATTGTAGGAGAGTCATACTGAATACATTATACATACAGTAATATAGCAAGATTATTTCAATTTCAGAAATAAAACAGTAACTTTTGGCTAAATTTGAAGAACGAAGCTTAAAAATACAACAGTGGGTCACTGGGTCATGGTCAAGGTCATCCATGGTCAAAGTTCAATGCCACACACAAAAGTGACAAAACTGTACCAGTGATTCAAATTTGAAAGCTATCACTTAAAATATCAAAAGTAGGTCACTGAGCCATGATCAAGGTCATCCATGGTCAAAGTTAAATTTTACAAACAAAATTGTACCTATGTTCCAAAAGTGAAAGTTATAGCTCCCTATATAAGCCTATGTAAACAAGAGGGCCAAGATGGCCCTAAAGATGCTCACCTGAGGACATTTGTGCTGACCAAGTTTGAGGAAGATTGAATCAAAATTGTGGCCTCCAGTGTGTAAACAAGGTTTTTCTAAGATTTGACCTACTTACCTACTTTTGGATCCAACCTGACCCATTTTAGAACTGGTTCAAGATATCACCAAGACAAACATTCTGACCAAGTTCGAGGAAGATTGAATCAAAATTGTAGCCTCTAATGTGTAAACAAGATTTTTCTAAGATTTGACCTACTGACCTACTTTTCAATCGCTTTTTAGGTCTATTAGATTAATGATCTTCGATAATTCGTTGAAATTTCTGAAGAGAATCGTATACCTACCAAACTGAAACCGGAAATGGAGGGCTGAATAGTTTCCTAATTTTTCATTGGTTAATAATATTATAACCTAAAACGACCGAATGTGATTTTATTACCAACAATACGATTACCTGTACTTTCATATCTTTCTTAAAGAAACTTTTATTTAATATACAATTGACACAATATATTCTCTTAGTCTTTTTATCATTTTATTTAATCGTAGATACTGATTTTAATATAAAACATATATCAAGTATGTAATTTAAAGTAAAAAGTGATTCAATCAAGGGCCAAATTTTAACCATTATCTTGTCATAATCTCTCAAACTAGTAATATTGCAAAATATTTTTTTTATGATTGGTCTATATGAATTATGTGGGTACGGACCACTAGACAATATTTCACATCAAATCTATAGATTAAGCTCTAGGTCTTTTCCTATATAACTCTATGTAAAACAAGTGACCCTGTTGCGGGGGCATTTATCACCATAGGGCTATGATTTGAACAATCTTGGTAATGAACCATTAGATGATGCTACATACCAAATATCTAAGCTCTAGGCCATATGGATTTATAGAAGAAGATTTTTAAAGATTTTCCTATATAACTCTATGTAAAACAAGTGACCCCTGGTGCGGGGGCATTTATCACCATAGGGCTTTGATTTGTACAATCTTGGTAATGGCCCACAAGATGATGCTACATACCAAATATCTAAGCTCTAGGCCTTGCAGTTTTGCAGGAGAAGATTTTCAAAGTTTGAGTTTTTAAAATCTATTTTTAGCTCCTGTGACCTACTTTTTCAACCAATCTGAATAATTTGTACAACTTTGATAGAGGGCATCATAAGGATGATTCCTGTGAAGTTTGGTCAAAATCCCTTCAGCGGTTCAGGAGGAGATGTTGTTTAAAGCAAATTGTTGACGACGGACGGACGCACGCACGGACGACGGACGACGGACAAAAGGTGATCACAATAGCTCACCTTGAGCACTTCGTGCTCAGGTGAGCTAAAAAACAAATGAACATTGGATGTGGCCAATTTGACACCAGGGCCATATGATTTGAACAAACTTGGTAAAGGACAGACACCAAATATCTAAGCTCTAGGCCTTGTAACAATGTTCCAAGAAGTTGTTTTTTTTATATTCAAGTCTATATAAAAACAACTGATTCCTTGGGCAGGGCCAATTTTGATCCGAGGGCCATAATTTGAACAAACTTGAAAGAGGTCCACTAAGCCATGTTACATACCAAATATATCAACTCCAGGCCTTGTGGTTTCTGACAAGAAAATTGTTCAATCAATTTACTGTGCAAGTCTATACGTAGGCCTCCTCCTTCTGACTGAATTGGCCAATATCAGCCATAATCAAACATAGCCAAGAGATTATATCATGAAGTTTGAAAAAGATTACTTAAGAAGTGAAGAGGCTAGAGAGTACAAAAGTAAAATCAGGCATTTTTTAATCATTCAAGAGACATAACTCCATACCTTATGGACAGATAACAGCCATAATCGAACTTAGCCGAGAGATTGCTTATATATTGTCTTAAAGTTTGAAGAAGATTGTTTAAATAATGAAGATGCTAAAGTGTACACAAAGTGAAATCTGGCATTTTTTATCATTTAAGGGCCACAACTCCAGACCTAATGGGTGGATATCAGCCATAATCAAGTTGACCAAGAGATAATGGCTATAAACATTGTCATGAAGTTTGAAAAAGATTGATTAAGAAATGAAGATGCTGAAGTGTATACAAAGTGAAATATGGCATTTTTTATTGTTCAAGGGCCATAACTCCAGACCTAATGGGAAGATATAAGCCAAAATCAAACTTGGCCAAGAAATTATGGCTATAAACATTGTCATAAAGTTTAAAAAAGATTGATTAAGAAATGAAGATGCTAAAGTGTACACAAAGTGAAATCATTTTTTATCATTCAAAGACCATCTGAAGAAGATTGCTGAAGAGATGTACACAAGAAAATTTTGACAAACGGACTGGCGAAAGTCCTGACTGTGGACGATGGAAGACAGACATTAACTGACAACCATAGTTCACCTTAAGCACTTCGTGCTTAGGTGAGCTAATAACAATTTAATATAAATAGGCCTAAATGTATGAAAAAATCCGGGGCGAGTTGCTCACACAATGGGTTCCAATAAGTTTTATTGTCTGGTTCTTGGCTAGGGTACCTTCCTTTTGCACTACATTATCTGTAATTTTGAGGATGACAGGGAACCAGACTACAAAACACACTGAAACTATTTGTGTGAGCAACTTGTCTAAGGTTTTAAATATGACTTTCAATAAAATACAAATGAACATTTCATCAGAGGATCATGAATATTCAAATGTTGCATAAAAGTTTTTTTATATAAGTGTAATGGCATAAAAAACACTTAAAGTGAACTTCACATTCTTCTACCTTCCCCAAAAACTGATATCCAAAATGTCATGCACCCAGCCAAAGAAAGATATTGTCAACTACTAATATATGTTGATTCTTCTGTACATACCGCAGGGCATCAAAAGACTGCTTCCTGGGCACTTTTCAAACAATCATGGTCAACTTTGCAAATCTGTACTGCACAGTAGATGTCCCCCTAACCAGGACAAGATCTCTCTGATCACCAGTGCCCTCTATCAGTTCCTTTATCTTACTGACAGCAACAAAACCCATACCACCCCCACTGCCTGTTCCAAGGGAAAACCCACCTGAGTTCAGGTACCCTACCACCCTCCTTGAACACATATTTACATCAACATCCTGCCTTTCACTAAAAACTTTCAGTGACCTATCAATCTTCACTTTCTTCTTTAATTTCTTCTCTTTCATCTCCTTTTTCAGTTTCTTCTTCTCTTCTTCCAATGGATCATTATGTAAGGATTCAACTGGGCCACCATAGTTTTTATCCCCACACAGTGCTTTCAAATCAGCTGGATTTGGTAGACATATTACAGAGAACTGGGATGGTACCCCACGGTGAAGCATTTCTAGCTGTACTGGAACCAGTGCTTGTTCATGGTAATTCTGCAGTGTATTCACTGTCTCTGTTTTCATCTGTGAGAGCTTGCTTTGATCCAGTTTCATACCTTTGATAGGTTTTCCAGAAATTAATGTCTGAATCCGCCTCAACAGCTTAAAATCTCTTAGAACATAAAAATCAATATTTGGAATATCAACAGCTGCAATATTTACATGATTTTTCACTTTTTCACCAGTCCGATTTGTCTCTTTTGAAGTATTATTCGGTGAACATTTTCCATTGATCAGGCGACTCCAAGGGCACAAAAATGGTGATGCGACACCCAATTTAGTGTAATTGGGCCTCTTTGCCGGGGGTCTTTTGTTGTACTTCTCTACGGACTCTTTCTCCAGCTGCTGATTATACTCACTTCCTGTTTGTGTGTCTGGGTAGTCACCTGGAAACATAAGGCATCTCTCCTCAAAGGATGAGTTTCCCATCTCTCTCAGACCCGCAGCCCTTCCACCTCTGAACACCACAGACTGCCAAAAAGCCATGCCCCAGCCCCTGGGGAGGAGGACATCCCACCCACTGCCCCGTCCTAGACATGGACCAATCCCATGGGCAGTGTTGAATCTGGCTCCTGGTCTCTGTATCAGAATGATTGGTACCCTGGACTCAGCATCACCAAGCTCTAAAGGAGTACCTGTAAGAAAGGACACATAGACATGCCTTCTCTTCATATTTGCATAAATACACAACTTCAGTCCATTTATGCCATGAAAAAATTCCCATGAAAATACAAGCCAGTTCACTTAAATTCTTTGACAGAGACCCAGGCAATATATTACTTTATTACTTTTTTTATTTACAACATACTAAAGTAGAAAAATATCATTATATACTTACTGCAACATTCATGCAAAATACTTACTAACATCAAATAAGTGATACAAATTGTGAAATAAAAAGAAGAGTTAACTGGAACTCCTGTGTTACCTGCTGAAAGAAACGCTGTAGAAAAAATGTGACAGACAGATAGACAACAGAGAAATAATCCCTATGTATCACCTCTACCTACAGCAGGTGCCACAGAAATAGCATGTTAAAATATAATCTAGAGATCAGGTTGAGATAGTGCTAATATACAAATGTCAGGCTTATAATCAGCCTTAGCTTGAAATATATCTGTTTGCTTATGAGAACTTGAGTATAAAAACTGTACCAGGTATGAGATGATCTGCCTTCTGCTGATGAATTGAATGGTCTGTCTGCTTCTTAGCAAACACCTGGTCCCTAACCTGGTTTTCCCATAATGCTGAGGTAGAAACATCTGGAGTTATCTTCTCCTTACACAGTCTCATGTCACTTGAAATATCTGAAAAAGTATAAATATGAAAGGTTTTCAAATATTTTATATCTGGTGTGTATTTCCTTAACATGAAGGGTGTTTTAAACTAAGTATATAAACATGTAATTCAGTTATAAACATATCAATTTGATGTCTTTTGTCAGCAATTAATGTTTCAAAATGCTGACATTAGATGATAAAAGCAAAATTCAATTGATAACTTATCCAGTCTATGAAAGTTTTTATGAAGGAGGGTTATACACAGCCCACCAGACTGACCAGTGGGCTACAGTGATGATTTCTCATCTAATTCCTTTTTACATTTAATAAACGTATATTAGAGACAAGAGGGCCATGATGGCCCTTAATTGCTCACCTGAATTCAACTGCTTGACAAAACTAGATGGGGTTCCTGTTTGATGAAAGAATTGACTAAAAATCGAATTTTCACAACACACACACACATATATATATATATATATTTTTTTTATTTTTTTTTTGGGGGGGGGGGGGGGGGAATAAAATATTAAAACAGTGCAATATGTATAATTTTCCCGAGACTTTCGACTATACAGTCTTCATCAGAGGAGTGTCAGAATGACTATGAATTCAAACATTAACTGTAAGAAAAATTATGAGTCATTAAGCACTTATGACGTTAATTTATATATGTTGCAAGTTTGTAGTCATCATTATCATTATGAGTTTTTCATTCTTGTGTACTGCACTCAGACCAATGAGATCTATCTACTATAAATGTTTAAGGCAACACTTCAATACTTTACAGTTATGCACCACACAAGAATTAAATCCAAAAAAATAAACAAAGGGAAATAACTCCAAAAATACAACAGTTATCATTCTTGCACAATGCACTCCATGAGATCTTTCCACTGTGAGGTTTCAAAGTATACCTCAAATACTTTTGTTTATGCTCCAGACAAAAATGAAGTCTGAGTATCAACAAAGGGCAATAACTCAAGGAAAAGAGAAACAGATTTATCATTCATGTGCACTGCACTCAGACCTTTGAGATCTATGAAGTTTCAAGTCAACACCTCAAATACGTTTCGAGTTTATGCCCCAGACAAAAATTAAGTCTGAAAATCAACAAAGGGAAATAACTCAGAAAATAAAACAGAGTTATCATTCTTATGCACTGCACTACAAATCCATGAGATCTTTCCATCTATGAAGTTCAAAGCAATATCTCAAATACTTTTTATGTTATGCTCCTGACAAAATAAAGACTGAGAATCAACAAAGGACAATAACTCAGGAGAAAAGAAAGTGAGAGTTATCATTTATGTGACTGCACTCCTCTTCAATGAGATCTATCTACTATAAAGTTTAAGTCAGCACCTCAAATACTTTTGAGTTATGCCCTGGACAAAATATAAGACTGAAAATCACAAAGGCAATAACTCAGAAAATATGAAAGTCATGGTTATCATTCTTGTGCACTGCACTCCACCTCAATGTGATCTATCCATCTTTTAAGTTTCAAGGTGATACCTCAAATACTTTTTGAGTTATGGTCCGGACAAAAATAAATCTCAGAATCACACAAGGTAATAACTCAGAAAATACGAAAGTCAGAGTTATCATTCTTGTGCACTGCACTCCACCTCAATGTGTCTATCCATGTTTTAAGTTTCAAGGTGATACTCAAATACTTTCGAGTTATGCTCGACAAGAAAGTGTGACGCCGACGATGCCGACGACACCGACGACGACGCCGACGACGGACAAAGTGATCCCTATGTGTCTGCCATGCTATGCAGGCGACACAAAAATGCTGAAGTAAGGATAAAATTGCACATAATATGTAGTAGTTATGAAGCAAAGGGTCAAAACTTTGTAATAAATGTGTTGATATGGACAACTGGACTTGATACTGATTAATCGTGTTCTATTGAGTTTCATCAAAGTCTGACCAGTGGTTAAGGAGGAGATGTCATTTAAAGATAGTTCTATTCAAAGCTCTCGCAAACATCTTGTCCAGGTGACCAAAAATGATTTTAGCTAATTTTGTACAGTACCATCTAATGATCATTCCAATGTAGGAGGAAATGTTGTTTAAAGATTATTCTGGAGGCCTACCTGGTTGGTGGACCAGGATTTCTTTAGCTATTTTTGTTCAGTATCACCCAATGATCATTCCTACTGAGTTTTATTAAAATCTGCTCATCCGTTTAGGAGGAGATGTTGTTTAACAATTTTTCTATTTATAGCTCTGGTGGCAATCTTGGTTGGTGGATCGGAATAATTTTAGGTATTTTTGTTAAGTACGATATATCTATTTATAGCTCTGGTGGCCAATCTTGGTTGACGGACCGAAATGATTTTACCTAGCTATTTTTGTTCAGTACCATCTAAGAATCATTCCCTGTAAAGTTCTATCAAAACCTGCTTAACAGTTTAGGAATAAATGTTGTTTAAAGCAAAAGTTGAAAATGCACGACGGACAAAGGCAGATCACAATACCTCACCTGAGCACTTTGTCCTCAGGTGAGCTTACACAGGTACTTGACACAGATTATACTCTGTATATATTAATAAGACAAGGTATGTAACGTAGGTTCAATAGGCTTGTTAAATAAAATTTTTAAAATAAAGCAAAAATTGATTTTTTGATTTATTCCAACTTGTGGTTGTCAACTTTAAGTTTTTTTCGTTTGGTTTATAGTGTTCATTTCAATTTCATCGATCTTGAAACCCCAAAAATTGTTCAAATTTCTCAAAATCGACACCAAAAATAATTGATGTCGTTTTCGACGTCCACGGTACATGTAAACAACAAGTCGTTATCAGGTTGCTTATTACAATAAACGCTAATTACAGAAATAGAAAATGTTGTTACCAATAGGAAAAAATGTTTTTCTTACGGCTGACCGTGAAAATATTATGAATGCATGCAGCCTGACCTAAATAATTGGAAAAACAGTCATTGATACTCGCAAATTTCAGTACGCGACGACCTTAACCGACCAAATCTGCACTGAATTAAATATTGCTTTCTGATTGGCGGGATCAACAATCCGGAGGTCTTGGTTTTCATCGTCATATAGCGGTCATCCGCGTTTGTTTTGAATGAATTTGAAAGATCGCGGGAATTTTTCTATCAAATCATCTCGTCAACAATGCGATATGAAAGACATGAATGAATTGCAGAAATATGTCATTGTTTGTGCTTGAAAATAAATATAATAAAAACTAACCCTTATTTAATTTTAACAATCAGAAGGCAGCATACGCGCACGTCATTCAAGTGAAATATGGCGATGACATCAACCGAAAACTGAATCGTACGTATTTAAATGCGACTTAAAAACACGCACGGTCAAAATGGAATAAATTTGGTTCACAGATATACGTATTATATTATTTTTGATTGATTATTTATAATATTTAACCACGTGTTGACTCAATGAATGAAAAATGACCTGAATTCTGTCTATACATTTACCTGTCAAATGGACGTCGTAAACGACATAGGTACAAATTTCGTGTTGAATTATTGAAGCTAAGTACATTAATTAAAATATCCGCGGTATTTCAGAAAAATAAAAGATACACATTGACAAATAAACCTTTAAAAGTTGAAATCAACATTCTTAGTGAATGAATTGAACACTTCTTAACACCGTTCAATTTCATTTTTTCGGATCATCGTTGGGTTTGCGTTGTTTACCTTCTATTATACAAATACTTTAGTGAGTGTCAAATACCTGTGTGAGCTTATAATAGAGAAATGCTAAAGAAAAATTGAAACTGATTATTACTGGTTTCCTTTGATTCGACTTTAGTCCTTTTTTCTGGTCTATTTAGTCTCGGGTCTTTCACTGTTATTCCAATCACACAATGGGGAGGCAACTCTGCAGGTGACTGACATTCACCAAGGCAACTCATTATCTCCCTTTGCTCATCATGTCCCTTGGAGTGGTGCTCCTTGGAAAAATAGGTTTTCCACCAGAGGTCAGGCTGATCTTCAGTGCTGACTGGTATTATATCAGCTGGCTGCAGTGCATCAACCAAGACAGCATTTGACTGAGGTCCAGTCAATCTGTACCTTAAAATAGACCCTGTTAATGATGTCATTTTGACATCCTTACTTTTACTTTCCATCACAACATCAGTCTTAAACTGGTCACATATATACGGCTTTTTCTTATCTTTTCTGTTACCATGATCTTTAGATTTTTCTTCTATTCCTTCTTTAGGGCTTGCTATTTTATCTGTCAAGTTATCATCCCTGGAGCTACCATCTTTAACTTCACTCAGCTGGAACAATTTGGCCAGCTCCTCCCACATCTCTGTGAAACAGCCCGGGTGGCACCACAACCACAAGTGGCGCCCATCCCCTGTACCTGGCTCCTGTGGTTGCCATAGAAACCAGACTGGACCAATGGCCTGCCAGGGATATTTGTCATACCTATACATTACTGTCTGACCTTCTCGTGTACCTGCTAGACATGATACCGCTGCAAAAGTCTGCCCTGAAAATAGAAGTCACTCTAAGTAAATGCTTAGAGCTTACATAAACATTTATAAGGAAGATATGTAGACATGACAATTATTTCTAAAACAATTTATTTAAATCCTAATTATTTTATCTTTAATAGGTCAAATCACAACGGTCCAATACTAGACCTATCACTAAAGGTGATTATTACCATGCAAAATGCTTTGATACAGGAGAAGCCAGACTCTAGGCAGAGCATAGATAAGAACCTGTATACATAGTATATTGGTTATGACAGTAAGTAATAAGTAAGTAAAGTTTTTATTTTAAAGTGGATAGAGAGTCAGTTATGATTGTTTGGCACTGTAGTTTAAAAGTGTAGTTACAGTTCTTGGACACTGCACTTCTAGTCGCCATCTGTTTACATTTTAAGTTTCAAGTAAATGACATGTATAATATTTGAGTTACATTCAGGACAAAAAAAAGCAATGGGAAGATAATTGAAAAATAGGACCAGGTAGAGTCACAGTTTTTGGACACTGCAATTTTCCTAGTTGCCATGTGTTTAAATTTTCAGTTTCAAGTCAATACCTTGTTTAATTTTTAAGTTAGTTCAAGACAAGAAAGGGAGATAATTCAACAAGAGGGCCAAGATGGCCCTGTGTCGCTCACCTGAGCAAGATTGCTGTGTTAGGCATGATGACAAAAAATGTGGCATCTAAAGTATTTTTTTCTAACATTTAACTAAGTGACCTAGACTTTGATCCTACCTGAATTTGCATCCAACTGGGAATTCATGCAGTCATCATTTTTATCAAGTTTAATGAAGACTGGTACAAAGATTTAGACCCCTAAAGTGTTAACAAGATTTTTCTGAAATTTGCCATGGTGACCTACTTTTCCCAAGGCCCGGTTTTAATTCATCCGAGATTTGATGTAAAAATCATCCTTACCAAATTTTATGGAGATTGGGCTGAAACTGTGGCCTCTAGAGTGTTCACAGATTTTTCTAAGATTTGACCTGTTGACCTAGTTTTTGACTCAATGTGACCCATTTTCAAACTCATTCAAGATAACGTAGACAAACATCCTAACCAAATATAATGAAGATTGGGCTAAAACTGTGGCCTCTAGAGTGTTCACAAGTTTTTTCTTAGATCTTACCAGGTGACCTAGTTTTTGACCACACATGACCCAATTTTAATCTCATTCAAGATATCATGTAGACAAACATCCTGACTAAATATAATGAAGATTTGGCTAAAACTGTATAGAGTGTTCTAGAGTGACCTGGTGACCTAGTTTTTGACCCAATGTGACCCAATTTCAATCTCATCCAAGATATCATGTAGACAAACATCCTGACCAAGTTTCATGAAGATTGGGCCAAAACTGTGGCCTCTAGAGTGTTCACAAGCAATTGTTGACAGCGGATGACGGACGATGGACAAAAAGAGGTCACAAAAGCTCACCCTGAGTACAAGTGCTCAGGTGAGCTGAAAATGGGACCAGGGCAATAACTCTGCAATCCTTGAGACAACTCAAGTGAAATTTATGTCACGCACCTCTCCATCTGATTATCAATGCAAACACAAAATTTGAACTGAATCGATTAAGAAATGTAGAAGAAGTTTGCATCACAAGATATTTAAAGTCAAATCAGGGGCAATAACTCTGTAATTCTTGTGCTAACGACTATGAAATTTGTGTCTTGCACATCTACTGCTCCTGGTGAATATTATGCCAAGTATCAGGTGAATTGGACAGAAACTGAAGGAGGAGTTTGCCAGACAAGACTTTTCAAGTTGATTTAGGGGCAATAACTCCATAATTCTTGTGAAAACACACGTGAAGTTCATGTCTTGCATATCTACAGCTCCTGATGAATATTTATGCCAAGTATCAAGTGAATCGGACTGAAAGTGAAGGAGGAGTTCACCGGACAAGATTTTGCAGACAGACCGACTGACCAACCAACCGACCGACAGGCTGATTCCAGTATACCCCCTTCAAACTTCGTTTGCGGGGGTATAATAAGGTAATGAAAATTTCAACAAATAATGTACAATGTTGGCTTGTAATTTTCAGGTAAATGCCATACATGTACCATAAAAGTAAACCAGTTTGGGTTGTTGACCTATCTATCCTTAGATACCCAGTATCTCTGATTTAAGATGGACTCTTTTTTTTTTTATGATTTCAAAAAATTAATATAACAAAATAACCTTACTTAAAACTGCCTTTCTAAAATAAATGCCTAAAATATGAATATCTGCTTTTTAAAGTTGTTATTATTAACTTTTTTCATCTTATGTGTATGTCTGTGAATCATAAAAATAATCACACTGCAAGTTTAGGAAGAACATCTTTATAAATATCTTTTAAAAATATCACAAGGCTATTATTTTGTCCAATGCATTTTATTTATTGTTAAGTTTATACCAGTAGTTGTCCTATTGTACAGGACCATTTGTGCCAAATGAAATTAAATTCTGACCACTGGTTTACAGAATAAGAAATTTGGAGTTTTCTATAATAGAGTGTACCCTATATATGGGAATTAAGCAATTCACTGGATGCTTCATTTTTAAGGGCTCAATTTTATTTTAGCAATTATGGTATTGGTGCTGTAAGGTAACAATATGTTCCCAAGAAAATTAAATTCTTACCATTGGTTTTATAGAAGAAATTTGAAATTTTCTTTTTAGGGAATATAAAGAAATTAGCCTTTCCCTTAGGGGGTCTCATTTTTCAAGAGAGTAACTTTATTTTAGTAATTATGGTAGAGGACCATATGGTGACCATGTGCCAAATAAAATTTATCTCTGAGCATTAGTTTCAAAGGAGAAGATCTTTATAGTTGTTTTTTTTAGTTTTTTTTATTTCAATTCGGTTGGTTATCATGGCAAGCATAATTCCGAATGGATAAAGTTTTTAGCACTTTTGTGAAGGAACACCCAAGGATCATTTATGCCAAGTTTCATCAATTTCTGCCCAATGTTTTAAAGATGTATTTTAAAGCAAATTGTTGAAAACGCAAGACAGTTCACACAGGGTGATTAGAATAGTTCACCTTGAACATGTACTCTGTTTAGCTAAAAACAAGTTTCTGCTGTTGCACACAACACAGGAGTCCCCTACCGGTGAAGTGCATAAATTTCCATTATCATAGCAACCAGAATGTTTGTCTGAGAAAAAACAAGAGGGCCAAGATGGTCCTAGATCGCTCACCTGAGAAAAGTATCATTCATTGCCTGTACAAAACAGATTGCTTTAGAATTAAGATGATGAGGTTTTTTGACCCCATCCACAAAAGATATCATCATGAAAACATTCTGCCAAAGTTTGAGGATGATTGGACCAAAAATGTTGCCCTCAGAGTATAAACAAGATTTTTCTAAGATTTGACCTACTGACCTACATTTCTATCCAGCCCCACCCATTTTCAAACTGGTTCAAGATATCATCATGACAAACAATCTGACCAGTTGAGAAGATTGCCTCAAATACTGTGGCTTTATGTGTGTAAACAAATTTTTCTAAGATTGACCTATTGACCACTTTTCGTCCGCCCTGCCATTTTCGAAAGGTTCAAGATATCATCAAGCAACATTCTGACCAAGTTTGAGAAGATTGGATAAAATTAGCCTTAGGTGTAAACAAGATTTTTTCTAAGATTTGACCTACTGACCTACTTTTTGATCCAACTGAACCATTTTCGAAAGGGTTCAAGATATCATCAAGACAAACATTCTGACCAAGTTTTGAGGAAGATTGGATCAAAATTGTGGCCTCTAGTGTGTAAACAAGATTTTTCTAAGATTTGACCTACTGACCTACATTTTGATCAACCTGACCCATTTTCAAAGGGTCAAGATACATCAAGACAAACATTCTGACCAAGTTTGAGGATGATTGGATCAAAATTGTGGCCTCTACTGTGTAAACAAGATTTTTCTAAGATTTGACCTACTGACTACTTTTTGATCCAACTGACCCATTTTCGAAAGGTCAAGATATCATCAAGACAAACATTCTGACCAAGTTTGAGGAAGATTGGATCAAAATTGTGCCTCTAGTGTGTAACAGATTTTCTAAGATTGACCTACTACTACTTTGATCCAACTGACCTTTCGAAGGTTCAGTATCATCAAGACAACATTCTACAAGTATGAGGAAGATTGGATCAAATGTGGCCATTGAACATCAATGTTGACGGACGAGCCGAGGACAATCAAGTCTCAAAGCACCGGTATAGGGACTAAAGTGTCAACCATCTATTCATATCATATATATATTAAAGTAAGTAGCCGAGTCTAGCCAGTGAGAGATCCGCCCAGCAGAGGGCTGGTACCGGTAGCTAAAGTTCAACAATCTTTGGGTATTCAATAATGAAGATACAGTACATAATGAGATCTAATTATAGAAACACATTAACAACATGTGTTTCATAAAAGCCATACCATGTTTTACAAAATCATGAAAATAGAAGGTTTTAATGTATCATAATACAATGTCTTAACCCTTTCCCTCATATAGACTCATTTTGACGCACTCAATAGGTATCACATAAAGCCTGATCTGCAGAAAACCACAGTTAAACCTTACCAAATTTAATTATAAAGTCCTCATTTCCAGACCACTGAGGAGCAGCGAACAGCATAAAACTTGATCAGCCTGCGAGTTACTCGCAGGCTGATCTAGTTTTATGTTGTCCGCATAGGTCTTTTCATGGTTTCCTCTATGAGGGAAAGGGTTAAGGTAAACCACCCATCATTCAATTATGATCATTGTCCTTTGACCATGATCACCATTTCACATTTCTTTTTTTAAATATAGTTAATCCAATTCAACTGATACACATATATGCAGAATATATATAATATCAACATGCACTATATATCCTTTGCCTGAACTGATGCAAGACTTACTATATCTGTTTATAAGGCATACACTTTTCTAATCCAAGTTCAACAAAATAATAATTATCAAAAATTAGTGTCAATATCAAAAAGTGACAGGCTTTGGATATGATAAAATTCTTATCACACAAGTTTAATCTGATGCTTAATCCCTTTCACTGCCCTACCCTGAACCACACTTGGGGTAACAAGTTATACGTTATATCCCTTGCATGGCCTGTTTTTTTTCATAGTTAATAGTCTAAGGGATGCAACTCTAAGTGTAAATCAAACAAATATGTTCCATAGTTGTCTCAGTTCCAGTAGCTTACAAGAACAAAATATTTCATTTGTATTCACAAGATCAAATGGATCAATCGGATGGATTTATTTAAAAACAGTGGCCAAAACATTCTAGATGCTGACATTTAACAACAACTGCATGTAGTACATGGCAGTGAAACAGTTAAAAACCACATGTTAATACATATATTTGTATTAAAAAAGAAATTTTGGTTCCTTTTTAAATTCCAGAAAATAGACAAATCCACCACACCTGTAATAGACAATGCTGTGTGCAGGCCCTATATGCTGCCCGTTCACTTTTCTGAGTTGGTTTCCATGGTAACTTGAACCCCCATTTTTCAACCATGATGAAACGTTTAGCATGCCAAATGTGGGTCTCCAACCATATACTGCTTCGCTGTCTGCGGTTGTACTCCTGAAGCAGGTTCTTGGGTCTCCTTCGGAAGTAACGACTAGGTGTTTTCTTAACCAGTCCTTCTTGGTTGACGTACTGGAGAAAAGGTCATGGTCTCATAGATCAGATTTTTTCACCATACAACCACATGGCAGTTTAATCCTTTACCTCATGAATATTCATGTACACATTTATGACTTGATGAATATTCATTTACTGAGCCTTAAATGATACATGATATATTAAAAAAAGGATTTTTCTTTGCTGTGCAGATTGTGTAGAATCTGAGCTACAATATTGTATGAACAATGCATCAAAATGATTCTGTTTGAGGTAAGGGGATGATCAAGACATACAATCTACAAATAACTTTATAACTTTTATTTACTTGTCAACCAACATCATATGAGAAGGATAATCATAAAAAAAAAGAGTAAAAAATCAATTGTGGAAATCTGAATCATCTAAATAGCACTGTATGTGCACCTTTACATTTGAAGTTACATCTAATTAATACATAGTTGTGTGTTAATTATAGTATTAGTTATAGACCAGAGGCAGAACAAACAATTTTACCATGTTCATCCAGCCATAAAATATAGGTCACAGCCATAAAACTGCATAAACAGTAAATAGATCATATCATGATTTTAAATATACCAAGTTCCATGAAGACATCTTCATAGAAAAAAAAAAAAAAAAATTAAACGCAAATGTAAAACTGAGGTGTGACAGACAGACAAACTTAAAAAGACAAAGAACCTATATGACTTAAGGTATCTAGTATGCTTAGTGAGCATTACATCATATTACAACAAAAGATATCATGTGAGCCAAGAAGTAAATTCATGGTTTGTAAATAAGTAACTATATAAACAAAGCATTTACTTAAATAAGGTAACTTATTTGGCATAAACCAATCTTCCATATAATTCACACTTGGTAAATACTGAAACTTATTATTTTTATTTTACATGGACAGAGAATTAAGTTATTACAATACTCCGTCTATAAATGTCCAGGACAGAACCAGTCAGTCTTTACACCCTGGAAGGTGACAACAAAAGATCAAACAAGCAATTTTGTGACAAAAATTAAGTTCTGTGCCACTGTGCCATGGTGGAATAGAAGCACATTACATATCTACCACATTCACAATCCTTACATTGTGTTCAGCCCTTTCTCTGGTGCTACGAGGCAATCGCTTGATGTTGTGGCTGAGTGCTCTCCGTCTCATGTGAGGGGGCAGCTTCTGTTGCAAACTCTTGCCGCCTTTCTCCACTCGTACCTGCTCTGTCAATACCTGGATCTCAGTGGCACGGCTTTCAGCAAACTCTGTTATTAAAACCTCTGTACAAAAGAAAAAATAAAATTATAACATATACCAACATTATTTTAAACTTTTTTTTTGAAAATGACAACAACAATACTGAATATAAAATGAATTTCTACTAGATATATTTTTTATGTTATTCCAACATTTACTATATAACAGACAATGCTCTTGATAATAATTTCATGAATCTAAATGCTACACATCAAATATCTAAGCTCTAGGTCATGCAGTTTTGCAGAAGACGATTTTCAAAGTTTTGCATTTTCAAAATCTATTTTAAGCTCCAGTGACCTACTTTTTCAACCAATCAATACAATTTAATAATTTTAATGGAGGGATTCATAAAAAGCAATCCTGTGAATTCTGGTCAAAATGCATTTTATGGTTAAGGAGATGTTGTTTAAAGGAAATTGTTGACGCCAGCCACACTGACGCGCAGACGACAGACACAGGGCCATCCTAATAGCTCACTATGATCGAGCACGTTGTGCTGAGGTTAGCTAAACAAGAGGGCCAAGATGGCCCTGTCTTGCTCATCTAAGTAAGATTGCTGTGTTAGGCATGATTATCAAAAATGTTTACAATGTTTTTTTTATAACTGGGATTTCATGCAGACAACATTCTTGTCAAGTTTTATGAAGACTGGGACAAAAATGTAGCTTCTACAGTGTTCACAAGTATTTCTATGATTTGACCTGGTGACCTACTCTTTGACCCAATGTGACTAAATTTCAGAAATTGGGCCAAAAATGTGGCCTCTAGCATGTTCACAAGATTTTTCAAGTTTTGACTTGGTAACCATTTTTTCTGACCCAATTACAAACCCATCCAAGGAAATCATATAGAAAAACACCCTGACCAAATTTTATACAATTGGGCTAAAACTGTGACCTCAAAAGTGGTCACAAGGTTTTTCTAAGATTTAACCTGGTGACCTAGTTTTTGACCCACATGACCCAATTTCAAACTCATCTGAGATATCATGGAGACAAACATCCTGACCATATTTATGAAGATTGGACTAAAACTGTGGCCTCTAGAGTGTTCACAAGGTTTTTCTAAAATTTTCTTAGATTTGACCTGGTGACCTAGTTTTTAACCTTTCAAACTCATTTGAGATATAAAGTAGACAAACACCATGACCAATTTTCTTGAAGATTGGGCCAAAACTGTGGCTCTAGAGTGTTCACAAGCAATTGTTGATGACGCACGACGGACAAAAGTTTGTCACAAAATTTCATCATGAGCAAAAGTGCTCAGGTGAGCTAAAAATAACTACGGTATATTTCACCAATCAATGTTAAATGATTATAGTTTAAAGTTTACCACTTGGATTGTCTGCTAATATTGATGAACCATCACATCCGTTTCTCATCTTCTTTTGACCAAAGTTTTTATCATTACAATGATATCTCCTTTTATTTCCTCTATTCTCTTTTTTTCCATCCATTTCTTTTTTCCTTAAAAAAAAAATTGGTATGTTATACAATTAATGGCATAAACATAAAAGATATATATACAATGATTAATAGTGTAGAACTGGCTCGAATTCTATCAACAACACTTAGCGCTAAGTAATACTTAAATTCTTGAACTGAGTAGAACGCATTCCACCATCCCTGTTTTAAAAAATCTTCAAGTAAATCACTAAGCTGAAATCAATTATTTCCTTTAAAACTAACAATATTTGTTAAGAAATGAAATATTTGGTAGTTTTAAAAGAGAAACAAGAATAATGAAATACTCCACTAAGTATTTAAGAATTACTTAGTGCTAAGAATTGTTGGTGGAATTTGACCCTGGAGAGGTAGCTCATGTCTTTCTAATGTTCTTCCTGTTTTTTTTTCTAGTTTATCTCATCAGGCCTGAGACGGCAAGTCAGCAAAGGTTAACATAACAATATCTCAAAATAGTTTGCATGAATTTTTCTTTGCCACATGAACTGTGCAGTCAGTACTGTATGAGCAAACAGAGGAGCTGTCTGATCTGGGTCTGCTCTGTTTGCCAGTGCGTCAAAATGAGTCTATATGAAGTAAAGGTTAAGAAAAGCAAACAAATTTATCCTCGATAATTCAGTTCTTACCATATTTGTATTATAGAGCTATATACATTTTTTTTATTTATCTTTTTTTAATACCTGTGGCTCTTTTACTGGGAAAATTAACAATAAAAATTGGAAAGTTATAAGATACTGAAAATGTTTTAAATTAAGAATAAAATTATCTAAAATAGGTGGTACATGATAAAAAGTTACAAATCAACATTTAAATTGTAAGAATATCATTTATTTCATCAAAATTCCAGAATTTTTTCTTTTGAGAAAAAATAAACATTTCATTCAATTGGAAAAAAGGTAGTCATCGAGCATGATGTAATTTGTCAGGGAAACCCAACAATTCACAAAAAAAATTGATCCTTTTTTCCAAACTGTTTTTTTTTTTAATGAAGAAGTACTGATTTTATTCCATTTTCATTGATGCTTCTTTTCAGAGATGTGAATACCTAGTGTTCTTTTTAACCCTTTCCCTCATATAGACTCATTTTGACGCCCTCAATAGGTATCACATAAAGCCTGATCTGCAGAAAACCACAGTTAAACCTTACCAAATTTAATTACAAAATACTCATTTCCAGACCACTGAGGAGCAGCGAACAGCATAAAACCTGATCAGCCTGCGAGTTACTCGCAGGCTGATCTGGTTTTATGCTGTTCGCATAGGTCTTTTCATGGTGTCCTCTATGGGGGAAAGGGTTAATCTTTTTCAAACCACCTGTTAAATCTACTGATAACATGATGACTGATTTATGTAAACTAAGATCTGTTCTTAGACAGTGCATGTTTGATTATCAATACACTTATCAACAATCCTATGTACTGTCATTTACAGCCACAGTTGTTTTAATCTGAGAGCAAATTTCACACTTGATAATCATGATACAGCATGCCAATTTTAGCTGCGGTAGAGGTTTTGGGGGGGGGGGGTTTTTTTTTACCAGCAAAATTGGCCATGTACACCCAAAATTAGAGGGTCTCTCTATATGAAGGGGTACAAAATTAGGGAAAAACATCAATTGTACTCCCAGTTATAAAAATCGGTGGGCACCTTGTAAACAAGAGGGCCAAGATGGCCCTGTGTCGCTTACCTGATTAAGATTGCTGTGTTAGGCATGATAACAAAAAATGTGGCATCTAAATTGTTTTTCTAACATTTGACTAAGTGACCTAGATTTTGATCCTACCTGATTTTGCACTCAACTTGGAATTCATGCAGTCATCATTCTTATAAAGTGTAATGAAGACTGGTACAAAAATGTAGGCCCCTAGATTGTTCACAAGATTTTTCTAAAATTTGCCCTGGTGACCTATTTTTAGACCCCATGTGGCCCAGTTTTGAATTCATCCGAGATTTGATGTAAACAAACATTCTGACCAAGTTACATTAAGGTTAGGCTGAAACTGTGGCCTCTAGAGTGTTCACAAGGTTTTTCTAAGATTTGACTTGGTGAACCTGACAACCTAGTTTTTGACCCCATGTGACCCGATTTCAAACTCATACAAGATATCATGTAGACAAACACACTGACCAAATTTCATGAAGATTGGGTCAAAACTGTTGCCTCTAGAGTGTTCACAAGGCCCTTTTCTCAGATTTGACCTGGTGACCTAGTTTTTGACCCAACATGACCCAATTTCAAACTAACATGTCATAGCATAAAGACGAACATCCTAACCATATCTAATGAAGATTGAGTCAAAACTGGCCTCTAGAGTGTTCACAAGGTTTTTCTAAGATTTGACCTGGTGACCTAGTTTTGACCCCACATGACCCAATTTCGAACTCATCCAAGATATCATGTAGACAAACATCCTGACCAAATTTTATGAAGATTGGGCTCTAGAGTGTTCACAAGATTTTTCTAAGATGTGACCTGATGACCTAGTTTTTGACCCCATGTGACCTATTTTTGAAATTACCCAAGATATCATGTAGACAAACATCCTGACCAAATCTAATGAAGATTGGGCCAAAACTGTGGCCTCTTGAGTGTTCACAAGGATTTTCTAAGATTTGACCTGGTGACCTAGTTTTGACCCAACATGACCCAATTTTGAACTCATCCAAGATATTATGTAGACAAACATCATGAAGATTGGGCCAAAACTGTGGCCTCTAGAGTGATCACAAGCAATTGCTGACGACAGACGACGCACGCCGCATGACGGACAAAAAGTGGTCACAAAAGCTCATCCTGAGCACAAGTGCTCAGGTGAGCTAAAAACTGGACATTGCAAGTGTGATATTGTATCTTGTTCTCATTTGGATCATCTTAAGTTTTGCACACTATTGCTTGCTGTTAGGAAGAACACAGAACTTTTTATTGCAACTGCTGATATTAGATTTTGTCTCTATATGTGCACCATACTCATGATAAGACCCATTTTGACTCACAAATGAGAAAACATTTTTTATTTTATTATTTTTTTTTTTTTTTACTGTTCTTGGATTTTGAGTTATTTTTTAAATTTAGTTTTCAATTACCATTGAAAAATAATTACATTTTAAAGTGAGTATACCCATATGCAAGCATTGGATGATACATTTAATAAAAAGCTCAGCCAGGCTCACAAAGCGAGCTCTACAGTAAAGTGCAACTGTAACTTTTTGTTCAAATACTAACACTCTAACTTTATTGTAAACTTTCAGCAATGTTGCATGTAAGATTAGAATGACATCATTAGTTATGCCACAGTGGTGTCCTGGATAATCTGTCAATTAGAGCACCTCAGGGATAAAAACAAACCTCTATATGACTCGCTTTTTATCATACTTAAAGTTTGTTAATCTTACGTACTTGCAAATTAATTCCATATTCTGTCAATCTAAAATGACTTAATTACAATAACATGGTATATAATATTATACTGACAATACAGAAGATAAAAGTGAAATGCTATAATAAAGCTCACTAGTGATTTTTTATACCTCTATGACTTATTTGCACAATTGAACCCTAGACGGCACATAGATGGCCCATAATCCTGAATGACACTTTTTAGTTGGGCGAATAAAATACTTACGTGATTGGGTGTTTTTTTTAGTTGTTGTTTTCATTATTTATTTCATTTATTGATTAGACTCTCTCTCTCTCTCTTAATTTCTTATGAATTTAGATATTCCTTTTCTGATATCCAAAAAACGAAGTTAAAGTTTAGACATTATATTTGATATTTATAAAATCATGTGTGTGTGAGAGAGAGGGGTCACAGTATTAGTCCAGTAGCAAAGTCGGTTAAGCACTTTTCCTGCAAGAATGAAGGGGACATCAGTAACGAATGAAACCGGGCCAAGTCAAGACAAACATACAGGTCTATAAACATAAGAGTGTTCTTTGGAACACTTGTGTCACCTGCTGAAGCATGACTGAAAAACTGTGACGGACCGAGACAGATGAACTGGTGACGGAGTATTATTCATGTGTCACCTCTGCTAACAGAAGTTGACACAAAAAATTAAGAAAGGTTTCTCTGGAAAACATGTATCACCTGCTGAAGAGTGTAACAGACGGACAGACAGATGACTGAAAAGTGATCCTAATGTATCGCCTTTGCTTACAGCACAAACTCTGATACTTCGAGGCTTTTCCTTTTACATATTTTTAAAGCGTGGGATTTTCTTTGTTCACTTTTTTAGCGATGACTTACGGTATGCTAGCGAGAAATGAATACTCCTGGAGACAAATTCGGCGCCCCATGAAAATCGCGAAAACATATTACAAATCTGGCATAATTTTATATTACTTCGGTGACGTCAAAAAATAAGTCGATATAATAGTTCTACACTGACAAATCAAAAATAAAAAGTAACATTCACTTACACATTCGTTTCCTATTTCTTAAGTTTAAAGAAAAATAATATGTACACGCATTTTGCTACCTGCGCGCTGCCATCTTTAATCGTGCTTACTGGGGGTTTTAATAAAGAGGTTTGGTTATCAAAAAATCATAATAATACTAGTGGTGATCATTTATATTGGTTTTTATCTATTCATTAAAAATATGATATTGAAAAGATGTTTCAATACAGACTCATTCAGTCCTTTTTTTCAGGTTCAATCATTAACTATATTTAAATAGAAGTTTACCATTATCATTAACGACATTTTAAGCTTAATAGTTGCAGTAAGTAGAATACGTTGTGCAAAAGGGGTCCGAAACGTGTGAGATCGAAGTTCGTCCTCGGCAGTCATAATTTTTTTGGTTACTGTCCTTACCAATGTCGAGAATGTCAGGAGTCATTCGTCGTATCATCCAAACCTCAAAGGCCCCTGGAGCCGTTGGGCCATATAGGTGATAGTAGAAGTATTTTATTCATATTTAAATTGCATTTGACTTTGACATGTGCCGGGGCCTATCTAAGTTCTAAAACAAGAGTTCGTATCATGCAGTATTCAGTTCTCGATAGCATTAGAAGTTATGCTAGAAAGACGAACAAAACATTCCCCTACCTTTGTTTAAAATATATTGAATGAATCAATATATTTTCTGTGACCCACATAAGTAGAATTACAACAAATGTTTCTGGTCCTAGTGGCCGAGTGGTTAGAGTATCGGCCCTTGAATCGGGAGGTCGTGAGTTTGATGCCTGGATGTGACATATCAAAGTTATAAATAGTACTGGTATAACACCCTTGCTTGATGTTCAGCATATAAAGGTAGTTTACGGACTGTGGCCAGGTGTTTTCTTTTTTCTATATCATCACCACCTGTCTAGGTGAATCTCTAGTCCACATTTGTGTACCCGTAATTTGTGATTTGTTCTACTTTCGGTTTGGTGATATCCCCTATGAGTACACAGCAGGAAAGGTCAATTTATGTGTGGAAAGTTTTCCTTCTGCCACCAACCAGAGGCGTGACAACCAGTACCAAAATTAGCATTTTGTGCCAAGTGACTCATTGATGGGACAAGTGAATCTCCGATCGGAGTAGGTTCAGTTTGTCTTGTTTTAAAGTTCATATTGATTGTCAACAGTCTGACACACCCATTTGCTTCACTGCTAGATCCTGACCTCTTCAGGGTAGGTACAGTTGTTACATTAAACAACTACGAGAGGGTAGTTACAGTTGTCACATTAAACAACTACGAGGGGTGTTCAAATAGTTTGCAAAAAAGTGTTCTCATTGCTTTATTTTAAATGGCAGATTTATGAAACTGCACTATGATGTAGGTTGAGATATTGCTATTTTGTGGAATAAGATATGGTTTCCATAGTAACATCGTCATCTTCCTGGCTAAAAATTTGGTTGTTTTGATGAAAATGGTGTCAAATTATAGTATCTTAAATGTACAATTTTTACTGTATACTACATAAACATAATATACAAACTACATATACATAATGCAAGAACATTTGCAATGTCATTTATGGTATCATTTTGATTTCTGACATCAGAAATATAAACAAAAAATGAATCTACTGCTGACTAATACAAAAATAAGTTTTGAGCAAAAACACCATATTAACTGTATGTGTTTGGTATTATAAATTATTTACACAAAATGTTTCTTATATGAATGATTATTATTTTACACCAATATTACATACTGAGTACTAATAATAGGATGATGAGATAGATTTATACTGACAAAGTAGTCAATAGTGGGCAGTATGTAATGAATATATGTCTTCTGCAGTGATATTCTAATTTATGTAGTGTCATGATAATGTGACTGGGTGTGGTATCATGACACATCTACAACATGATACTGCAGTGTGGCAGCTCTATATCTGTCCTGAGTGGACGTAGTCTCCAAAGGACTGAAATACTGTCAGCAAGATGTTAGTCACCCAATAAACAAATGCCAACAAAACCCTGTGCTTCCTCAAACGTAACATCACAACTAGAAATGAAAAGGTCAAGGATTTGGAAAAAACCCTCATCAGGCTACAACTGGAATTTGGCTCAACAGTATGGAGCCCACATATAAATATAGACAAAATAGAAATTATCCAGGGATGTGCCGCAAGGTGGTTTAAATCTTTACCACTCAATTAAGTGTCAGTCCAATGCTACATTGTTATCTGGAGATCCTTAAAATTATAAAAATGCATAGATTAATAATGTCCCATAAAATTTACCACAACCTAGTAGCAGTACACTCAATCATACCTACAACGTCCCAACTGACACTTGCACCCCAAAAATAAAAAAATTCTAACTACCCATGATAAATATAAATACTCATTTTTCCCCCATAGTGCCACCCTCTGGAACAGTGTAACAAACTACACACTGCTTGATTCTGACCTCTTCAGGGCAACAGTTGTCACATTAAACAACCAGTTATGTAAATCAAGTTTTTAAATTTTTAACCATACATTATATGCATATAAATATGCAAAAGTAAAAAATACTCTAAAAATTGGTTGGTCTATACCAGATCATTAAGTAGCTCTGTTTATTGTCTTTCAGTTATTCACAATCATTTTTATCACAATTTTCTAACTCTGACATGCACAATGCAACTATCTACTATTACACTATATACTATAGAATTCAGGCATAGGATCCCCGATACAGGCAAATTAGGATCCCCGATACTGGCAAATTAGGATCCCAGATACAGGCAAATATTGCTCTATCAAAATGCTTCATCATTAAACAGTGAACATAGAAATATCAGCCATGTATTTATCTGGAAAAAAACAACAGCTCAACATAATTAACATTCTATAACCACAAAGGTATGCACAAATAAAATTATCTAGCATCAGCTTAATATATATAACCTCACTTTCTCTCTCACACACTCTTTGTCTCCCTCAAAGCCATATATCATGTAAGATTTTACCTATAAAATCGGTAATAATGTAGTCACTGTGTGTATTTCAGTCAAGCAGTGATAGCTGACAAGACAATGTACATATCTGGACAGATAGGCCTTAATCCAGACACAGCTGAGATGGTGGAAGGTGGGGCAGTTGCAGAGGCTGAACAGGTATCTGTCGCCCGGCGCATAACCATATTGGCGGGCTCTCTGCGGAATTTAAATTAGAGTAAAATACAATAAAAGGTTTACATTATACATAGCAGAAAAATTCCCCTTTTTAAACTCATCCCCCCGCCCTTTGGGCCCGGACTCCTTTCCCCCAACAGTGAAAAAAACACTGGAAGGGCAAGAAGCATGAAACTTTTATTTCACAACAATATTAACCCTTTCCCTCATAGAGGAAACCATGAAAAGACCTATGCGAACAGCATAAAACCAGATCAGCCTGCGAGTAACTCGCAGGCTGATCAGGTTTTATGCTGTTCGCTGCTCCTCAGTGGTCTGGAAATGAGGATTTTGTAATTAAATTTCATAAGGTTTAACTGGTTTTCTGCAGATCAGGCTTTATGTGATACCTATTAAGTGCGTCAAAATGAATCTATTTGAGGGAAAGGGATAAAACACAATTTACGCTAGCAATATACTTTTAAAAAACAATCGCTGGCAAAATGCAGAGAGCAGGGTTTTCAAGAAATTTATATTAAAATCGGCCAATTTATTCTTTTAAAAGAATACATTCGATGGCCATAGACATAATCAAAGCAATAACCTGCTGAAGCCTGTAGAAAGTGCCATGGTTAGGTTATTGGTACATCACTAAACTGTTTGGCCGAGTTTTAGGTCGCAGTCGCTGATAATTGAAAAGTTTACATGCATATACATAGCTAAGATACTCTAATATTCCGTGCAATACTTATATTGAGTAACTCAACTTTGAGAAGTGACCATTGGTCTGTTTCTTTCCCTTCCTTCCAGCATTTGCTATTGTTTATGGCAGAGAATGACTGTTGCGAACACAGAGAACCTGCAGATATAGCGATTTCCGCAGAGAGCTTGCCGATATGGTTATGCACTGTGTGTTGTCTTCATTAAAACTAAAAGGAACACACACTTGTTTTGTAAGCTTTAACACTTCAGGGATGGACTCAAACATAGACACTATTAATTTTAATTGATATGCACATTCCTCCTAGCTAGAATCTTGACTGTGGGACATTCTGAAGACAATCTGTGTGTATGTTGGGGGTGTGGGGTATGATGAAAGCCAAATGCAAACATCATCATTAAGTATGCATATTGATTACTCTTTCCAGTCTGACCTGATGGCCTATAGTTTTTCATCCCATGAGTACCAGTATGTCATTGTGTCAAAATGTCCCACATTGTGGTGAATACAATTCTTCCAAAATGAAGAGTTGTGTCACATTGAAACTGTACACACATGTTTGGGCTGAATGAAGATGCACACATCATCCTTGGTTCTTTGATCATATTACTTTTTGTGTCGCCTGCATAGCATGGCAGACACATAGGGATCACTTTGTCCGTCGGCGTTGTCGTCGGCGTTGTCGTCGTCGGCGTCGTCGGCGTCACACTTTCTTGTCCGGAGCATAACTCGAAAAGTATTTGAGGTATCACCTTGAAACTTAAAACATGGATAGATCACATTGAGGTGGAGTGCAGTGCACAAGAATGATAACTCTGACTTTCGTATTTTCTGAGTTATTACCCTTTGTTGATTCTGAGATTTTATTTTTGTCCGGACCATAACTCAAAAAGTATTTGAGGTATCACCTTGAAACTTAAAACATGGATAGATCACATTGAGGTGGAGTGCAGTGCACAAGAATGATAACTCTGACTTTAATATTTTCTGAGTTATTGCCCTTTGTAAATTTTCAGACTTAATTTTTTCCGGGGCATATTTTGAAAAGTATTTGAGGTACTGACTTGAAACTTTTTAGGTAGATAAATCACATTGATGTGAAGTGCAATGCAAATTTTTGTTCGGAGCGTAACGTGAAAGGTATGTGCTTTGTTGATCCTCAGACTTTGACTATTTTTGTTTGAAGCGTAACATAAAAGGTATGTGAGGTATTGCTAAACTTCATAATTGGAGAGATCTCATGGAGTTGGAGTGCAGTGCAGAAGAATAATAACCGTTACTTATATATTTCTAAGTTTTTTCCCTTCGTTGATTTTCAAACATAATTTTTGTTTAGTGCATAACTTGAAAATATAACTTGAAAATATTTTGAGGTATCAACTTGAAAATATAACTTGAAAATATTTTGAGGTATCAACTTGAAATTTTGTAGGTCGATCAAACTCAATGAGGCAGAGTGCAGTGCACAAGATTTATAACTCTGACTTTAACATTTTCAGAGTTATTCCTCTTTGTTATTTTTCACACTTGCCTGTCTGGTGGACTCTTGCCTGGTCTGGTCTGGTACTAAATATTACAGTTTGGATTACTACAAACTTGCCAATATACCAAATTATACACTATGATGTGTAGAAGTACAATGCACAAGAACCATAATCTTCATTTTCTTGTATTTGTTGTCAAGATTTTTATAATTTGGTGTTATTTTGTACCTCACAAAATAGATTATGCTTTATCAATAATTTGTCAAAAGATCGATTTTCTAGTCAATTCTTTCATCAAACATGTTTAAATGCAGGCGACAAGTGTTCCGAGGAACACCCACATCTAGTTCTAGAGTTATTGCTCTTTGGTGTTACAGTGTTTGGTGACTTAAGTTTCTTTTTAGCTTGTCTGTTTTTCAACAGTTGGGGTATTGTCATCACTCCGGTGTCATTGTCGTTAGTATCGTTGTTGTTGACTCATCAGAAACTTTACCTTGGCCATATTAACTTCCTAACCATTAAACCATCTGTCATCAACTCCATATACTTGTGTTCACTGTCACAAGGGCTACATTCTCATCAAGGGCTAAACTCTTACATCCATTTTTACCTAATTTATCTCCCCCTTAAAAAAAAAAAAAAAAAAAATTAACAGACAAGCACTGGCATCCATAAAATGTGCTCTTGTTTATACTTGATGGGAACTGTATGAAATACATGTCATCTTGATATCAAGATCAAATAATTTGTTTTACAACCCTTAGCATTTGAATTTCCCAGATTTGATTTCATTAGCAGATTTTTGCATAATGTTACACAAAGAAGTGCACATATGTGCTCTTTTTACACATATGTTTTTAAACGATAGATTTTTTTTAATTTTCAGGCTCTGAAAAACATGGGTGAGATTTTGAAGGAGGCAGGTGCAAGTTATAGCAATGGTGGGTAATTTTTTAGACACTTGTAGGATATAATGTTAGCAGGAAACGCCCTGATAGCATGTACATGAAATTGTATCCAGTCCATTTCATGTATATGACCTATCTAAAACGTCTCAAGTGGCAATACATGTATATGTAAAAGGGGATCTACCTTCAGCATTTGCCAGATTTAACCCTTTCCCTCATATATACTCATTTTGACGTCCTCAGTAGGTATCACATAAAGCCTGATCTGCAGAAAACCACAGTTAAACCTTACCAAATTTAATTACAAAATCCTCATTTCCAGACCACTGAGGAGCAGCCAACAGCATAAAACCTGATCAGCCTGCGAGTTACTCGCAGGCTGATCTGGTTTTATGCTGTTTGCATAGGTCTTTTCATGGTTTCCTCTATGAGGGAAAGGGTTAAGATATTTTATACTTTCTCCCCAATGGTTATACTTTTTTTTCCTAATCAATATTGCCATAACAAAGGGATAGAATTATGACAGTCTTTTCTCTCCTCTGTCATTTTACAACTTTTAATTGCTAATTTCATACACACTACACATTATTTTAACATGGTAATTTTCTCACAAAAGGTTTTATACAAACATGTTTTAAAAAATAAAAACAAACAATAAGTCAATTTGGAATATATTTCATACTTTCTCCCAAACCATTATATATACCTCCAACTTTCCTGTCCACATTATTTTTTCAAAATATTGTTTAAATTACATGAAAACTGAACAAATGGTGACATTAAATAACAAAACCAACATTGTTTTTAACAGAATCTTACCTTATAATTAATATTGGGATTGTTTGTAGTCGTGAAAACAACAGTCCTGTTGGATGACATGCAGAACTATGGGCCAGTTAATGATGTCTACGTCAAATGTAAGTAATCATGACATATTTCATATGGTGTACACGTTCTTACTCAGTTACTAACCCTTTACCTAATGCAGACATATTTTCTTTTTCTTATTCTATGATAATGACAAACATTCAATCCTGAAACATTATGGCCATGTGTCAGGGTTGGGGCGGGGGTTAAAAAGTTAAAGACTGTCAGGTTTGCCAAGTCACTCAGTCCACCCTGTTCCTCCTGACAGTTGGTGATAAAAAAGGTGAGAAACTGAACACCTTGTAATCCCTTACTGTGAAAATATAAACCCATGTAATCTGCTGTGCAGGAAGAAAGATATTTGTAAGGTTAAAAAAAAAAACAGGATACAAGCAAGTATAGAGTATTTATGGATTGAACATTGATGCAATCAGTGCTGATTTAAATCAGGGGATTGTGTCAGTACTGACTACATATGATGGTAATGCATTCCACTGGACATAAGATGCCATTACAAACAGAGTAGACCCAGATCAGGGTGTCCTCTGTTCATATCATACAGTATTGTAATAACTATACAGTCTGCATAGCAATAAGAACTCTGTTGTTTTAGTTATCATTTTAATTTCATTAGATTAGTATTCATAATGTCTTTTTGTACATTAATATTCATGAGGAAATTATACAGTCAGTATTTATAAGTTCATTTGTATGCGTTTTCTTGTAGCCATTGTAGGATGCATAATTATATTTAACCCTTTCCCTCATATAGACTCATTTTGACGCACTCAGTAGGTACCACATACAGCCTGATCTGCAGAAAAAAAAAAAAAATCCTCATTTCCAGACCACTGAGGAGCAGCGAACAGCATAAAACCTGATCAGCCTGCGAGTTACTCGCAGGCTGATCTGGTTTTATGCTGTTCGCATAGGTCTTTTCATGGTGTCCTCTATGAGAGAAAGGGTTAAAGCTGATTTGATTTGTGTTTAGCTCATAAGACTCAGTACTCAAGGTACTGGGCTGTTGGGATGTTTTACTCATCAGTTGTTCAATCATTATATGTCTATGGCTTTTATAAATTGGTCAATGCAAAACTTAGCTTTTTTATAAATTTCCAAAGTAATCTTGATTAGACACAATGTGTACGGCTGTAGAATTAATTCAGTTTTTATTATTGTCAATATTAAACCCTGTATTCCTAAATTTTATCAAATAAGTGTTGAATTTATACAAAGTTAAAATTTCATGCATGTACTTGTCTCAAGACCATAGATTCATATCGATCCATATAGATTTGATGAAGTATTAATTCTTTAGCACCATTTCAGATTTTTCAGATCGGAAACCTGCCAGGGCAGCATACCAAGCAGCTGCCTTGCCCAAGGTGATTATCATTTTTTCTCTATGCTCTATATTACACTTGAGGAGGCTTTGTATTTTTTTTGGGGGGGGGGGGATATATAACATATTTTGATATTAAAATGAAACTTGAGTTTTTGAATTATTTAATATGAAATTACTTAGAGTAAAAAAAAAACAACAGTACCAGTAGTTTATTTGTTATGTAACATTACTCTGAATGAACAAGATTTTCATGCTAGATTTTATGAAAGGTAAACAAAAAGGTCAAAGCATAAAAACACATATTATGGCGTAAAAAAGGTGTCCTGTCCTATAGTCGAGAATCTTCTCACTAATCACCAGACATGCTCATTTGTAATTTTGTTCTGTAGTGTTCATGAATAGACATTAAAACTTAAGGTTTTAGTTGGACCATCAACTATATTTCAAATAATTCAATATATTAATAGTTCTGCATGAGATATAGTGCAGCCACACTGTACCAGTAACATTATCCTGAGACTGCATTTACCAGTTCTAGAATTTCCCAACCTTTTAAGTGTGTGCCTGAGACTGCATTTACCAGTTCTAGAATTTCCCAACCTTTAAAGCGTGTGCTGAGCATCTAGCAAGGGAGATAATCCAGTATCATTCATAACAACTTTGGTATGCAACAAAATAGAAATCACACTTACGACCTTTAGTTATAACACTCTAACCCTTGAATATCTCTGTTATCTCCGGCTCACATTTTTGTCTCTTCTATGTAGAACTTCAGTCACAATATTTTTACCTAGAATAATTACCCTTTGTTTTTTGGATTTTTTTTAAATAAAGTCTCAGACCCAAACATTCTTCAAAAAATGTTGCTTCAGTTTAAATTGCTTTGGGTTATGGCCCAAAAAATAAAAAATCTTTCGAATTTTTATATTTTGTGAGATGAGATTTTTTGTTTGATCCGTTGACAGATACATATTCAGACATGAAATGCCCCTGCTATTTAAAGCCAACCAGCTTCACTCATGCAGTCAAATAGACTTGACTATTTGACTTGACTATTTGAGTTTACTGTCACTGCGACAGTATTTCAGTCATTTAGTGACGTCCAGCTAATTACAGGTGGAGGAAGACCCCGAATGCAAGGAGGCATCCGGGTAGAACTGCCAACCTACCGCAAGCCAACTGGAAGGCTTCCTCACAAGAAAATCCGAATGACCCTGCTGGGATTCGAACCCACGCGGTGAGGGGCTGAGTGAGTGTTAAAGTCAGCAACTTTACCCTCCCAGCCACGGAAGCCCCACAGTCAAATAGACTGACAATTCAAATTCATATATTATTCCATAAATCTCATTAAATCAACATATACAGTATCAGTAAATGTTTGCACTTAATAGTAATTGTGGCCATTGTTTTTAAGGCATCAGTCTACAAGCTTGAGATGCTTTATAGGAATCATGTTATAACTCATTTGTATGTAATTCCTCAAATAAAATAGTACACATATCTCATGGATGACATTTGCATTATTAAACATGCTCAGGGTCCAGCCTTGCATGACCCCATTCTGGCCTAATGACATTTGATTACTGAATTGTTCTGTTAAATTCTCACCCTTTTCAATTTTATGGCAACAAACACAATTTTGTTTTGTTTATTAGAACAAGAAATTAAAATTTGTCTCCAATAAACCAATGGTCAGGATTTGATTTCAGTGGGCACAAATGGTCACCTTATAGCCTTCTGTCATAATTGTTAAAAATAAAGTTGATCCCTTAATAAATGAGGCCCCCAGTGGGTCGGCTAGTTTCTTTTAAACTCTGTATAGAAAATGTCAAAGTTCCTCAGCTGTGAAATCAATGACAAAGAGTTTCATTTATTTATTCTTTTACTTTCTATTTATTGACAGGGTGCCAAAGTGGAGATTGAGGCCATTGCTATACTGGGTGAAATTAAGGAGCAATAGACGTGTCACTAAGGGAACTGTGTCAGCCAATCAGCAGCAGCAGCATTGGAACTTTGTCTGTGTTGTGATTATGTCAGCTAATCTTGAGCCTGGTTAAATGTATATTTAAAGTCAGAGACATTTTATGTCTAAAGTTAAAGCCTTAAAATGTTCAGTGCCTTGATAACCTCTACTGATATAACATCCATATTTGAATCCTTGATATTTGTAATTTGTTTATGTTAATTGTAACCTGTTATTTATATTTTAGAAATATATTTTTGTTGTATGATGTTATACAGTTATATATTGAGACACATCCGGATCATACAACATACAAGTGATCCAAATATCTTCATCAGTGCAGCAGTAAGTGTCTTTTTATAAGGGATATTTTTCACTTTCAGCAAGATTGCCAAGTACAAAATAAGGCTGTTTATAAAATTTGCTACAAAGATGTAAAAACAATAAAAACAACACAATGTCAGTCATTAAAAAGAGAAATACTCAAATAAAATCTAGTTTCTTTCTCAGTAGATATGTAGCAT
>CM037782.1:48047629-48097629 GCA_021229015.1 Solen grandis | reverse complement strand
CCACAATTTTTCATCGAGGTCAATGTTTAATGGTACACCAATAATTTGTTGGACGGTTATCTTCCAGCGTTAGTAAGCAAGCAGATTGTTTACTATCCGAGTTATCGGAGAATTCCAAAGTTTCGCACGCTGTGGCACAGTTTCAGAACACGTGATGGGCGAAATTAGAGCCTTTATCTGCTTAACATCCGGTCTGGCATCGCCTGAAGGTGAACGGGTCAGTTTGATTAAATTCCAGACAAATTAGATGAGCCACTTCCTTCTTCTTGCTATTAAAGTCGAGACAAATAAACTTACACCTTCTTAAACACTTCCCGGAACTTGCTGCTTTCTTACAACAACATATTTTTCCATTATCATTTTTCGTTGTTTTTTATGCCATTGTGATATTACAGTGAAATAACAGGTTTTTTAACATTTTTGTTAATAAAATCATATTTCATACATACATTAAACATATAAAGATCTACGTATGTTTAGAAATATTTATCACAATGGCATACTTAATAAAATATATAGTCTCAGTTTTTGTTCTTCGACTTGTACTGTTTATATAAAAATGTAACCATAGGGCTAATAAAAAAACGTATCTAAAATGTTTCTAAAAATTGTTATCAGTAGATATACAAGCAGAAAAAACTTTTACATTTATACTCATAACCATGGTAACGTAACGCAGATGTTCCGTGTTTTGAATAATACACGTGCTGAAAAGAGTTTAATTTTAATGACACAACTTACACACTAGCAATAGAAATCATATGATATTTTAGGAACTCTTAATTCCCCCTGGTTATAATGAAAACAAGAGAAACAGTATGTTACAGAACACATTATAAAGACAAAAAAGAGGAAATTTGGTAAAGTTCATACCTAAGCAGACAAAAATCCAAACAGTTCTACCCTGCGCCATGTTTCTGTGTACAAGTTCCCGAAAGCAGAAACAATCTCACACGGGTCGGTGTTCGTCTGCTGCCTGGCTCATTTCAAGAACATGTGGTCCAGTAAACTTGTATGTGGGTTACACGCACTCAGATCTCTGCCAATCATGTTATTTCTACTGGAATAAATTTTCAGGGGTCAGCTTTCTACGTTGCAAATCTACAAAAAAAAAAAAAAAAAAAAAAAGAAAAGAAAAAAAGTGAGCGCTACAATTACCAGGTGCATGCGTTCTTTTCGTTTAGTTTAGATTAGCTTCCTGTTTGTGTGTTTGTTTTTAGCTCACCAGAGCCACACTGTCAGTCGTGCGTCGAGCGGAGTCAATAATTTGCTTAAGATGACATTTTCCATGAATCCTCTTGCATGGTGATCATTGATGGAACTTGGCATGAATAACATTTGGTTGGCCCTTCACAAACATGCTTGATGTTCTCTATACAGAAATTTAAATTTAGAAAATGGGGCCCACTTTCTATAATGCATATTTTAGAATATTACCATTACACAATAAACAATACCTTTACATGATAATGACTTTGCCTTCTGTATATAAATAAGAGATATTTTGCTTTATAAAAAACGCAATTGCATCATGAAATAAGAGCTTTACATAATGATAATATTATACAATTTTACTTTAATATATTTTCCTTTAAGAAATAAAACATTTGAATAAAGATGTTTGCTATGTTTGCACATATGGAATTCATACATAATGATGTGCTCGCTTTTTACCTGTACCTCATGAAATAATTTCGCTTAACATAATACATAAAAACTGCCATTGCATTGTAAATAATGATGTATTTGCTTTACATAATAAAAACTACCATTACATTGTAAATAATGATGTTTTTGCTTTACATAATAAAAACTACCATTACATTGTAAATAATGATGTTTTTGCTTTACATAATAAAAACTACCATTACATTGTAAATAATGATGCTTTTGCTTTACATAATAAAAACTACCATTACATTGTAAATAATGATGTTTTTGCTTTACATAATAAAAACTACCATTAAATTGTAAATAATGATGTATTTGCTTTACATAATAAAAACTACCATTACATTGTAAATAATGATGTTTTTGCTTTACATAATAAAAACTACCATTACATTGTAAATAATGATGTTTTTGCTTTACATAATAAAAACTACCATTACATTGTAAATAATGATGGATTTGCTTTACATAAAAAAACTACCATTACATTGTAAATAATGATGTATTTGCTTTACATAATAAAAACTACCATTACATTGTAAATATTGATGTATTTGCTTTACATAATAAAAACTACCATTACATTGTAAATAATGATGTTTTGCTTTACATAATAAAAACTACCATTACATTGTAAATAATGATGTATTTGCTTTACATAATAAAAACTAACCATTACATTGTAAATATTGATGTATTTGCTTTACATAATAAAAACTACCATTACATTGTAAATAATGATGTTTTGCTTTACATAATAAAAACTACCATTACATTGTAAATAATGATGCTTTTGCTTTACATAATAAAAACTACCATTACATTGTAAATATGATGTTTTGCTTTACATAATAAAAACTACCATTAAATTGTAAATAATGATGTTTTTGCTTTACATAAATAAAACTACCATTACATTGTAAATAATGATGTATTTGCTTTACATAATAAAAACTACCATTACATTGTAAATAATGATGTATTTGCTTTACATAAATAAAACTACCATTACATTGTAAATAATGATGTATTTGCTTTACATAAATAAAAACTACCATTAAATTGTAAATAATGATGTATTTGCTTTACATAATAAAAACTACCATTACATTGTAAATATTGATGTATTTGCTTTACATAATAAAAACTACCATTACATTGTAAATAATGATGTATTTGCTTTACATAAAATAAAATACATTACATTTTAAATATTTGATGTTTTTGCTTTACATAATAAAAACTACCATTACATTGTAAATATGATGTTTTGCTTTACATAATAAAACTACCATTACATTGTAAATAATGATGTTTTGCTTTATAATAAACTACCATTACATTGTAAATAATTGATGTTTTTGCTTTACATAATAAAAACTACCATTACATTGTAAATAATGATGTTTTTGCTTTACATAATTAAAAAAACCACTACATTGTAAATAATGATGTTTTTGCTTTACATAATAAAAACTACCATTACTTGTAAATAATGATGCTTTGCTTTACATAATAAAAACTACCATTACATTGTAAATAATGATGTTTTTCTTTACTAATAAAAACTACCATTACATTGTAAAAATGATGTTTTTGCTTTACATAATAAAAACTACCATTACATTGTAATTAATGATGCTTTTGCTTTACATAATAAAAACTACCATTACATTGTAAATAATGATGCTTTTGCTTTACATAATAAAAACTACCATAATTGTAAAACTTTACATAATAAAAACTACCAATACATTGTAAATAATGATGCTTTTGCTTTACATAATAAAAACTACCATTACATTGTAAATAATGATGGATTTGCTTTACATAATAAACAGTTTCAACCATATAATTGCATGTCTGGTCAGGTTTTATCCGTCATAATCTAATATTTATGTAGATGTATCTTCTTCCTAGTTTTGATTCTAATCAACGACAAAATCTTATTAATATCATTTTCTTTTACTGTACGGCGGCTTATATGGCAAGCCCGGATCCAGCGGGGGGCGTGGGGCCTTGCCCCCCCCCCCCCCAGCTGCCCTGGTCATACATTTTTCTAGGCTATAAAATACCTTTATTACATCATAGTAGTGTTTTCTAGAGGAAATCCCAATCGTGGGCCCCCGTACTGAACAACCCGCATAACCACCTGTCCAGCCAGACTCCTATTGTCTTATGGTCCCCTGCTTATCCGAATCGGCAGAGTCGTCCATGACTGTATAAGCATGTGTTTAGGGTACTGCGGACACGTTCACTGATTGAGAGAAATTTACATGTCGTCTGCCGAGCGATCTAACAATTGGGAAAAATAGGCAATTACCAAAAGTTTGTATCAGTTACAACTATAAACTATTCTAGGCAAATGCAGTTTAGGAAATTTCATAAAAATAGTTAGGCTAAAAACAACAACTAAGCTGGACATAAAAATGTAATTAGCATCGAAACAATTTCACTAGAGCCAAAAAGAATTAATAATAATAATAATAATAATAATAATAATAAACTACTTGGACGAAATCTACCTGACGAATTTTTTCACTTTTCTCTGCATGTATAAAGTTTTCAATCTTGCATTAAAAGCGGGCTAATTAGCTGCCGGCAGGGAGACTAACTCCTAAATATTTTTTCCTGAAAGGAATAAATACAAACATTTTTTTTTTTAAAACTGCAGAGTAGATGCATACCTATCGCTAGCCATGCAAATTAAACTTAATCAGAAATGGGCTGTGTTTCTAAATGTCATCAGCTTTACTATTTTTACATAACTTTTTAAGTATTATTTTTATGAAACTAACTCCTAAATATTTTTTCCTGAAAGGAATAAATACAAACAGTAGGCCGATACATCATCATGTTCACTTTTTAATATTTACGAATATAATAATCTACATTTATGTGTATTCATGGTTTCTTAATATAAAGACCCTGGTGTATTTTAAATTTATAAAAAAAACAACAACCCAAAACATGAATATGAAATGAAAGAATTTGAAATTTCAATCTGCCATATTTTGGGAAAATCCATATTTTGGGACAATGTATATGTAGATTAAGCATAATCACTAACTCAAATCAAATCCAGGTAATCAGTCATTGAGCAATGTTACTGATAAGTCGATGAATACGAAATACTAATTCACAGAAAACACAATTTATATGCGAAATTAAACGGATATTAAAGACTTTATATCAAATATCAACATCTTTTATTACTAAATATTGTTTGTTTTGTCACTGATTTAACATTTAGAAAAAAATGTACCAAAAATCGACACGCAGAAAGGGCCCAAACCTTCTGCAACCGCCCGACCCTAAAACGTGCGCCTGATTTTTTTTATCTTGGAAGTCTGTGTGTGAAGGCTGCTTCCTGATCGACAATTAGACAATCAAGATTATCAAGTTCGAACCTAATACAGCATATACCCGGTATTCCCTTAAACATACTTGACAAAACATGTTTAAAGTGATTTTTTTCCTCAGCTTTAAACAAAACTGTCTTTTACCACATTGAGTCTAAAACTGATGACTATTCAAAGCATTCACTAATTGATAGTATACACAAGTCCCTTTTTTTTTGGGGGGGGGGTCCAAAAAACACATGTTTTTTTAAGCCAGTTTGCCCCCCCCCCCCCCCCCCCCCTTCTTACTACCGTCATTTTTTAAATCAGTAGCTATTCAAAAACATGGCTTTGCGAAGGTAAAATATAAAATTATATCGCTCAAGGCTCAGTTCCACTTGACATTTTTTGCCTAGGGAATGTACTCCTGATGGAAATTGATGAGCATCGGGAAGCGTCGGGAACAGGTTACCCTGCGTCCCGCGGAAGCTTCTAAAGCGTTGCGAGCCATGTGGAGTCATCGGGAGAACTTCATTGCTTGCATTTAATTTTTTCCCTATATGTTCTCGAAGTTTTATCGGGGAAAACAGGCCGGGGAAACATACGCATAGCTTCCCGGAAGCTCCTGGGAAGCATTCTCGGAGATTCCGCGAAATATTTTTTCCTCCGAGGAACCCTCTCGAAGGTTCGGCGACTTTTCTGTGACAAATTCCAGATCTTGTGATAGAATCTCAGAATATTCGCAAAAAAATCGGCAAGAGCACTCTAAAATTTGTTGCTTTTTTTTTATTATTATTAACTTTAGACTGAGACGGTCAAAAAGGCCAAATTCGCATAATCTCCACAATCTTCCCCGAGGCACTTAGGATGGTTCGATACAACGATACATCCCTTAATCTACGGGGATATTCCCCTGATAATGTTTCAAATTCGATGAAGCTCCGATTCACCTTCCCCGATCATCGGGAAAAATTCACGAGTATCGGGAGCCATCCCCGATAATACAAGGCCATTGTACCATAACCGAAACATCAGTGAACGTTTCAACGGACCAATCCCGAAGCTTCTCATGGGACTGTTCCGTCTTTTTGGCTCAAACATCTGATGTCATCGGGAGAAAATTTGTGTATTTCCACAACGCCGATGATTTTTCTCCATTAGATCCATGGTCTTCAAGTTTCAAAAAAAAAAAAAAAAAAAAAAGAATAGAAAAGAAAACATAAAAAACACTTCAAATAAAATCATAATCGACGTAAAATTAATGAACAAATAAGTTAAAAGGTAATCTAAATTTCTGGATTTTAATTTTATTAATTGTTTGATTAAAGATTTTGAATAATATAATTATGTGTTTATATTATTTTCTTATTATTATTTGTATACCGTACCATGTACATAGCTATTGTTTAAGGGAGGTAACTTTAAAATGACATCCACTTGCTCAACAGAGGGAGTTGTTTCATAATAATGGAAAATGGCGGACTGGGGAAAGTCGCCGCTGGGGCTGTCAATATTTATATGGATATTTGTGTCTTTGCAATGGTACCAGACAGGTATGTTAATAAATTTACATTTTGATTACATTTTGAATATAAATTTTTACAAAAGAATTATTTTATTTTCCAAGTTCACCTGAATATAACAAATTCGTAACCCAGCGATGATGCAAAGCCCAATGTAAACAAATGAAGTGGGTGGGGAATGAGAAAATAAGGCCTCATAAAGATTATTTATGGTGCCTTTCTCTGTTTCATCATTATTATGAGATTTTTTTATGAATAAAAAATATTTTTATAGAAATATGTTTTTTATCTTTAGACTCGGATAGCGGTTATATAATAAATCAACATACCGTCTCAATTCATTCACAAATATTTCAGTATTGCCTATTGGCTCTGTAGTGGTCTTTACCGTGGTCTGGTCCCATTAGTCATCTAGTCAGACATATAATCGTTTGAAAATTATACAAAGATAACAGAAAACAATGTAATTACTTGGGGCACATTTTGATTTCATCATACTAAGGTTAAAAAAAACAACAGCTTTTCTGTATTCTCAGGCTTTTAATCTGCGTTTTAATCTTTGTATGTAGCGTGGACCGACCAGTTTTCGTCATAGTAAAAATGTAACTTAAAATATACAACATAAAAATGATGAAAAACCATATAATGATGTACGTACCGTTAATTCATTTTGTTATTGGTCCTCCAAAAGGTACAAATTATTTCAAATAATGAAATTGTTAGTATCAGAGTGTTTTGAATTGGGTCACTGTATTAAAAATAGAAACGGCAGCCTTGTTGGAATTCTGTCCTATTTTCGTCATATCCGCGGGTGTTGGAGTTCAGTAGTTACAAGTCAGCTCAGTTAAGGAAATCAACGAATTTAAAGACAATGGATCAGTGTAATGTAACAACTAACAGGCTAATCATATAAAATAACATGTTATTTGATGGTTAATAATTCATTTTTTGTGACAATACGATATAGAAGCACGCCTTACAGTCATATTATGCTCTCTTACAGCCTCATAGGCACTTGGTAAACTGGATGGAGAGTAGCTTTTATATTTTGCCACCACTGAGTGGAATTTTCTGAAATAAATGAAATGTTAAATGTTGTGTCTAATGTACAAATTTCGTAAATAAAATAGTAATATAAAACAAAGATTGTATTTTATTTCCGAAAAAGAAAATCGAATAGCATTGTGGAACTGCATTGTGGAACTGTTCATAACTACTAAACTTGTATACAACACGTCATAGTCACGTGACTTTTGTAAACAGACGACAGGATTGGGGGTAGTGTATGATAGATATTTTTTTACGCATTTTTTTAGGATATTATGACAGGAAATTATATGAACAAATAAAAGTAATAAGAGATGTGTTTCTTTTATTGATTTCTTTTATTCAGTTACAAAATTTACCTGTTTTTGACGCATTTTATCGATTCTTGCTTGTTAAGCCAAAATACCGATGTGTACAGTTCTTACGAGTAGACCGATGACGTAATTGGAAAATCTTGCGCTTGTAGGTCACGCGCAATGTAAACATGACGAAAATAGGACGGTGACGAAAATAGGACGTACGACGATATCCTCGAGTGCCCAAACTGCGCCCCTCTAAGATTTAATTAGGAAATGCAACATAAATAAAATGCTTAAAATAAAAACTGTTCACGTACCAATTAATTCTATCAAATTCACATTGAAACCCCCTAAATAATTCTTTTATAAATAATTATTCACTCGGAAATAGCATTTAATACATTACAAGTCAAATATTATGCCATCATTTTGTGTGGTCCTAACTCCGCCCCTAGGTGACGTCATAGCAGTTGCGAATTGTACACATATGACTTCCATTTATAAATGTGTAAACACAGCAGATGGAATTTCTGAGATACTTTTATTTTAAAAAATTGAGTTTAAAAGGGCCATTCTGCATGGCAATCATTTTTTATTAAGAAAAAACACATAAAAAGAGTGGTGCGAGATAAAATTTGCAATATTTATCAGTTTGAATCAAAATTTCGTACAAAAATCATCTGAGTTTATTTACAGAAACATAGTAAAATAAATCTCACAGTCGCTTACACGTGTGATAAAATCTAGCGAGACTACAATAAAAAAACAGAAGGTGGCGGAGTTAAGACAGGGGCGCAGTTAAAACCTCCGACGATATATGAATGTAAAAATAGCTCACCTTGAAAACTTTGTGCTCTGGTGAGCTAAAAATTATGTTTGTATGTATGCTCGCAATAGCCGGTGTGATCATAAGATTCACACACCATGAGGGCCAAACTTTACTTTATTTAAAATAAAATAATAAGGATTTACTAATTATTTTCATGTTATTCTAGTTCTCTGTTCATTCTCTACACAATTATTATTATTTCAGGGCTCTCCATAGTCATTGACTCTTGGGGCCAAATTTTCAAGAGTCAAAAACAAATTCTTAAGAGTCAAATAAAATTTACAGTATTTGGCTTAGATCGTAATATGTCACAAATTTTACATGTAGCGATATACATGTTTAGATTAACAAAGTTTGTATGTAATATATACTTGTTTATTGTATGTACATATTATTTGCAATAAGTGTTCTGATTAAAAGTAATCCTGTTTTAAATCAAAACAAAACAAAATGAAAATTAAATTTATTTCTATAATATTGCATACAAAACACAAGAATATAATAAATATCTGGACAATGGTGTATGCTGATGATTTGTTCTCTAGGAAGGTAGCCCCCTTTCTCCTGCTGAGTGGTGATGAGTTCATTCTGGGCCATCAATGACAGATTATTTCACAATGAAACACAAAGCATGTGACTGGAACTCCTGAAAAATAGTCAACCAAAAAATAAATGAAAATAGAAATTATAATCTGTTCCATTACATAGAGGTGTAGTCACATTGGGAAGCTGCATTTTTATCATGGAATAGTCCAAGACATCATAATAAACTGTTGTCAATATCAAATGTAAACAGGATAATTTAATTTATAAATTCTAGAAAATCTAGGTTTTATTTTTAAAAAAAATGGTGAAAAAGTTATTCCCTTAATGTGGAAAGAAAATGACTGCTGCAATATTTTTTTATTTAAAGTAGAAAACAAAAGATGATATTTGGTATGGCAAATTTTCAAGAGTCAAAAAAAAAATCTGACCAATCTCATTCAAAATTACATAGATAAATATCCAGGCATATTAAAACATAATTGCTCAAATCATTATCAGTTATTCAATACAGAAAGATAGCTAAGGAAAAATAAAAGTTTTACTTACCTTCATCATTATGTGTGTGTGTTTTTTTGTGTGTTTTTTTTAAACCTTGTTTGATTCTGTAAGAGTCGATCTACTTTCGGTTTTGGTCCAATATTTTCAGTTGACAGACTAATCATACCTATTTGTTACAATCATCACACCTTTCATTTAAACCAGCATGGTTAAAGTACTGCCATTAAACTATTTGTTATTATCAAACAATAAAAATTCCAGCCGATTCCGATTGGTAATTAACCTGAGTAACATCCATAGGAAGTAAACACATTTTGTCATGGTTCCTTGCCTTTAACCTTTCTCACGTCGTAAAAACCTCGTGTACAGAAGCTAACAGAGTTCACGAAGATTGCAGACGCAATACGGGAATTTGTAATTAGGTTGGTTACGCAATCGGCGATTACATGTAGTGGTGTATATGAAGATTGCCGAAGAAATACGAGAATTTATTAGGCTAATTAGAGTAACTGACAGTGATAACGAGTCAATGGGGGGTCAGTTGCACTTACTGATCACGTAATCTGTTTGAGGCGGTACTTTTATGATCGACTGATCTGTTGGTATTGACGCACCAGCTGTTATTGCCCCGGGTCAAAATGACGCTTGGTACTATTTTACCCCGGGTCAAATAAGCGTCATTGAGAAATCTCCCGGGTCAAAACCCGGGAGCTCAGGTCAAAGGAGAGCGCTGTTATTATTTTTTTTATTTATTTTTTTTTCCCCCCTTTTTTGTTACCTATAGTCTGATCACAGTGACTTGCTTATTATGTACATGAATGTATTGTGAACTGACGATATAAGGTCTTTTTTTCCTTCATAAATACTAGCTTAATCCTTTCCCTCATATAGACTCATTTTGACGCACTCAGTAGGTACCACATAAAGCCTGATCTGCAGAAAAACACAGTTAAACCTTACCAAATTTAATTACAAATTCCTCATTTCCAGACCACTGAGGAGCAGCGAACAGCATAAAACCTGATCAGCCTGCGAGTTACTCGCAGGCTGATCTGGTTATATGCTGTTCGCATAGGTCTTTTCATGGTGTCCTCTATGAGGGAAAGGGTTAAAAGAAGGTTAGAATGCATACAGTACATTTCATTTGTTGCTATTTAATTGCTTATATCATAATTTAAGATATGGTGTCTGTGAAAACTGTGTTTTTGTAATATTGACTTAGATAAAATTCATCTGCTTCTGGTTAAGACCACTAACCTTTAAATGTGCTACATGTACAAGACCACCAAATTATTGCATTTGTTCCCATTTTCATATTATTTGGTGTCAGATAACAAGGCTCACCCTGGCTGTAAAAATGTTTGTGCTAACTCATTTGCCAAATGAGAAAAATCAGAGCCAAATTTAAAAAGTTGGAGCCAAATTTAATGCAAGTGGCTCCAATTCATTTTTCGGACAACTTAATTGTCTTTATATACTGGTATGATATATGTATTGGTTAAACTTGAACTGTCAAAGACACATTTAATTGATGCATAATATTTACAAATAAAAAAATATATATGGAAATAAAAACAATACAAATACTGTCATAATTTTAAATGAAAATTAAATGAATTAAATTCACATTTAGTTTTATTAATAAATTATCAAAAAAAATATTTCATTCAATTGTCAAAAAAATATTTAATTCAAAAATTAAAAGTATTAAAAATTTTAAACATCAGCAAAAGATTTAAAAAAATGTACTTGGGTATGTTATATATTGGGTACGTTTTGTTTTGAAATGTTTTGACTCGCTCCCTTAGCGATTTGTATCAAGTTATTTATATATATCGGTACATATATGTATTTAGCTAGGTAAACCGATTAATCAATTTAAATGTTTTAAAAGAAACAATAGTAATGAAACATTGCTGATGTTTTTCCCAAATGGCCGCTGTTATATAAGTGGTCAGTGCAATGCCTGTTGTTGTATAATGATACAACTTTCGCGCGTGCCCAGGTTTTTCCTTTCAGGAACCTGACACTATCACCTGGTTTCAGCGGCGTCAGTGGCTTAGCATTGCGGTCATGATACATTTTTGATTTTTCGCACTAGATGGTGCGGCTTGCATGTCAACGCATTCTGGGTTTAATTGTTTATTTGTTGTTGGCAGGACTGACCTAAGTCGCCGTGACATTAGAAGTTGGGCGGGCGAGTAACCACAGGGGAGTGGCGTGTTCCGAAATTCCAGAAGTGATAAGTACGGGTCGGTGTTTGCGGCTTTGGCCTTGCCTAGGATACGTTCTGCTATTAGGACAGCCGACTCTGCATGGCCGTTTGAACTAGCCATTGTGGGGCTTGATGTGACATGCTTAAAATTCCATTCATTTGCGAAATTCGCAAACTCTTCTGATTTAAATTGTCTTGCGTTGTCTGTTTTGATTTGCACGGGACTCCCTAAACGGCTAAAGTGTACTTTTAACTTTCTAACTACAGTTTTACTCTTCATATCGGGTAAATGGTTGATTTCTATGTGGTGACTAAACGCGTCTACCAGTACCAAGTATTGCTGGGTTTCAAATGTGAAAATGTCACAGGAAACCCTTTTTTTCACGGTCTCTCGGGGATATCATGTGGTAACAGTGGCTCTTTTGCATTGGCGGGACGGTATTTTTTCGCAAATTGGGCATGCCAGCACGTATTCGGTTATTTGCTTAGTCATGCCTGGCCAGAACATGATATCGTAAGCTCGATTTATTGCTTTTTGGCACCCTAGTGGTTCATGTGAACAGCTTTGACCATGTCAAGTTGGAGTGATTTCGGAATCACTATTTTCGAACCTCTTACTAATATACCATCTTCGTAACCCATTTGGTCTCTATGGTTCCAGAAATCCACGGCTAATGTATTACATGATTTCCGTTCCTCCGGCCACCCGGAGAAGATAGCTTGTCTAAACGCCTGTAATTGATCATCATTTGGCGTTGCAGCGCGGATTTACTCTATTTTCTGGTCGCTGATTGGTAGTGATTTGACCGTGAGGACATGTGCGTCCATGTTTTTGAAGATTTCTGGGTACGTTTCTGATATGTATCTCCAATGGGTATGTTTGTGCCTTTTTTGTGAATGACTTTAATGTCAAAAGGCTGTAACTGCATGAGTAATTTCTGCAGCCTTTGGGGAGCGGCACAGAGGGGTTTCTTTATGATTGCTATGACAGGTTTGCAATCATTTTCGACAATTGTATGCTTGCCATAAATGTACTGTTTGAATTTCTAGCACCCAAACAGAATGGCAGCTGTCTCTTTCTCTATCTGCGCCCATACCATTTGATTTAGCGTTTCCCTTCCTGCATGCACACACACTGATGCCCTTGGACGACGCGTCTACTTGCAGCGTGAGCGATTTATCTGGGTCGAAAAATCTTAATACTTGTGCCTGTGTTATGACCTTTTTGACTCCGTCAAAAGCAGTGTCTTGCTCGTGCCCCCAGATATACTGGATGTCTTTCTTTAGCAATGTTCGCATTGGGCCGGTTAAGTCTGCAAGGAACGTTTCCAGTTCTTGGCGCGATTCTGGGGTCTTCATATTTACTATCTTGGCGATTTTGTCCTTGTCTGCCGACAAGCCTTTGTCGCTGATCACTTGACCAAAGTAATTAACCTCAGTTTGGCCTGTGGCAAGTTTTTCTGGGTTGAATTTGAGACCTTTTTCTCGAGCGTGAGTGAGTAAGCGTTTCAGATTCCCACCATGCTCTGTTTTTGTTTTGCCCCAGCATAATACGTCATCAACGATTGACGCAACGCCCGGTAATCCTTCTAGGATTTCATCCATTTTACGGTTGAAAATGTCCTGTGATGATTTGAGACCCATCGGTAGCCTATTATACTTATATTGACCAAACGGTGACGATTCTTCTGACAGCTGGCAAGAGTAATAACCTTTGGTAGCATCTAGAATGCTGAAGAACTTTGCACCATTGAGCTGTGACGCTATATCTGTAATATCCCGTGTTAGATAGTACTGTCTCTTAATGCATTCATTAAGAACTTTCGGGTCAATGCAAATGCGAAGTTTTCCTGAATTGGGCTTTTCGACGCACACTAACGTGTTTACCCAATCGGTGGGTTCTGTTGTTTTGGAGATAATGCCTTGATCCTCCATTGATTGGAGTTCAGATTTTAATTTGTCCTGAAGTGCAATGGGCACTTTTCGAACAGGGCACACTACTGGGTTGGCATTCTCATGTAACTGTATTGAGCATTTACCTTCAAAGGTACCTATTCCCGTAAATACATCACGATATTCGGACACTAATGCATCCTTGGAAATGCTTTTATCAACTGTTGTCTTCGACAAGGTGAACATTTTTGTAGTCGTTTGTTTTGCACATTTTTACAAAGTGGTTAAATTTTGAACACTTGTTGCACGTTTGTCCCATTACTGGGCAGTCAGAGTCATATTTATGTTTCGATTTGCCACACCTTGAACATATTCTTCTCGCATCCGTTTGTCGATGATTCCGTTGGGGCCGTGTCCCACGTGTTTTTAGCTCTGTGTCCGAGAGGTCCATGTTTCGGGGGTTTTGTTAGGTCCTTTTTTGGTTTCCCTCCACAACTCCTGATGAGGTCCACGTCCTTTTCCGTGGGGTTCATAGCATCCATTTATTTTTTATTGTACTCGTGAGACTGTGCCGTTTGTATGGCGATCTCTAGGGTTAGTTCTGTCCCCTTTTCTATTAGCTTTTCTCTTACTCTTTCAGATGAGCATCCGAACACTATTCTGTCTCAAATCATTTCGTCCGTTTTTTCTTTAAATTCACAGTCATTTGCTGCTCTAATTGTGAGCCTTGAAACAAATTCATTGATTGATTCATCCGTTTGCATTTCATGGTAGAATGTGTACCATGCAAATATAGGGTTAAGATTCGGTTGTACAAAATCTTTAAACTTCTTATAGATAATTTCCGTATTTTTGTTATCATCGTCGGTGGTTTTCCACGATGAATGGATTGTTTGTCCTCTGTCCCCTGCCCACAGGAGAATTTACGCAACTTGCTCTTTGCCGCCTTTCCCTTTTAAGGGTCCGTCAAACATAAGTTTGCTGTGTCTTTCAAACTTATCCCATGCGTCAGGTAGGTTTGAATTACTCCAGTCCATTTTAGGATATGGTAGTCCGTTTAATTCCATTTTCACTTTTTTTGTTTTGAAACAATCCCACTTCTGACACCATGTTTGATTACAAACTAACGTAACACAGGGTATTGTATTTTACTGTACTGTATTTTTGTGCATTACGGGACTTAAACAACTACAGTTCTTACTGATTTCTTCTTATGCGCCAAACACATTTGCCAATTAGAAAATGTTTGCGCCAGTTTCATAATTTTGTCGCATTTGTTGCCTTTGGCGACCGACAGCGTGAGTTCTGAATAATAAAAGTATGAATCTAAAGCATACGACAGTTATCAACACATATGACTGTCTACATAACAGTATAATGTGACTTAATTAATTCATTTATATGTCCTAGGATAATGTTTGATTGTTAGGGAGACATTTGGAGATTTTAGGAATCCCTTACTTAAAAAAATGATAATAGAAAAAATATCAAAGATGTACATGAATAAGTACATATATGACCATCCAAGAATACAAGATTCTAGAAAGAAAAAAGTTATTCAACTCAGCAGAAGAAAACAAGAAAAATAAACAAACCGATGAGTATTAAAATCACTCACCAAAAACACACCTACCTTAATTAGGGCGCTAATTATTGTTAAAAATTAAAGGTGCAGATAACTATCACACTCTCTCGATGGCTATCACATGCTGGTACATTGTTTGCATTAAAATTTTATGGCATGCAAAAACTACAATGCACTGGATGGAAACTCTCATATTGGCAGTCTGTTGAACTTAAAATGTTACATCTAATTCTTTTATCTCACTGAAATTATGAATAAAAGGAACAGATGGATTTAAAGAAAACTCTAGGAAGGGGCAAATAGCCTAAAACATATATTTCAAAAAGTATAGGCACTCTTCTATCCAGGCTTTTGCAAATGTACAACCAATTTCCCCAACTAATGATTTGCAATTCTTTTTTCCAAATAAAATTAATTTCGAGATTCAAAAAGGTACAGGACCCGTTCCCAATAGGCTGAAAAAATTGCTGATATATATTTTAATACTATAAAAAAAATCAAAATTCTTTTTTCGAAACCTATTGCCAGAAAACACATCTGCTCAAATTCAAATAGATTCCTTGAAAAAATTTGCTCCCATAGGACTGACTAGTCCCTTATGTAATCTGTATAGAAATTTTCAAAATTATTAATTGAAAACAGCAGAAGAGTGTTACATACTGTGATACATGTATATTCATTTTTGGGTGAAAACTCAGTGTCAGGGCATCTTCAGTGCTCATGATCATCATCAGACATGGGGTAATTGAAATTGTAATTGTAATTAATTACAATTGATTACTGTTTTCAAGTAATTGAATGTAATTTGTAATTGAGGCAAATTTAAATTACATGTAATTGAACTGTAGTTAATTACAATGAAAATTATGTGTAATTTGTAATTGATTTTAATTACACTTCAATTACATTATTTTTTATGAACTAACATATTGTGCTAGTATTGTTGACACTATTTCATGAATCCTAACACACATAAAGCAACTATTGAATATAATGTACTTTGTTGATTAGGTGAGAAAACATTGTTGTAATATGGCTGTTGCCCCTGGGCAGTATATTGGCCAATCTGCACCAAACCATGTCTTGGAAAGGTCATTGTTAACTGTTAATTGAATTATACTGGCTGAGCACATTTAAGGTTGGACATTTTAACCCTCTCCCTCATATAGACTCATTTTAACGCACTCAATAGGTACCACATAAAGCCTGATTATACTTTGTACCTGGATGAAAATAAAGTTCTGTTCTGTTCTGCAGAAAACCACAGTTGAACCTTACCAAATTTAATTACAAAATCCTCATTTCCAGACCACTGAGGAGCAGCGAACAGCATAAAACCAGATCAGCCTGCGAGTTACTTGCAGGCTGATCTGGTTTTATGCTGTTTGCATAGGTCTTTTCATGGTGTCCTCTGAGGGAAAGGGTTAAAGCCCGATTTTAAATTCTTGTTGTGTAGTGGAAATCAGTTGGAAGATTGAACAATGGATAATAAAGTACATAAACATTTTGATCTGCCAAATAATATACCAGAAGATGGAAATTTTAGAGCAAAATCCAAACATTGGAAGTACAAAAGCAACATCAAACTTTGTAACCCATATGAGGGTGATCAAGTGTAATAAAACAGACTACAGTGAGTGTGAAACAGAGAATTAAACTGATATTTATTATGAAAAATTTATTAATATTTTTTTCCAATTAGTATGTGAACATAAAAAAATTTTGGAAAAATTTAATTTAATTAATTGAAATTTAATTAATTACATTGCAATGTAATTGACCCCATGTCTGATCATCATCATTCATCAGATCATATATCATAATCATTGAAACAGATGAAAATCAATGGTATAAATATGTATAACACATTTTAAACTTGTGTTTTATTTTTACCATGGAAACAGCTTTGTAGCACCAATGAATTATATATTTTTAAGCCCCAGAAGGTGGGCATATACATGTAGTAATTGAACCGTCCGCCCGGATTTCGTTTCCACTCCATAACTCTGACATTCCAAGATGGATTTTGAAATTACTAGGCAGAAATGTTCACTGTTATGAGACAATGTATGTTATATGCGCAATTCCCAGGTCTGTGGCTTCAAGGTCAAGGTCACACTTAGAGTTGTGCATTGGTTTGCCCTCTGTCCGCCTGTCCAGAAATTGGGATGCTGTGATTACTTAGAAACCATATTATAAGCTAGCTCAGTGAAACTTGGTATATAAAGGCAATATGGAGATTAATTTAATGCACCTCACTTTGATATTTTTCTTGGATAAAAATACTGGTTGCTGTGGTAATGAAAATAATCAAAATATGCATGATCAGTGGGGGACTTATGTTACAATTATGCATGTGATTCTAGCTATTGTGTATTTCATACATGCATAATGCTTTAGTGATTTCACTGTTAAAAATGTCAGGGAAAAGTCAAAGGAAATGTCAGGAAATTTTTCACAAAACCATGAATATGCACTTCGGGGGCATTCATCACATCCTGTGACCTATCTTTTTTATTGTTTTAATCAAGCAACCTTTCAAAACAATCAAAAATGAAATAAATTAATTGAAGGATTTTCCACAGAAATTTAAAACATGTTTGTAAAAAGGAAGCCATTTTTTAATCTCAATTTAATACCTGAGGAATCGGGATATTAAATCCATTCATATGGATTAATCAAACTTTCACAAGTTGTCTGTTTGTAGTTGTGTTTCTATCTGTGTAATTTAGAATTTTTAGCTCACCTTAGCACATGTGCTCAGGATCAGCTATAATAGGATCAATGAATATCCGTTGTCTTTCCGTTGTCCACAATTAGTTTGTCAGCATCTTCATTTCTTAAGCAGTCATCTTCAAAGTTTATGACAATGTTTTTTACAATCTCTTGGCCAAGTTCGATTATGGCTGATATTGGCCAATTAGGTCAGGAGTTATGCCCCTTATAATATTAAAAAAATGCCAGATTTCACTTTGTTTGCACTCTAGCATCTTCATTTCTTAAGCAATCATCTTCAAACTTCATGACAAAATTTATATCCATAATCCTATATGCCAGTTTAAATAATGGCTGATATCGGCCAATTTGGACAGGAGTTATGGCTTTTTTAAAATGAAAAATTGCCAGATTTCACTTTGTTTGCACTCTAGCATCTTCACATCTTAAGCAATCATTATCAAACTATATAATTATGTTAATAGCCATACTCTCTAGGCCAAGTTCAACTATGGTTAATATCGGATAATTAGGTAACGAGTTATGGCCCTTTAATTAATAAAAATGTCAAATTTTACTGTTTACACTCTAGAATCTTGGGGCCACCGTGGCCGAGAGGGTAAAGTCGCTGACTTTAACACTCACTCAGCCCTTCACCCCGTGGGTTCGATGCCAAGCAGGGTAATTCGAATTTTCATGTGAGGAAGCCTTCCAGCAGGCTTGTGGTAGGTCGGTGGTTCTACCCGGATGTCTCCGTGCATTCGGGGTCTTCCTCCACTTGTATTTAGCTGGACATCGCTATATGACTGAATACTACAGAGGCGACGGTAAACTAAAATAGTCAAGTCTCTAAAATCTTTTCATTGTTTCATCGACAATGTTTAACCCTTTCCCTCATATATACTCCTTTTGACGCCCTCAATAGGTACCACATAAAGCCTGATCTGCAGAAAAACACAGTTAAACCTTACCATATTTAATTACAAAGTCCTCATTTCCAGACCACTGAGGAGCAGCGAACAGCATAAAACCTGATCAGCCTGCGAGTTACTCGCAGGCTGATCTGGTTTTATGCTGTTCGCATAGGTCTTTTCATGGTTTTCTCTATGAGGGAAAGGGTTAAAGCCATAATCTCTCAGTCAAGTTTGACTTCAAATTTTGCAGGTACTGTTTGGTTTGTGGAACTGAGATGATCTCAAGGATTATGTATTCAGTACAACTATGTTATAATTTAGTAACTTGTTTAGCCCTTTCCCTCATAGAGGACACCATGAAAAGATCTATGCGAACAGCATAAAACCAGGTCAGCCTGCGAGTAACTCGCAGGCTGATCAGATTTTATGCTGTTCGCTGCTCCTCAGTGGTCTATATGAGGGATAGGGATAGGCAATGAAGGCAGTTTTTCTCAGGTGAGCGACTTCAGGGCCATCTTTGCCCTCTTGTTTTTTTTTTCATTCTCTAACAGAAGTGTTTAATTTAGCCTTTTTTTTAAAAAGTTACCATGTAGAGATGTAGTATAATAATGAGTAGTTGACAAGACCTTTTTTTTTTTTTTTTTTTTGGTATTCAGTTCATATTTTTGCATTTAATATGTAAACATAAGAAAATTATATTGGAGAAAAATAGTATTTAGTGCCCTTAAACCTCAGGAAACAGCATAAAACAAATAAAGATTGCATGTCATTTGAATAAATGTTGCTCCTTTGAAAGGAAATTCACATTCCATATTGGGTAAGTTTCATAACAGTTTAGACCATAGCTGGCTGTTAGAATCTTCATCAATATTTTAAGGCAGATGTCAGTGTGAGAGAGTTAGTCAGGTGGTGAGTCAGCTGAGGAAGGGTCCCATCATGATAAACTAGGTTTTAAATGTAAAATGTCAGATTAAATCATTTGGGAATACTCACTTTATTTTCTTATCTGTTCCTCACAAGAATACCCTGTGTCTGATGTGATGAATAAAAGACAGCAGCAATGTCTGTGTGTATGATTTTATCTGCTTAAATTTTGTTTGACATTTCATGAAATTATCTGTGGTAGATTATTAATATTAATGCAGAGTTAATCCAGTGTTTTCTATGTTGATATGATCATTTCATTATGTTAACTGTTAATACATGTACTACCCATGAATGATATTTACAGAAAATGTTACAGAAACTGAATTAACAACATGAGATACATTAAATATGGCAAAAATTAAAAATGAAATGAATATAATATAACCTGTAAAGTTCTATCTAAGTAATAAACATGTAGATTCAAAGTTCTTGTTGACACAAAGGTTCTGAACACTGAAGTCCTCAACTAAAATTTCCTACTTAACTTGATTAAGATAGAGTCCTTCCTTAGAGTCATAAGAAGTGGTCAGAAAATCAGAAGTCATTTTCCACAAAATTGGAATCCAGGACTCCAAATCAAGAGTTTTGTTTTAATTATATAGCAAATGTGAAAAGAAGATATCTGTACCTGTACAGATTGATAATCAAAACAAGTCTCCATGTTCTAGGGCCAAAATGACCCTCTTGTACATAATGGTTCCATAGAATCCTTGATTATTTTCTGGATAACACAGGGTAAATCCTTTACTTCATATAGGCAGATTTTGACTCATTGGCCGACATTACTACTATTGTAAGTCAGATTCTACACAGTATGCATTGCAAAGAAAAATCCATTTTTTTTTCATATAGTTTAACCATTCAAAATTAATTAATGTTCATCAGTCATACATAATATTTAAATGTGTACATGTATGAGTATTTATGAGGTATAGGGTTCATTATCAAGATAGGGATGTTGACCAAGTGACCCTACCACAGCCATTAATGCAGAAAGTTGAACGTTTTGCCAGGGGACTACAATATACATTAACATACATATTATATCTAGGTGAGTCGTGTAACTTGATTACATACAAGGATGAAAATGACTATCAGTTATTGTTCAGCTTTTACCCATGATTGATTTTTATATGCTATGATGTTGCAAAGAAATACATAAGAATTTTCATTAGGAAATATTTTCTTTTTACACCTAAGCTATGGCTATTAAATAGGTACAGTAGATGAAGTCATAATATTATCATGTAGTAACTATCTATATCAAAACAGAGGGATTAATTATTTTAGAACTATGCTTGATGAATTGCTTTATCTCACTGTAGCCTAGTAAGCTAGCTCCTTTTTAACTTTCTCTATATGACTATGGGGTGGTAAGTTACCTTTGATATTAGAAACAGATCTAGAAGGGAGCCATTCTATTTCCTGGTATGAAACAAAAAGGCTTTTAGATCAACAATTACCTGCTGGTTTCCATGAGCATTATGGTTATACTTATAGACCTACCCACTGTAGTCCACTGACTTAGAGATGAGTTGTGGGATTATATGGTGGAATAGAAGAGGGATGAAGTTACATTTCTGCCCCTTTTCTCATTTTCCTGTTGTGTTTTCCCATTACTTCTAGCCCTTGATACATACCTGTAGCCAGAAAGGTTGGGAGATTATACTTTATAGACAGCATGGTTTGAGGGAGAGTTTAAGTAGAATGTTAGGCTATTACAAGGGCTTCTTTGTTGTCCCTCTCTGATGTTTTTATATCAGTACTATTCATGATGAACTTCATTATGTTGATTCAGATCATTTATGGGAATCTTAGACTTGCTGCCTCAGTGTTTGTTTAACCTCAAGCAAATTCTAAAAGAGATAAGGTAACATGCCTTTACATTTCATTTAGGGCAGTTATTGGTTTACCTTATTAGTCACTGACTTCGTACCACTTAGCCTCTCACTGCTGTTGGTTTGAGTCCCTTTGAATTTTCATAAGGAAGCCTAATCTTGTTGGCTTGTGGTCCTACATTGATGTGTCTGTATGATCGGTTTCTTTTCTTCACCTGCAATAAGTTTGACAATGCTATATGACAGAAATACTGTTGTGGCCATGGTAAATGCAGAACTGTGTTCTGCAGTCACTTTTGTGCTCAACAGCTTTCTGTTTCTTTTATGTAATCAGTTATTCAGTTGACTGTAAACCAGAAAAAAATTAATACCATCCATTGCAATAAACTTAAAAAGTCAAATCTGTCTTAAACAGCAAGTGAATGTAACTGGTAAGCACAGGTGGTCTCAGAATAGATGTCAGATACATGTACTATTTTAAGTCAAGTGCTGCTTGGCTGCTTCAAAACAGTTCCTCTAATAGAGCAGATGACTCACAATACAAGTCTGATTAAATATATATTTAGAAAAAAAGGTATGAAAAACATTGATTTGAGCTAAACAATTTATTGAACACCAAACAGAATCAAAGCTGGCTACTATGTTAATTGACATAGTAGCCAGCTTTGATTCTGTTTGGTGTTCATCGCTGACTTCTGTTAGCAGTTACAGTATTTTAAATGTCCAGATGTCAAACATATTGTTAACATGGTTTGCAGTGTCAGACTGACTTGAGCTCACATATTAAAATGCATTTGAATGGTTAGATTAAACCAGCTGACTGCAGTGTCAGCGGTACATGTAATCTGATACCTGTGTAATCTAGTCTGACAGGGACCAGGAAATAGGCTGGTTAATCAATCACTGAGATGACTGAGTGCTTTTGTGACACTCACTTCCTCTGGGACACAATCATGTATGGACCTTGGATTCTGTGTAGATACAGATACATGGCAATCCTCTTGTTTCTAAGTCCTGGTCTTCTATTAACACTGGTGATGTTTTGGTCAGTACAGTGAAAATATCTGTCAATACAGCTTCACAGAGACTTTATGATTATGTAAAAGTTTTGGCCGCCAAGTGGCACATGTACATCTGCTTGATAAAAATCTTCATCCTTATTTGAATGACAATCTCCCAAAAATATTAAAGTGATCAAGTGATTTAAATTTTATGATATCATCATTATGAAATTGATTTAGATAAAACTAAAACTCATATTGGTCTAGTTTGGCTCAGTTATAATTGATATGATTTTATAGAACCAGCTTTTTGTGATCTACACAGTTCTCATCTTATACTTATTTGGTGCAGTGTTTGTGAAGTTTTAGTTAGAGTGAAATGAAGCCATATATTATCATTTCCGCTGATCAAACTTGGTGACTAACCACTTACCTCACAGATTCACCATTTTAAACCATGTTAGACCAATTTTAAGCCAGATCAAACTGGGAATATTTTACAAGTTTGAACATGAGTCCCACCTCAAAGTCACAGGTACTTAGGGTAGTTAGGAATATAAAACCCAGTCATCAGGTGGGTTCAGGCGGGTCAGGTTTTATAATACTGGTCACATTGATCATCATCATATTGTTTGGTAGTATTCATTATATTCAGGCTTTAGAGGTGAGTTGCACAGCCAAAAATTTGAGAAGGTTTTGAAATTTTTTACTTTCGCACATTGCATAGTAAGCTTGGAAATGTTTTGGCTGTGCAGCGTTCCAGTACAGGGGTATATATTTTATTTCAAGATCCAATATATTTCAATCATACAAATGTTAACAGAATATCTTGCCTTGATATTAATTTAAAAGTCTTTGCCAGTTCTTAGATTGTTCTGACAAATGAGGGTTAACGTTCTAGATTGTTGACAAATGAGGGTTAACTTCATTTGATAAAATCTATATGTATAGAAATGCATTGAAAGATTCTACGTGTTCCCTACATGTTTGAGAATTATAACACTCATTCAAGATTATTTTTGTATTCCTCATTTGCTGAATTTTGTTAGATAAGTGTTCTGCTATATGACTTTCAGTTCAGTCTGATAGTATACATACATAAGTAACACATTAATAACATAAATATTTACACCTAAATTAAAATCACTGTTTTTGTATTAATCACTAGACCTGACCTAGTATATAAAAGGTACCCTGATCTGCTGCCAAGTAAGTTGCAGACAGACCAGTTTGTGTGCTCTTGGCTGATCAGTTATAAATTGAAAATAAGAATATGTGTTTGAAAAGGAAATATCAGGCTGAAAAATTACTTATTAAATTTGTTGGGTTCATAATAATTGGAAAAAGTGTAAATAATTTGTCTGACTTGACTAGTACTGTAAACTTCACTTGTAGCAGGCTGTTACACAATAAATCAGGTGTATTACAGTATACTTCACTTGTAGCAGGCTGTTACACAATAAATCAGGTGTATTACAGTATACTTCACTTGTAGCAGGCTGTTACACAATAAATCAGGTGTATTACAGTATACTTCACTTGTAGCAGGCTGATACACAATAAATCAGGTGTATTACAGTATACTTCACTTGTAGCAGGCTGCTACACAATAAATCAGGTGTATTACAGTATACTTCACATGTAGCAGGCTGCTACACAATAAATCAGGTGTATTACAGTATACTTCACTTGTAGCAGGCTGCTACACAATAAATCAGGTGTATTACAGTATACTTCACTTGTAGCAGGCTGCTACACAATAAATCAGGTGTATTACAGTAAACTTCACTTGCAGCAGGCTGCTACACAATAAATCAGGTGTATTACTGTATACTTCACATGTAGCAGGCTGCTACACAATAAATCAGGTGTATTACAGTATACTTCACTTGTAGCAGGCTGCTACACAATAAATCAGGTGTATTACAGTAAACTTCACTTGTAGCAGGCTGTTACACAATAAATCAGGCGTATTACTGTATACTTCACATGTAGCAGGCTGCTACACAATAAATCAGGCGTATTACAGTATACTTCACTTGTAGCAGGCTGTTACACAATAAATCAGGTGTATTACAGTAAACTTCACTTGTAGCAGGCTGCTACACAATAAATCAGGTGTATTACAGTATACTTCACTTGTAGCAGGCTGTTACACAATAAATCAGGCGTATTACTGTATACTTCACATGTAGCAGGCTGCTACACAATAAATCAGGTGTATTACAGTATACTTCACTTGTAGCAGGCTGCTACACAATAAATCAGGTGTATTACAGTAAACTTCACTTGCAGCAGGCTGCTACACAATAAATCAGGTGTATTACTGTATACTTCACATGTAGCAGGCTGCTACACAATAAATCAGGTGTATTACAGTATACTTCACTTGTAGCAGGCTGCTACACAATAAATCAGGCGTATTACTGTATACTTCACATGTAGCAGGCTGCTACACAATAAATCAGGCGTATTACAGTATACTTCACTTGTAGCAGGCTGTTACACAATAAATCAGGTGTATTACAGTAAACTTCACTTGTAGCAGGCTGCTACACAATAAATCAGGTGTATTACAGTAAACTTCACTTGTAGCAGGCTGCTACACAATAAATCAGGTGTATTACAGTATACTTCACTTGTAGCAGGCTGCTACACAATAAATCAGGTGTATTACAGTATACTTCACTTGTAGCAGGCTGTTACACAATAAATCAGGTGTATTACAGTAAACTTCACTTGTAGCAGGCTGCTACACAATAAATCAGGTGTATTACAGTAAACTTCACTTGTAGCAGGCTGTTACACAAAAAATCAGGCGTATTACTGTATACTTCACATGTAGCAAGCTGCTACACAATAAATCAGGTGTATTACAGTATACTTCACATGTAGCAGGCTGTTACACAATAAATCAGGTGTATTACAGTATACTTCTTTTGTAGCAGGCTGCTACACAATAAATCAGGTGTATTTCAGTATACTTCACTTGTATCAGGCTGTTACACAATAAATCAGGTGTATTACAGTATACTTCACTTGTAGCAGGCTGTTACACAATAAATCAGGTGTATTACAGTATACTTCACTTGTAGCAGGCTGCTACACAATAAATCAGGTGTATTACTGTATACTTCACATGTAGCAGGCTGCTACACAATAAATCAGGTGTATTACAGTATACTTCACTTGTAGCAGGCTGCTACACAATAAATCAGGTGTATTACAGTAAACTTCACTTGTAGCAGGCTGTTACACAATAAATCAGGCGTATTACTGTATACTTCACATGTAGCAGGCTGCTACACAATAAATCAGGCGTATTACAGTATACTTCACTTGTAGCAGGCTGTTACACAATAAATCAGGTGTATTACAGTAAACTTCACTTGTAGCAGGCTGCTACACAATAAATCAGGTGTATTACAGTAAACTTCACTTGTAGCAGGCTGTTACACAATAAATCAGGTGTATTACTGTATACTTCACATGTAGCAGGCTGCTACACAATAAATCAGGTGTATTACAGTATACTTCACTTGTAGCAGGCTGCTACACAATAAATCAGGTGTATTACAGTATACTTCACTTGTAGCAGGCTGTTACACAATAAATCAGGTGTATTACAGTAAACTTCACTTGTAGCAGGCTGTTACACAATAAATCAGGCGTATTACTGTATACTTCACATGTAGCAAGCTGCTACACAATAAATCAGGTGTATTACAGTATACTTCACATGTAGCAGGCTGTTACACAATAAATCAGGTGTATTACAGTATACTTCTTTTGTAGCAGGCTATTACACAATAAATCAGGTGTATTACAGTATACTTCACTTGTAGCAGGCTGCTACACAATAAATCAGGTGTATTACAGTAAACTTCACTTGTAGCAGGCTGTTACACAATAAATCAGGTGTATTATAGTAAACTTCACATGTAGCAGGCTGCTACACAATAAATCAGGCGTATTACAGTAAACTTCACTTGTAGCAGGCTGTTACACAATAAATCAGGCGTATTACTGTATACTTCACATGTAGCAGGCTGCTACACAATAAATCAGGTGTATTACAGTATACTTCACTTGTAGCAGGCTGCTACACAATAAATCAGGTGTATTACAGTATACTTCACTTGTAGCAGGCTGCTACACAATAAATCAGGTGTATTACAGTAAACTTCACTTGTAGCAGGCTGTTACACAATAAATCAGGCGTATTACTGTATATTTCACATGTAGCAGGCTGCTACACAATAAATCAGGTGTATTACAGTATACTTCACTTGTAGCAGGCTGCTACACAATAAATCAGGTGTATTACAGTAAACTTCACTTGTAGCAGGCTGCTACACAATAAATCAGGTGTATTACAGTAAACTTCACTTGTAGCAGGCTGTTACACAATAAATCAGGTGTATTACAGTATACTTCACATGTAGCAGGCTGTTACACAATAAATCAGGTGTATTACAGTATACTTCACTTGTAGCAGGCTATTACACAATAAATCAGGTGTATTACAGTATACTTCACTTGTAGCAGGCTGCTACACAATAAATCAGGTGTATTACAGTAAACTTCACTTGTAGCAGGCTGTTACACAATAAATCAGGTGTATTACAGTAAACTTCACTTGTAGCAGGCTGTTACACAATAAATCTGTATTAAAACAGGCTGTTACACAATAAAAATCAGGTGTATTACAGTAAACTTCACTTGTAGCAGGCTGTTACACAATAAATCAGGTGTATTGATGATCCATGTACATACAATTGTATGACAATTAAACATTTTATCCTCTAGGTTTACTCAGGCCAACCCACCATTACTATTGATTTTCTCTTGTGCATACAGATAAAAAACTTTATAACCTTCTCACTTGGTTTTGAGATTACAATGGACCCTGAGTTTCTCATTAATTCCATTATCATGTATGTAATTCAGCAAGTACTAATGTAAATAATAGGTCATTGCATAATGAACTGTTTTTATGCACTGTGGCATCTTTCTCCTTATATTACATACTCTTAATATTCAGGATACATTCATATTTATTCATGATTGTACCCAAGTATAAACCATGTGCATATGAATTAATATAAAATGTGACCTATCTTAATCTCATACAGGTGCACAACTGTTACTACAAATAAGTTTGTCAGGAAAATCAAAACATCATTGTTTCTTTCAAGAATTGCAGAGTAAGCAGTTATATCGTGAGAATTCAAAGTGAAGATAAGAACATAATGCTCCTTTATAGTATATCTCAGGCATCAGAGTGTCTAGTAGTAATGTACAGGTCATGTATCTTGAGTTTTATCTTCTTGCATCCATCTTAAAGACTTGAAGCATTTGATGGGTAGAACCACCGGGGTAAACTCTCCAGTGTTCTCTTGTACAATAGGTTTAGTGTATTCACATGTAGTAACAAAACAATTACCGGTAACAGAGCCTCAATGGATAAATTAACCCCAAGCAATTTCTTTGTAGAAATTTCAACCTGCTTTGCAAAGTGCTCAGGAATGTTTGTAATGGAAAATTCCTGTTCAATTTTCTGTTGTTAAGTATTACAATAATTGGCTGTTTGAATTGGAAGTTTGTATGATTGCTTTCAAATGAGAAAGAATAATACATATTCGCAACACCTGTTAAAGGCTGTACTTTAATACTTTCTGCAGCGTAAACCTAGGCTAATGTAGCATGATTATTTTCTTCAAAGATAATTTCTTATTATTACTGCTATTTTATGTAACTGCAAACATTCCTTACTCTTTTGTTCTAATGAAGGCATATACTTCCTATTTTCATGTAGTTGCAGTAGAATGTTTAGCACTGAGGTTTATTTTTAAAAGATACAAAGAGGATAATGAAGTGTATATTTGATCTACTACCAAGGACATGCGTTTGTCTTCTGATTTAGTATCTCCTCAAACCCTTTACCGCTATACTTCATTAACAACATGGTACACCATGGAAAAGCCCAATCTAATTAAAATAAGATTCAGTATGCTAACTTGATCTGACCACATCGTTTAGAGGGTCGTCTCAGATTGACCTTGTATAAGCCAATGAAATCGGCATCTACAGAATCTTTTGGTATATCAGGGGGAAGTAACCGTATCAATCTCACAATAGGGTAAAAAGATGTCTATGCGGCCAGGTAGCTTATTCAGTAAAGCGGTAGCTCATTCGGTAGAGCATTCGCCCTGTAAGCAAAAGGCCCCAGGTTTGAGTCCCGGTCAAGCTGCACATTATTCTCACCCTGTGACAAATGTTTTACCGATGTCAGTTAGAAACGCGCTATTTAATTGGTTTAAAATCGAGCACTTGTTTATGCATATAAATTACTTAAAAGGTCAATCTGACGTGACCCCTAATGTGATGTCAGATCCTAATCACGGATAGCAGAGGAGTGCAAATTAGGATATGATTTTAATGAGATTGGGAAAAGCCAGGCCAGAGTTCAGGCTGAAGTTTTTTTTCAGTCAGACCTTGTTCAACAGTATTCTTTTCCCATCTCTGGGTTTTCAGGATTAGTGCTGTTACTTGTAGGATGATCTGGTGTAAGACTGCTAAATATAATGCTAACAAATGGTACTGTAAAATGGTTCTTACAGGCTGGATTGAGCTGTCAAATTACTGCAGATGAAGGGAATTTGAGTTGAAGTACTCCTCACTCAACTCACTGGCATGTTTATCCAGGAATTAGGAGTGGTTTTACTGTTGTTTTATTTTATAAGTATAAAAACAGATGTCAGTTGTGTGGGAGTCTGCCCAGTGCCTCAACATCAAATATCAGGAGTATCTCGGGTATTGATCATTACTCCGGTCAACTCAGACGTATTACTGGTATTCCAGTATTTAGTGGGGTATCATTCCTACAAGGCCTTGTAGGCCTTGAATGCTTAAGAGGTACTGGGTCTTAAAGGGTTGGAAGCAAATACAGCTCATAAGAAATTCTTTTTAAATATATGTCCAGAAGTATTTGATATTAGGAAATTTAGTCTCTTCCTATCGAAGTAAAGGGTTGTCTGTATGGAACAACAGGTCATAGTAGGAAAGATTGAAACTGTTCTTTCATATCACAGTTTGCACCTGACTTAGTATTGGTACAGACCAACATTTAATACATGTTATGTCCTGATAGAGTGTCATATCAGAAAATGTCTTAAATTGGTAAAAGTTCTATTAATGAGCAGCAGAACTCCAGCACCATGTACTCATACATTCCATGGCACTGTACAGACGTGTATGTAATCATACATATGGTACCGGTAAATTAGGAAATGCGTGTTGGACAGTAGATGAAGGTGGGATTGTTTTGTGGGATACCCACATTCCATTGTAATGATACCATGTGTAATTACCAATACATCAATATCAGTCTGTGACAATTATCTCATGGATAAATCTTTTCTTTCCATTGAGAAGATCTTGTGAATTTGACGAAATTGTGATAATCAGGCATGTAAATATTTCAGAAAGTAAGTGCCTTGAATTTCCCTTTGTTAATGTAATGTATTTTCCAAATCATTGAGTATTATATAAAGAAGAAATGTTAGAATTCTGAAAAAGTTTCAAAGTTTGTAAAAATAAATTGCCTTAAATTTTCTCATGTTTGGAAGTTTCAGGATCTAACTACAAATGTTCCTTTGTTTTTATGTGCATAAAGAGAAGAATGAAGTTCTGGCTTGGGAATAATTGAATTCTAATTTGGACTGTGACACTTTTTTGTCGGCCAGTATAGTAGAATGTCAGGAAAGTAATTGGACTTTGGTTAAGTCCTGATGGAGACTTTCTGGTGAAGGAGAATGGTGATTGCTTGTTTCACTAAGTGAAGGTTATTCAGTGTATCTATTCAGTATACCCGGCATCTGTGAGTTCTGGTAGATTAAGAAAGAATAACCAAGTCAGTATAACTGCTGTGAAAGGGAGATAAATATTGTAGGCTAGCCGTCATTGAATGGGACTATTTTATATAATCATCCTTTACCCCATGAATATTCATGTACAAGTTTATGATGAATATTAATTGTCTGAACTTGAAATAGTATATGAAACAATAGATTTTTCTTTGCCATGAAGACTGTGTAGAATCTGAGTTTTAATATTGTATGAGCGAACAGGGGAGACCCTGATCAGAAAGGAGTCGTCTGATCTGGCTCTCCTGTGTTTGCCATTGCATCAAAATTTGTCTTTATGAAGTGTTTCATAAAGTTGTGTGTAGTCAATGTTGATGTAAGATGGGTTCATAGCATGTTTTTAAAATGAAAATAAAAAATATGACCACATGCAATGCCATTTTTCTAAGTATTCATTTCTTGACAATTGTGTTGTACTTGGAATTCTTTCCTTGCATACAAAATATTTTTTACAAATCCATAATAGTACATGAGGCTTTTTTTTTGCTAGGGTTCATAATGAAATGTATTTTATGGTCAGAGTTGGTGGGGTTAGGAGTAGGGAGAACTAGCTCAAGGTTTTTATGCTTAAACTGCTATTGGATAAAATGACAGTGAATAAATAATTAAATATGAGTTTGAGTCTTTGAGAGTATGCTGAAGTTTAACCTCATGGTTGTTCTCTGTGTGTGAAAACAGACTGTGACACTTGAAAATTTACAAAATGACAAAATGAACCATGGTAATTGACTTTTATTGCTTGTGTTGGCAGGGCAGTAGGGTTACTGTACTACAATGTGAGACACTATGTGTGTCTGTGTGTGAAGGCATAGTAGTATCTCTATATGCTGATATAGTATATGTTAGGTTTAATTTATCATTCACATTTAGAGGTTTTACATGAAATACCTTTTGGTGTTAATAACTTAGCTTTCATTTTATGTAAAATTCATCAACTTTGGTTGAGGAGAGTCTTGAGTGGGGGATTAAATTTTGATATTTTAACATATAAAGGGCCATTTTATCCAGATACATTTGTATCAAAAGCCTGACAATTGCAGAAATACTGGATATATAGCTATCCCTAGTTCGAGACAATTGTTAACAAATCTGTCACTTTTTGCAAGTACACGTGGAGTATGGTGTACATGTACTCTCCAGTCAATTGATGTATTTTGGAAAAAAAAAAAAGAAGAGATATTGCTAAGGATAAGTAAAGGGTTGGTTATGTCATATTAATGCTTTCTTGATTTTTATCAGTGAGTGATCCAGTCTTTAGATAAATCCTCTCTGTGATGTTTCAATAGATTTTAATCTCTGACAGTTAGGGTTGCAGTATTGGGGTGTATTTTTCAATGTCACGGCCTGGAGCCATTAGGAATGATTACAGCTCATTTTGTGGGAGGTATAGACAGTGGCACTGTGAGAGATAAGATAAATTTCACATAATCAGCACGGCCATTATCATCCCAGGTCCCCTGAATTACTGTATGATTATTCCTATTATACCATTATTTTCTTACTTAGCCTATTATTTACATCTGGGGGCTTTTTTTTGGTTCCCCATTCATTCATGTATAAATTGTCTGTCGTGAGTTTCCATTGTTTCAATGTATGGTGTCTAGTGACGGTTCTATTGTAGTTTGTATATTATCATGTATACATGATACACTGGTGCATCATTATCAAGATTGTTATCAACCAAGATTACACAATGTATACCGTTCCTACAAGTATAAACCTCTTTCTATTACATCCACTTCGAAACAGGAAAAAAGTATGAAAGAACCATGCCCCAAGTGATGTTTAGACCCAAAACTTGTAGATCTGAGAGTCATGTGATTGCCAGTGGAGTACATTACCATACCCTCACCCTGAATGATTAAATTTTATGTGTGATCTCTGGTCAGCCAAAAATCCTCTTTTACATTGAACACACTACCTACAAACCTCCAAGCATATCTTTTTTTTTCTCATTTTCAGTGTCATTTGTCTTATCCTCCGTCTGCCTTCCTGTTTGTCATTCTACCTGTCTTGTCTCCTGTAACATGAAGTAGATTACAGGTATAAATGTATGCTTTTAAATCTTAGAAATGATTTACAAAGGTGGAAAACAGATATGAAATACAGTAATTTTGTGCACAACACTGATGTGTACTCAGGTGAAAATTGAGGTAGCCTGTAGGTTTTGTCACAGTAAGAAAGCCATTCTATGCCTGTCTCTGAATAGCTTAATCCTATACCAATTGAAGTAATGAAAGAAATGCCATATAAAAATGTACATTTACTAAAAGAGCTCTTCATGTAACTTGCAGGATGATTGAGTTTTATTCTGTTTACAAGACATCAATATATGTATCTTGATGATGAGAAAGTAACATTGTTAAACTAGTGAGCATTGTTTACAGTCTGATCTGGTTTTATTATGTTTAGTGTGAACTTATTTCATTTTGAAATGATTACAAAACTTAAGTTATCAAAACTTTAATTAATCACTCTCCGGTGACCCTGGTGGCAACATATTTGGTCATTATTGTGGAAAGAAACTAGAGAACCTGGAGAAAACCAACATGCAACTGTGTCGGCCCTTGTAAGTGACTAGGAATTGAAATCAGGACATATTGAACGTTAGCACTACGTTATCTTGTAGCATGTTCAGTTAACGTAACAGTCGCTATCGTGAGCAGTTGCACCCCAGTTTTATCGCAGTGTATAGAATGTAAGCAGGGTACCAAATTGGTATTGCAATTGTTAGGCATCCGTCGCCTTCGGTGCACAAGGCAGGCTGCTGCCAGTCACCTATATTTTTTCATCATATTATACCATAGTGTGTAATGGCATGTAATGGCATGTCTTGATTGTGTTAGGTGGACATTGTGAGGACCTATCTGTATCTGGCTGGGTATACTGTGGGAGGATTACCACAGGGCCAGATTTAATTGTACGCTTTGTACAGCCTGTCTATAGATTAGATTATTGTCTGACACACTGTCAAGTTAAATGTTGGGCCATTTACTGCCAAGTATTGGTTTTGTTGACAAAGATCAATTCAGGCAATTACAGATATTTGTTGAGGTCATTTCCCAGCCTTGCACTTTGAGACTTTAATTGACTTCATAATGGGGGGGGGGGGGGGGGGTATGGACACTTGGTAGATGTATAGCACTATATATATATATATATATATATATATATAGTTATCTGAAGTGTTTTGAATGCGTAATATTCAGAATACTTTACCAAGTCTATAATTGTATACAGTTGAACCTGTATTAGCGGTCATCTGTACTAGCATTAACCCTTTCCCTCATATACACTCATTTTGACGCACTCAATAGGTACCACATAAAGCCTGATCTGCAGAAAACCACAGTTAAACCTTATCAAATTTAATTATAAACTCCTCATTTCCAGAACTCGCAGGCTGATCTGGTTTTATGCTGTTCGCACAGGTCTTTTCATGGTTTCCTCTATGGGGGAAGGGGTTAAGCAGTCAATTTAAAATTACCAAACCATACAGTAGCCTTTTGATATATATTTAACCATCATTTAGTGGCCACCTCTGTCAACCCTTTCCCTCATATAGACTCATTTTCACGCCCTCAATAGGTATCACATAAAGCCTGATCTGCAGAAAACCACAGTTAAACCTTACCAAATTTAATTACAAAATCCTCATTTCCAGACCACTGAGGAGCAGCGAACAGCATAAAACCTGATCAGCCTGCGAGTTACTCGCAGGCTAATCTGGTTTTATGCTATTCGCATAGGTCTTTTCATGGTGTCCTCTATGAGGGAAAGGGTTAAGCCGTCATTTTCTCTTGTTCCATTAACTGACCCTAAGACAGGTTTGACTGTAGTTTCCTGTTGTTGAGTTTTCCTATTCATATAGATTGTAAATTTTAACATGAACTAAAATATGTTATATTAACACAGAAGGTTCGTGGAGTGCATTATTTTCTGATAAATGCCTGGCACATAAGGCACAATTATATAATGTCATTTAGTTCCTACAGTAAAGCTTAAAAAATAAACTGACATTTCTCTATATGTATATCACTTTTAAAACTTCTCTGTCTAGTTAACATGTTAGAAACGAAAAAGAGTTATGGCCTATGGCCTTTGTGATTAGATTAACACTTCTGAATTTAACACTTTGCATTATTCTATGATAAATTAGCACTCAAAAGGAAACTTTTTTTCCTAATCACAAACCAAATTAAATCCTTTTTTTTTATTGAAGTCTAAATTCAGTTGATTTATGATGGAGACTATTTCTACTTACCTTATTAAAATTAAAATTTATCTATAATGATAGGTATGTTCCCTCAATCTTTGAGATCAGCTGTTTGGGGTCCAGAGTTATATTTTTCAGAAAATGTCAATACTGCTCTGTCCAGATAAATTAATTCCCATTAATTAAAGGCAGTTGTGGTTATTGAATTTTCCTTCTGAAACCTGTGAGCTACTTGATTAGAACAGGTGTGTCCTTAAAAACAGGTAACTGTAAAAAAAAGTATTGGCCCAAATTGCCTTTTAATTTTACTAAAACATGACTGTATTCATATATATCTTCTTTCAGTTTCATGTGAGGCAGAAGAAAGAGGTAAAGTTGAGAAAAAGCTTCAAAGTGTTGCCAGTTGTTGCTTTGCCAGCCTAACTGTTGTTTGCAACCTCTCCAGTGCATTCAAAAGATATTACCAATATAGTTCTTAATGTACATCTTTTAAGTCCTGATTATTCCTACTTCTACTTTATAGGATGCATCGCATCACACATGTTATCTATCCTCTTTATATAAAGAATATAAATTCCTTTTCATATGGATGACTTAAAGTGGTTTATTGGGGCCTTCCAGTTGCCTGAAGGCTTAAGTGATAGCTTTAGTTTTATTTCCTTATCAGATGTGCACTTAATGTGGACTGGCATAGAACTGAGGTGTTGAATTAAAAATAAACAGATAGATATTAAAGCTAGGGCATGCTTGTTCTTTATTTGATGTTTGCTTAAATTTCCTTAAAGATTTAATACAGGATTCAAATAAAGATACCATCCTTCCCCTAAAAATATTTTCTGGTGTGTTTAAAATTAAAAAAGAAATGGGAATGGTAGCTTTGCAGACATAATTGGTTTTGCCTGAAGAAGTTTGTTTTGACAGTTTGACTCAAGAATGAAGTTGAAATTGTTTGAGTTTAATGTTATTTCATCATGTGTTTGTTATTTAATATGGGGACAGGGGTATTGTATTACAGCTGGGTGTTAACAATGTAACAGGTCTATTGTAGGTTGGAGAGGGAGCTTGTTAAATCAATTAAGAGATGGTTTTGAAATGAGAAACTGCTTATTTCATCAGAGTAGCTTAAAATTTCAAAAAATGACTTGTTTAACATGTGTAATGCATGTTAATGCCTGGGTGTATGTTTGTGCAGTGTTATGGGGTAGAACTTTAAAATTCTGAGTAGTTGATTGTATAGGGAGAGGGGTGTGTGAATTTGGGGTATATCAAGACTGCCAGGTGGGGAAGGTTGGGTTAGGGGCATGTGCTTATTTTATTTGAGAGGTGCAGTAAGTCTCCTATTAGGAACTCAACTAATCAGATAGTAGACAATATGTAAGGAAATCTTGCTCTTGCTCTGCTATTTTTAGCTCGACTATTTGAAGAATATGAGAGCTATTGTAGTTGCCCTGGCGTCGGTGTTGGCGTTGCAGCTTTTGGTAAAAGTTTTGCATGCAAGCTACTATCAACCTTATATCTTAATACCATTTATGGTATTGACTTGAAAATTTATAAATATGTTCAGGGGCATCAGACAACCAAGGTAGATAACTCTTGATGGAATATATTACAAATTATGGCCCCTTTTTAACTTAGAAATTTTGGTTTAAGTTTTGCATGCAAGATACTCTCATGCTTATATCTCAGTATCCAGGCATGCATTTGATTTGAAACATCTTTAATATGTTTAGGGGTATCATACATTCATTGATAGATAACTCTTGATAGAATATATTACCAATTATTGCCCCTTTTTAACTTAGAACTTTTGGTTAAAGTTTTGTATGCAAGATACTCTCATGCTTATTCTCAGTATCCAGGCATGGGATTGATTTTAAACATCTTTAATATGTTTAGGGGTATCATACTTTCATGGTAGATAACTCTTGATAGAATATGTTACAAATTATTGCCCCTATTTAACTTAGAAATTTTGGTTAAAAGTTTGCATGCAAGGTACTTTCATGCTAATTTCTCAGTATCCAGGCATGGGATTGATTTGAAGCATCTTTAATGTGTTTAGTGGTATCATACTGTAAAGGAAGATCTTGATGGAATATATTAAATATTATGGCCCCCTTTTAACTTAAAATTTTGTTTAAATTTTTGCATTCAAGCTACTATCCAGCTTATATCTCAGAAATTGCTTGTGGAATTGACTAGAAAGTTAAGGAGTGTCTATAGGGACATCAGAAAACCAAGGTGGATAACTTTTGGACTGAATTTTATGCAAATTATGGCCCTTTTCTTTCTTGGATTTTTGGTTAAACTTTTGCATGTACAGTGTTATTATGCTTATGTCTCAGTAACTAGGCATGGGGTTGATTTTAAGCTTCATAAAAATATTAAGGGGTATCAGACTATCAAGGTATATCATTTTTGACTATTATTATGTACGGGGTATGTGAAGGGCAAGAAATGGAATCAACAAGCATTTTGAATAGTCGAGCGTGCTGTCCTCTGACAGCTCTTGTTAGTAGATTGTAGTTTACTTATTAAAATTGACCATTGTACGGTACATTTGTTAAAGAATAAAAAATTAAATCTGATCTACTGCAGTTAAATGTATTTGAATTAGGTCTATCAGTTATTTAGATGATATTTTATCATTTACATGAGTCATTATTATGAAAAAAAACAAAACAACACAGTGACATTATTCAGACTTTATTTAACCCTTTCCCCTCATATAGACTCATTTTGACGCCCTCAATAGGTCTCACATAAAGCCTGATCTGCAGAAAACCACAGTTAAACCTTACCAAATTTAATTACAAAATCCTCATTTCCAGACCACTGAGGAGCAGCAAACAGCATAAAACCTGATCAGCCTGCGAGTTACTTGCAGGCTGATCTGGTTTTATGCTGTTCGCATAGGTCTTTTCATGGTGTCCTCTATGAGGGAAAGGGTTAAGTGACATTTGACCAATTAAATATTAGGTAGATGTGAATTGAAATAGCTGTTATGATACATGGTGTTCTTGTATAGTGTGGTGATATATATTTGGTAAAATTGGCTGAGCTACAGTTGGTTAACCCTTGTGTGTATGTACTTAAATTTGTGTAACAAGTGTCATAAATTTGATACTGTGTGTTCATGTATAAGGGAAGGTCTATATATTGTATTTTGGTTAGTTTTCCGTTATATGAGACTGTGAATTAAAAAAAAATTGACATAGTTTTTATAACATAAAAACAGTGAGTTTTTGATTATAAGGTCAGTAAGTGTATATAGAGAGATTTTTCCAGTTTCTATAAAGTTCCTTCTTCTGATACATGCAGGGTTAATTTTGTACTCTGGATTCTGTAAGTAATCACCAATCCTATCTCTTATCTGATTCTAGAGTGTGCACAGTGTGACCAGGTGGGAAAGTTTGGCTGGAAGTGCCGTTTTACGTGCCACTGTCTGAGTGGTGAGGATTGTGACAAGGTCAGCGGCGAGTGTCCCTCTGGTTGTGCTGAGGGCAGGTACGGCATTGGATGTCAGTTCTGTAAGTAGCCCTTATCAATGTATTGGTTGTTTCTCCTGTTATTGGAATATAAGTTTACTATGGAAATATTTAGTCTTTTTAATGAGTATAATAATTAAAATTATCATGCAATGTTGTAGTGATTGTGTCGGAATCCTCTTTCAGTTGTTAAAGTTTATTCCTCTCTTGGGCCTTGGCAATCAAAAATCATCTTGATTTATCTTTCTTGATTATGAAGCCCACAAAGAGTCTTAAAGGGCTTGTTTTAATTCTTTAAGAGATTAAACCTTCTGATTTGCATTGTATGTTATAATATATAAGCTGCCTGATTTCAGTGGATGAGTATATCTATGGGAATCAACATGGGCGGGACTACACCGGAAAGTATGGCATGATCAACAAGACAATAAACTGCTTGGAATGGAGCGACCGACGAGTGCCTGAACGCTACTTCTATGGCTCGAACATCCCTGGGCCGTACTGCCGTAATCCATTCATTGACAGAAACCAAGCCTATGCAGCCAAGCCGTGGTGCTATGTGGATACAGGAGCTGGTGTGGAGTTCAAATACTGTGATGACCTTGAAGTCAAAGGTTAGATTACATACCAGCATAGTGCTCTAACATTTAACAACCCATGCAATATGTGGCATTTTATTAAAGACTGGCAGGTTGTTTTTATAGTTTATTAACATTTTAAAAACAATTATTGCATTTACTTAATTGCTGAAAATACACTAATTGAGAATGAAAAACAAAGTTACCATAGCCCCTTAAAACATAAAATTAAGTGATTGTAAAAATTGTATACTTTGTTAAAAAGAATAAAAATCATGTAGTAAAATCATACACATGTGAATTAGGGAATAGGTTTTGGTCTGAGATAAAGATAAAATAAGATACTGATGTGCAGTAGATAAGTTGGGAAACGTCATAATTTTTCATCACTGATTGTAGTACTTGCTTGCCTCAAAAAGATTCATCAAGTTATGATATGGATCCTGGTCTATATTCCCTCTGAGTAACATAGACTTTCAGGTAATATGCTGTAAGATTTATTTTAACTCTTTACTCATATAGACTCATTTTGATGAGAGCAGACTCAGATCTCAGGGTCAAGGCTGTTTGCTCATAAATTATTGTAGCCTAGATTCTAAACAAGCCAGGAAATGTCCTTTGTTTCAGATATTTTAAGTCCTTTGAATTAATATTCTAAAAATCATAAATTTGTTCATGAATATTCATGAGGTAAAGGATATAGATAAATGCTGGAGATGAATTGAGTATAAACAATATGAGAGAGATACATAGAGTGAAAACTGCTTAACATTTCAGAGTGCCCAGATTTCCTGTATGGCGATATTTGTGACGGAGAGTGTCACTGTTCTGATGTGACGGAGGTTTGCAAGAAGGACATTGGGTACTGCTCTGTGTCACAGAAGTGCTTCCCTGGCTGGAAGGGCATCAACTGTAACATTGGTCAGTATGTCCCTGGTCTCTCTCACAACACCCCATGGCTGTCCTTGGGCTTTCATTGCCATTTAACCCTTTCCCTCATATAGACTCATTTTGACGCACTCAATAGGTACCACATAAAGCCTGATCTGCAGAAAACCACAGTTAAACCTTACCAAATTTAATTATAAAGTTCTTATTTCCAGACCACTGAGGAACAGCGAACAGCATAAAACCTGATCAGCCTGCGAGTTACTTGTATAGGTCTTTTCATGGTTCCCTCTATGAGGGAAAGGGTTATCTTGTTTTCCATGGTCATCTATTGCTGAAGATAATTTTTCTGCTTGCCCACTTTAATAGATCAATTGCATCATCCTTGAAGATTTAATGTTCACTGTGACACTAGAATGACATAGTCTATGGCGAATTGGGCTTGTCAACAAAATGAGTACGGGTGGTATATATTTATAAATGATGGTTGCACTGATAGTTTAGTAAGTGTATTAGAATAAATTGAAATGTTTTTAAAAGGATTCTGTTATATCTGATATTGTTTTTTTATTAGACTGTAGACAGTTATCGTTTCATTCCAGCATGTCCACGGTGGAAGTTTGGGGCAGACTGCAAGTATGATTGTGGGGAGTGTCTATTTGACTCATGTGACCATGAGACAGGCCGGTGTCTGAAGGGATGTAAACCAGGCTTCTATGGCAGTCTTTGTAAACAGAGTAAGTGACCGGTATTGGTCTAGTCTGTCTCTGATTTTGATTTAAAGAGGTTAAGGAAATGAAATCATGGGATTATATATCTTTTGAGCACCTGGCCAATCCTGCAATGTTACGAGACAAGTGCCTTTTTTTGCAGACTTTGATTTGAGATTAGATCTGATGTATTTTCAGAAAAAAAAATAAACGTTTGATAACATTGAAATGAACCCAAATATGTTTTTAGCTCTCCTGAGCACAATGTGCTCATGGTGAGCTTTTGTGATTGCCTTTTGTCCGGTGTCCATCGTCCGTCTGTGCATCTGGCGTTGACAATTTCCTTTAAACAACATCTCCTCCAAACCCCCTGAATGGATTTTGACCATACTTCACAGGAATCATCCTTATGATGTCCTCTATCAAGATTGTTAAAATTATTTTGATTGGTTGAAAAAAGTAGGTCACAGGAGCTAAAAATAGATTTTAAAAATGCAAACTTTAAAAATCATATTCTGCAAAACTGGAAGGCCTTGAGATTACCTCTACCAAGTTTGTTCAACTCATGACCCTGGATTCAAAATTGGCCCTGCCCCAGGGGTCACTTGATTTTACTTAGGCTTATATAGGAAAAAAAACTATAAAAATCTTCTCATAAACCACAAGGCCTGGAGTTTAGATATTGGTGTGTAGCATTGTGTAGTGGATCTCTACCAAGTTTGTTCAATAGTTTAGATATTTGGTGTGTACAGTTGTCTAGTGGATCTCTACCAAGTTTGTTCAAATCATTGCTCTGGGGTCAAAATTGGCCCAGCCCCAGGGGTCACTTGATTTAACAGACTTATATAGAATAAAAAACAAACTAGAAAAATCTTCTTCTCAGAAACCACAAGGCCTGGAGTTAAGATATTTAGTGTGTAACATTGCCTTTTGAATATGTACCAGGTTTGTTCAAATCATGGCACTGGGGTCTAAATTGGTCCCGCCCCAGGGGTCACTTGATTTTACAAAGGCTTAAATAGGAAAAAACTAGAAAAATCTTCTCAGAACCACAAGGCCAGGAGTTAAGATATTAGGTGTGTAACATTGCTTTATGGATATCTACCAAGTTTGTTCAAATCATGGCTCTGGGGTCAAAATTGGCCCTGCCCAATGGGTCACTTGATTTTGCATAGGCCTAAATAGGAAAATCCAGAAAAATCTTCTTCTCAGAAACCAACCTTTTTTTTGGGTTGTGGTTTTGAACCTCTATAATTTGTTCAAACCCCCCCCTGTATTGGAAAATCTAGAAAAATCTTCTTGTCAAAAACCACAAGGACTGGAGTTTAGATATTTGGTTTGTGACATGGACACATAGACATCTACCAAGTTTGTTCAAATGATGGCCCTGGGGTCAAAATTGGCCCTGACCCAGGTGTCACTTGATTTTACATTGATTTATATAGGAAAATCTAGAAAAATCTTCTTGTCAGAAACCACAAGGCCTTGAGTTTAGATATTTGGTGTGTAACATGGCCTTTTAGACATGATCCTAGTTTGCTCAAATCATTGCCCTAGACTTATATAGGAGAGTCTTTATAAGATCTTGTCAGAAACCACAAGATCATGGGTTTAGATATTTGGCATTTAACATGGCCTGGTGTAGCTGAAAAAAGTTTTCAAATTATGGCTCTTGGGTATAAATTGATCCCACACTAGGGGTCACTTGATTTTATAGCTATGACTATCAAAATGTGGACCACAGGTACAGATTTTGTGTGGAATTACAATTATTTTGCTGTAATTCTGCATGGATTTTGTATTCAGTATGCCTGTTTTATAAAGGGTAATGAAGGCAATATTAATCAGGTGAGTGATTCAGGGCCATCATGGCCCTCTTATTTTTATTTTTTATCATGAACAAATGTTTTTAGAGAATCCTGCCATCTGACTGTTGTTACAGAGTGTGGCAGTGGACGTTATGGTGTCAGCTGTTTTGAGGAGTGTGGTCACTGTCATTTTGGTGACTGTAACCCAGTGAATGGGAAGTGTGTGGGTGTGTGTAAACCAGGCTACCTCGGGGAAAGATGCAAACAACGTAAGTCAAACACTGATTTGGTATTCAGATAATTATTTAATGAATACATATATGAAGTTGTTATGTTACTTTTTATCATTATGAAACAACACAATTTTGAAACTCTCTGAAGTAAATACTCTGTGATTCAATTACAGTAATTACATGGTTGATTAATATAAAAGACTCATTTTAGGATGGCTTATGGTCAGTAACCAGATTTATTATGTGTGTGAAGAATCTGATAAAGATGTTGGTAATGTATCATTTATTTTAAACATTAATCCTAACATAAGGTGGGGAGGGAGGACAAACTTCCAAAGTTTCAAGATTAACCAGCAATTTTTACTGGATCCTCTATAAACATGTTGTTTATATGGAAGACTGTATATATGATATTTCCTGAAATCTCACCAGGCTGTCCCAACGGACAGTTTGGGTTTAACTGTGAGCGTAGCTGTCCATACTGCCACAACCGTGGCCCGTGTCATCCGGAGACAGGCGTGTGTGAGGCTGGATGTGCCCCGGGCTTCATGGGCGACAGCTGTGATGAGGGTATGTGTATATTGTTCATAATATTACTTTTTACCTCTTTTGCAACTTTCTTTTTTGCAAATTATAATTTGATAAGATGATAATGTTAGTGACAAGTGTCTTGGAAGGACCAAGCTTGGAAATGCCATGTTTGAGATGTAGAAGTATTCTGATATTTAATATTAATAAAGTTTTCCTAGAAAAATTGGGTAATAGCGATTATTTACCTTAGATATATTTCCCTTAGCTTTTGTTTTCTCTTTTAAATATTTATTCATTAAAAGATAAATTGAAATGAAAGTATGAAACCATTGTTAATGTTTATTTGAAAGATGGAGATGGTCATTTTACAGGTAACAAGGTTTACTGACTTGGTTTTGTTACCTAGTTAATTTCAGAATAACCCATCTTAAGTCAATATTTGAAGCCCTTGTTTTCTTACAGAGTGTGAGGATGGATATTTTGGGGCCAATTGCAGCCTGGCCTGTGGAAACTGTATGCATGGGGAGTCATGTGACAAGTACACGGGTCACTGTATACATGGCTGTGTGGAGGGCTTTGCTGGTAATGACTGTCTAGCAGGTAAGTCTTTACTTCTCCAACAAAACACACTTTCTAGGTCAGTTGGACTTTAATATCTGGCAACAGAATTACATTTTGTCACAAGTATTGATACCTTGATATCGTTTACAATAAGACTTGGGACCAGGCTTAGTGTGTTAGAGTGTTCTCTCTGTAAACAAGAGACAGTAGGCTCAATCCTTGGCTTCTGCCAAGGTTGTTCTACAAGTCTTCAGTGTGGTATTGCATTGAGCAAGCAACATACATGTATTTGTCTCATGTAGACATAGACCCGTGAGAACAAACCATAAATGAAATTTATGTACTTCTTGGTATACCATAGAAAAACCAAATCAGACAGAAGGTCAAACATAGCTCCCCATCTCTATTCAGCTGAGATGTAGTAAACAATGTAAAATGATTAGCCTTTAAGTTACTTGCAAGCTGATTTGGTTTTATTGTGTCAACAACTGTAAGCTGAAGTGACACATGGGGATCACATTTCTGTTGTCTGACTGTCCATCTGTCTGTCCATCACACTTTTTCTGTCACACATCAGCAGGTGATAGATGTGTTCAGATAACACTCTTGTTCATGTTACACAGGCCATATTATAAACAACCAGTCAGTGACACTTCGGAAGGTCACGGCTATTAATACTTTGTTAAGTAGACAGTAAAATGAAACTAAGACTTGTAAAACTCATTGTTTAAATAATGTGGACTGCTTCAGGCCAATATGTATGTTACAGCAGCTGTTAAAGTGGAGGAAAAGTCAGTGGTGGGTGGTGTGATTGGCGGCATCATCGGAGGCTTGCTGGTCACTGCACTTATCATCCTCATCTTTATATACAGGTCAGTAGTCGCAGCCTCTCATTCCCTGTCCCCTATACTGGGGAGCATTTCACTGGATTTTAAAGTTTTCTTTGTCCATATTTCATAGTGGTAGAAGAGTATATGAATTTATTTTTTTGTAATGTCAAAGTTTTCTGGTTTTATTTTGCCTATACAAGACATTGGTGGAAAGTTCTACGTATGATTTTTACCAAGGACGATTGATTGAGTAGGAAGTTAAAATGAAGCGGGGTCCCTGAATACACCTATTGAAAGTCTCACATATGTCCACAGGCATGAAGACCCTTTCTTTAAGGGATAATCAGCAACTTTAAGTTGTGTTGTAACCGACCAAAGGCAAGCTGTCAGCATTTCATTTTCCTGAGATTTAACAACAAAATCCAACATGCACAGTTTTATTAGTTCTATTTAGCCCATCGCTGTAATCAGCAGGCTTTCTTTATAGGCTTCTCAAGTAGAATTATAGTGACTCTGACACAGTTTTAATGTTTGTATCAGGAAGCGACGTTTCCACACCAAGCTGGTGGTGTCTGGGGACCAAGAGAGAGCTGCACCCACCACGGAGACGACCCTGGAGAACATTCGAGAGACAGACCTGTTGTTACTGGAACAGGGCCCAGCAGGTAATATCACAGTCTGTTAGATATGGGACACAGTAATGGTTCACTGATGGTACTGTGGTGTTTGTATACTTACAGTGATGGCTCAGGTAAAATTAACGCTTATTTTTATCAGTTTGGAAACAGAATCTTCTAGTCAGTAGTAATCTTTCTCAATGGTTTCTGGTCTTTTTCAATGCATTGTTTTATGCTAATATCCTATCCTAACAGTGTCCAGGGTCTTAGGCAAGCTTCTTGACTTCAGCATCTTTTATTTTTTGCAAAGATATTTTGTGATGTTTTTTGGGTTTTTTTTTAGATTTGATATTATTGAAGATATCTTTGAAGAAACAAACTTTCTTCAATCTTTGTGTCATACTTAATTTTGATGCCTTTTGACACAAATGAATCCTATTGCCTTTGTATATCCCTTAATTATGTAAATGTTGGTATATTGAATGTATAACACACATGTGCAGTCTTCTATTAAACCATTACTACATAGATAGGCTGTTCTACACTCTTTTAACCCTTTCCCTCATAGAGGACACCATGAAAAGACCTATGCGAACAGCATAAAACCAGATCAGCCTGCGAGTAACTCGCAGGCTGATCAGGTTTTATGCTGTTCGCTGCTCCTCAGTGGTCTGGAAATGAGGATTTTGTAATTAAATTTGGTAAGGTTTAACTGTGGTTTTCTGCAGATCAGGCTTTATGTGGTACCTATTGAGTGCGTCAAAATGAGTCTATATGAGGTAAAGGGTTAATATTTATAGAATATCCATATCAGACTTTTAGCAGTCCTTAGTCTAAAAAGGAGTCATATATTTACTATCTCATCTCTATGGTAGGGAGTAGTATAAAACCCTGTCAACCAGTGAGTTACTGGCAGGCTGATCTGGATTTATACTGGTGGTGCACATCATTCATATCTGAGGGGGTAATTTAGACTGTGTCCATGATGCAGGTTCAGATTTAGTCAGTGTTGAGGAGGAGGAAGATTGTGTGGACAATCTGTATGACAAGACAACCCAGGAACCCATCTATGTGAACGTCAACACAAAGAAACTGACCAACCCCATCAAGGTTCAGGACCTACATGCATTTGTCCTCAAAGGGAAGGAAAATGATTCTGCCATTGTAAAGGCTGAACATGCTGTAAGTAGGCTTTGTAACAAGGACTGTTTGTGACTGGCTACTTGATATTATAAAATAAAAATGGATATAATTTGCTTGAAATAATGTAATAGATGTGTATATTAGAAGCAAAACATTGGATTAATTCTCAACATAAACTTAAAAATGTATGGGTAGTTCCCAGACAGATATGAGAATAGGGACTGAAGATGGTATCATATCACTTTGTTACACTGAGATACTCAGTATTGCAGATTACCAGATGACTGAAAACACACACTAGTGTCTGGTTTTAATTCCTGGTATCTTGCTTCCAGGATCTGCCGACAGGCTTACTAGCCCTGTGCCATACAGCATTAAAACCGCAGAACAAACCAAAGAACAGATATGCAGATATCATAGCTTGTAAGTATTTAATGAGAAATAAGTAAAATGCGCACCTTTTTGGTAACCTGAATTTACTCTCAGAATGTGTATTGAAACCTATAGTTTTATTTCATCATGCAATAGTAATACTTTAAGTGATACGGCTTGCTGTTTTTGTTACATATACGAAGAATGATGTTCTCTAGACAATAAAGAAATCTCTAGTAGATCATATAAGAGTTTTGTCTCAATTTGTTTTTATTATACACTGTGTGTTGGAATTTGAAATGATACAGCTCTGACATTTTGATCATGGTATACATTTTTTAGACAAAACTATTGTATACTAATAATCTGTTAAAGTATAAGGAAGGTTACATATCATGATACTTTATCTAATAATAAAGACTTAAAAAAACAACTTTTATATGTGTTTTTTTTCCATTATTATTTTTGCATTATTTAGTAACAGTTAAGTTTGAATTATCTTATTGATGTACTCTCAACATGTATGTGTTAAGTGAACTGTGCTGATCAGTGGCTATTTGCTGTGTTTCAGATGACCACTGTAGAGTAGTACTGACCCCTCTCTCGCATGACCCACACTCTGATTATGTGAATGCTAACTTCATGGATGTAAGTTTTCAGCCCAGACTACTCCCGACTTGACTTGAATGCCCCCTGTCTTATTCATGTATACAGGGCTCACTTATTTTGGGAAGACCCCTGGATGCAAGATACATGTAATTCAGGGGTCTGTTTTCTCTCTAGATGTCCAAGACATTTCAAATATATTTGCTGTTAACCATGAATGCTTTGACTCTTTCATTCTCTATAGTTAAAGACATATTTTGTTGTTATGAAATATATCTTTTACTGCATGTGTGGCTACTTTGCAACATATACAATACACTTTCACTGCTAATTACTTTATCAGTAGTTTTTAGATACTATTCTGTTTGCTATAGTGTGATTTTAATCACAGAACTTCAAAACAAAGAATGAAGATCAATACTTTAATTTCTTGAATATTGCATGTTTTGCAGTGAATGTTATTTGAGGGTGGGGGGGGGGGGGGATATTACTCAGATGAGGAAAACAATTATTGAATTTTATTTCTTTCTAATTTTAGATTTTTTCTTTTTCAGGGCTACAATAAACCTAAAGCTTATATTGCTTCACAAGGTAAGCAGGAGATACAAGTAGAAAGGAGCATTCTCCTTGTGTAGAAACTGACAGAAAAAAAATATTTCTTGAAATATATTTAAGTTACATCTTATGCAAAGTTTAAATGAAAAATATGTTCTGGATGTTTTACAAAATCTTTGAGAATTCTCTGCCATTTTGTGTTTTCTTTTTGAAGTACACATCAATGATATCAATCACTTGTTCGTTCTTAAGTTTTTGTTTTTTTTTGTTTCAAAAATGAAAAGCCCAATTTAATGATTATGATTGTATGTTTTAAATTCTCAGGACCAAACAAGGCAATGTTGAATGATTTTTGGAGAATGGTATGGCAGGAGAAAGTAACCAAAATAGTAATGTTGACCAATCTAGTGGAAACTTGCAAGGTAATCATTTTTTCTCTCAATTTTTGGAAGGTTTTTTCAAAGAAAAACTTGGTCTTTTATGTTGGGGTGGGCGTTTGCTCAGGTTGACATTTGTTTAATCTGCTATATCTACTATGTCCTTCTTTGGATTGCTTCAATATTTGGTTAGTTGCAGTTGCTTAAATTGATAGACCTTTACATTATGCATTTGACTTTGTGACCTTGACTGTTGACCTACTTTTAATGAAAAAAGCAGCATCTGAACAGATTTACCTTTTAGTTATTCTGCAATAACTTTTACATGCTTTATTGGATTGCTTCAATATTTGGACAAGTGCTTAAGTGGATGAGCCTCTTCTTTTTTCAGTTGACTTTGACCTTGCCTTTGACCTGCTTTTGATGAAAAAGCCTGAAAAAACATGTCATAATACCATCAGGTCTTGTTAAGGCACATTTTTGTGTCACCTGCTGTAAACAGAAGTGACACATAGGGATCACTCTTCCGTTGTCTGTCTGTCTGTCTGTTACACTTTTCTGTCACACTTCAGCAGATGACATGTGTTCCAAAGAACAATCTTGTTATGCACTAAGATTTATGTAGCGATTACCTTACATTTATCAAAGTTCAATTTACATAGACTAACAACATTCATTGTAAGTTAATCTAAGCTATCACTGCTTGTGCTGATTGGAGATTTTATTTATATTCACTATTCCCTCCCATCCATCTCAAAATTGTGACACAGGTAACTCTGAAGGTATTTGTACTACAGACTTTGAATTTCATGGATATATTACTCAGGACATGACTTGCACTCCTGGGTGTTGGCCTTTGTTTAGGAAAATGCGATGGGTGGGGGCATCTGTGTCCTCTGGACACATATCTAGTTTTATCTTTTTTACTACGGCATTTTTCAATGAAGAAAATGGATACATGTTTTTCCTTTTTTCAAAATGTTTTATTTGTATAAATATTTTGTGAATGTAGAAAAAGTGTGAGCAGTACTGGCCACAGGAGGGCAGCTTTACATACGGGGAGGTCACCGTGGAGATCCTCGACACTGCTGAATACACAGACTACACTATACGTACCTTCACTGTGTCCCTGGTGAGTAGGGGTGGGGCCTATCTGTTGGAAATAATTATAAACAAACTTTTTTCTCTACCTCTTAGCTGATTCTATAGACTCAAAATATTGTTTTCTTTTTTTTTCTTATTCAGTTTTCTTATGATGAACAAAACATTGACAGTATAGTAGGGCCTTAAATATCATACATCAGCATTGAGATTGTGAACATATTTGATCATAGAAAAAAAGCTTTTAGAGTAATATAACCTGGTTAATATGATAATAGTGATATTTATTTGAAATAATATGCTTGTCAAATGCCAGTCATGTTGATTACAGGCAAAGATCAGTCGCATCATCAAACAGTTCCACTTTCTATCGTGGACGGACCATGGGGCGCCCACGTATCCAACCACGCTCCTCCATTTCAACCGGAAGGTCCAGCAGTACAATCCAGAGAGCCAGGGTCCAATCCTGGTCCACTGCAGTGCGGGGATTGGACGCAGCGGGACCTACATAGCTGTGGACTACCTGCTGCAGCAGGCCCGGGCCGAGGGACTGGTGGACCTCCTGCAGTGTGCCCAGCTGATGAGGAGCAACCGTGTCAACATGATACAGACCTGG
>CM037782.1:48037529-48047529 GCA_021229015.1 Solen grandis | reverse complement strand
TATTTGATTAAATTGCTGTATCGACTCAAATCAATTAATGCGTCTAAAGTTCAACATATGTTATTTTGTCTAAATATATCATGCTATAGTCAAGTAGCGTAATGTCGTATACATCATCAACTGGTGTTACATCACGACCGGAGATCAAACCCACGACCTTTCAGCTCAGTAACAGACGTAATAACGAATTTTCCACGAATACTGAACAAAAGAAACTTTTAACGAACAACTAGGAAATCAACTTGCCACAATCACGTGATCCTAATGTATTAACTACACTCAGTTCAAAAAGAAAGTAGGGCATTGTATTTCATTAACTAGCAAACATATCAGTTTCATTTTTCGTGTGTTTTTGTCTAGACCATTTCAGGCCCAAAATCTGCCACGAGGGATGCAGAGATTTTCAGATTTGTTTTTAGTTTTTGTTCTTTTCAATTTTATAGGCTTTCAGGGGGAAAAAAAGTCGATGAAATATCACAGAAAAAAAAAGTGCACACATTTTTTTTAAAACTGAGTTGATGTAGTTTGTAGTTTTTATCTTTTTCAACATTTCTTTTTCTCTACTACATCATTTTAGAAGTCGGTTTGAGTTCAAATAATGATTAAAATGAAGAAGAAAAAAACAAAACAAACATATGACGTATATTTGTTTTTACCTCCAGTGCTGCAGTTGGTTTCCGGAAATCCGACAGCCCCTAGGCCGGGCAGCTCAAGGTCGTGTTACCAGGGCCTTGACTGCTTCTCCAATGACCCGCCATTCAAACAATGCGGAGGGACTGCTTCCCCAGGCCCCAGATACCATTAATAGATACGACGTTCAGGGTATTAAAGTTTTTCGTACTTCTTAGTGTCTATACCATCGACATTTTTTTGAAGGATTTGAATGGAAGATTCCATAATAGGAACCTTCGTCAATTTTTGGTACATATGAGTTCCAGTGGGTTTAATACATCAATTGTTGGTATATATGAGGTTCCAGTGGGTTTATACATCAATTGTTGGTATATATGAGGTTCAGTGGTTTATGCATCAATTGTTGGTATATAGAGTTCATGGTTTATGCATCATGTTGGTATATCGAGTTCCAGTGGGTTTATGCAATCTAATTTTGGTAAATATGAGGTTCCAGTGGTTTATACATCAATTTGTAATATGAGGTTCCAGTGGGTTTATAGCATCAATTGTTGGTATATATGAGGTTCCAGTGGGTTTATGCATATGCATCAATTTTTGGTAAATATGAGGTTCCAGTGGGTTTATACATCAATTGTTGGTATATATGAGGTTCCAGTGGGTTTATGCATCAATTGTTGGTTGTTTTATGTGTCCCTTGTCATAGGCGCCTTTTAAACCATCCCCTATGCATATGGCCTATAATTCAGTTGCAACAGGCCTTCGAATATGGTAAGGGTGAGGCTGCCGACTTACAGACTCTTGGAACCATAACTCACCTGAACATTTTTTTTTTTAATTATCGCAATATGACAAATTTAAACAAAAAAAGTCTTAATTAAAAACAGTTTTGAACTTTATTTTAACTTTAACAATATCAATTTTAGTTTATTGAAAAATTTTATATGTTATATCATTAACTAAAGTCTTATTAAAACACTCAATATCATAATTTTCAACATGTGTCTGGTATGTCATAAAATTATGTACCTAGTAGTTTCGCACGAGGTTGATTTTGAATTAAAGCAAAGTAATATGTATCTAAAAAAAAAAGCAACAAAAAATAAATATAAATATTTCAATTGCCTCTTGGAATGTTTGTATTCTTATGTGAATGCTTAATCTAGATTTGTGTTCATCTTTCATTTTACGTTAAAATGTATGTTGTCGGTGATTAATTGACAGCTCCACTCACTTCCTTACTTTGTATGAGATGAAGATCTGTATAGGACAGATCTGATTAAAAATTATGTCTATGTTTTTCTTTTTCGGTCACGGCTCTAAATAAAACAAAACAAAAAACAGAAACCTAACAAATATAAGACGATAGACTTAAGCCTACATTCTATTAGCAGTACGAATGTGAAGATACGTGACTTTTCTGACATCTTTTCTGGGTCATCTTCAAAGATTATTGCCAGGCAACAATTAAGATAATAATCCAATCCAAAACGTTTGTTTTCCATTAAAAAGCAATTAGCCTATATTATTATTATTATTATTATTATTTTGGATTCTTACGTAATTAAACAATAATAATGATAATAATAATAATAAAATACAGGAGTATATTAAGCAAAGTAAAGTGACCGACTACCGAGTACCAGCACATTTTGAAACTTAAAATTAAAAAAGACTAGATCTTGTTCTTTAATTATGTAAAGAAATCTTACCACATGTTTTAAGAATTACATAGACATTATAGTTAAATGATATTTGAACACATATCTAATGGAAAAAAAATAGAGTTTGACTGGTAGTTTTGCAAAGTGGTGGAGGGGGAATGTTTATAAATTTCGTACCAAAACACGGGGTACGTAAGTCGTCAATGGGGTCCCAGACTCGTCGATTTTATTTCACCTTTATAATGGCGCTTTAAAAAAAATTACAGAGAGAGACAAATAATGCAACACAAATTATTTTAGAACATCAACACATATGTATGATAACAAATAAGCGTGTTTACATCGTACAGTGACCTTTCGCCCAAAACACTAATATTTGAAATTTTTCGTCGCCCGTGTTCATCAAAAGGTATGTTTTAGGTGAGCCTTTTCTATGCCTTCATAATCACATACAATTTATTTGTAAGTAAAATGGGTATGTACAGAGAAAAATAAATATATTTATCTTTTGAAAAATGCCTGCCATCAAACTTTTGGATGACGTAAACGAAAGGGAGATAATAGAAAAGAAAAGTGGCGAGTTACAGTTCCTGCCGAGTTAAGGTTCTTTTACGTCGCTTTCAGAGAAATACGCATCATTGTTTGTTGTGATTACAACCAGCTGAAATACATGCTGCGTATTCACGGTCACGAAACTTTTCTCTAAGATGAGTTGTTGTATCGCCACCACCGTGCGGTTGAAAGACGGTTATGATCTGCTTCATTACATTAATATTTACTTTGCCGATAGCGGTTGAGGGGACTCTTTAATACCTGAGTTCTTTGGTTTTCCAGAATGAAACGTACATAATTCGTACACCAAATATCTCTTATTTTCATCCCCATCAACGCCGCAAGATATTTCTTGTTTTGAAAGCTAAACACATAAAGACGTATTTGGTAAACACATTGAAACGAATGATGGCTTCCTCTCATTCTGCTTTAATAAAGAGAAATTTAAGCAATGCAATCCCCGATTATTTCTTTTCAGAAATTGGCGTACGACTTTTCTGTAAAATATTATGCAAAATTCTTATCGTCTTATACCCCGTGAACCCGGTAGATGCTTTACCATACGAAAGCAAATATATTGAAACGCTGTTTTTTTAACAAATGGAAATGAATACCATGTCTTGAAAAATGTCGGTATTTTTGTATAAGAAGATTTATTTTGATAAGTGTACCTGTTAGAAATATATCAAATGGATAGGAAGATGAAATATACGCTTAAATCATCGATCTGGATAACCTCGTGTTCACAGTCGTTTATTGTACTGGGAGTATCAATACACATCTTAACAGGCGAACACGGTCTGTTCGTTACTAATTATAACATATATACATGGTGTGTGTGTGTGTGTGTGTGTTTCTTTTTTAGCATGTATACACGGATTGTTCGTGAATGACTATAGCATATATACATGGTCTGTTTGTGACTGTTCATAGCATATATACATGGTCTATTTGTTTTTGTGATATGCATACACGTATGGCATGTCAGATGTTGCAATATTCAATAATTATATATGTGTTGTATAACTGTATATATATTGTATAAATGCATTTATATATGGTAAAATCGGATATATATTGTATATAGTTGCATATGTATATGGTATAATTTCAAATATATATTGTATAATAGCTTATTATTCCTTTTGTATTTATATTGAATTTCAAATATATTTATGGTATAAACGGTGTATATGTGTTCTATAATTGAATCATGGGAATTGTTTACACTTTTGTAACAAAGATTTCATGGGACCGTTATTAAGTCTCCCAAACGAAGTTTGGAGACGTATTGTTTTACTCCGTTTATTCTTCTTCTCCTTTCTTCCATTTTAAGGGCCGTAACTCGGAGACCACCCCACCTGCCTTTACAAAACTTTACAAACTTGAAGTCCTCAATAAGTAGTGGTGCCCCCCTCTCTTCACCTGAATTTTGTAAATGTGCGGTCCCTTGGGGCCAGGCCCCGTCCCCTCAAAGATTGAGTTTTGCATAAAAAAAAATGTATTTTAGTTAAATATTTCAAATTTCCAATCCCAAATAATATATGACCTTGTTCCTCATAATGAGAAAAAATGAATAGAACTACTTTAGTGTTCCCCGAGGTCACCAAGGGGTCAGGCCCCATCCCTAAATTTTACTTATGACCTTATACATTGTATTTCAAAAACTGTTCAGATCTCCACCCCTAAACCATAAAACAAAAGGGTCTGGCCCCACAACGTCAGTTTTACTTCTGACATTTTTCAAAAACCATTGAGAGCCCCACCAATAAATAATATATATTTTTTGTTCCTCATGGTCAGATGAATTGAATGCTACTTCTTTGGTGTTCGCATGGGTCACCATTAGGTCAGGCCCCACCCTCTTTATTTTACTTATGACTCTTAAACTTCGTTTGGGAGACCTAGTAACAGTTCACTGTTACAATTATTACTTGTTTAATCAAAGATGGCTCCTTCCATTAACTGCAAAAATGCGGCATTTTGGGGACCCCAAAATTAAGACTATTCTAGACTGATAGCGAAAGAAGAGAAGAAGTTATATGGTAGATCTTAAAAGATTCCAGGTTTTTATTTTCTTGTATGAAAACAATGTAACAGTTTCCATAGTACATGTATTAGACAAATTTGATAACAATTGTACAAGAATCTTGTTGTCCAAAACGGCTCGATGAATTTGGTTGAAACTCGATGTACCATATGTAGATGTGCGTGAAGCAAGATCTTCGCCTACAGACAGCGATAAGGGGAGAGAATCAGACTAAGAATTTCCTTCTTATGAAGATGTATATGGAATAAGAATTTTTGACTCTGTAACCAAGTAAAACCCTACAGCTCCGATCTGGAATCGAACTCAGGGCCCTTAGGTCCCCAAAATGCCGCATTTTTTTTGCAGTTCATGGAAGGAGAAAGCTTTGATTATATAACGGTCCAAAGAAATCCTTTGTTACAAAAATATAAACAAATCCCTTGATTCAATTACAGAACATATATATACACCGTTTATAACATAAATATATTTGAAATTATACAACATATACAAAATTGGAAAAAAAAATTATAAAAAATATTTAAATAAACATAAAATATGCAACTACATGTATAAATTTAACTGATTATACCATATTATTGAATATTGCAACATCTGACATGCCACATTATGGTTATTATTATTTATTCTTTTTTTTGTAACATGTGTACACGGTCTGTTTGTGGCAGGTTGTTCACCCGAGCTTGCCACACAAGACCTGTTATAGTCCGTCTAGGACAGAGGTCAGGGATTGACGCCTGTGCCTTTAACCCAAACCATCAGACCAGGGTGATTGTCCACGGCTTCTTGCAGCACGGGCAGGTGTCCTGGGTCAGGAACATGGCGACCGCTCTCCTCACGAAGGTAGTCACATTCAAGGGTTCTCGTAGTTTTTAGCTTATTTTTATTTAATGCAATGTACTAATATTGAAAGCATGAGGTAAACAAAAACATCGCTATATAAAGAGGTCAGTAGTTTGTGTAGTCTTAAGAAAAGTAGATCATGATGGAGTGGGTGGAGGGTCGTCACTGAGCCACTGAGTGGGCTTGGAGCCAAAATGGCCCCTCTTCATCGTCCTATAATGTGCTCTGTCAAACAATATGATCGTCCCTAATAATTTTAACTTGCTGGCCCTGAGACGGAGATGAAGCACAGTCACAAATATTAAGTTGACACATGATTATTTCAAGAAGTCTTGGAATAAATGAATAAAATATATATACACGAAGCTGCATAAGTAATTCAAATCTCTGGTATATACAAAATGCAAAGTTTTGGACATGAACAAAACATTGCATGCTCTTTCGAAGGGATTCTTATGTATATAATGTTATTCTTAATTTATTTTGAAATAAGGAAAAATCTGTGAAATTGAAACTTCATTTATATGGTCTCCGAGATGTACAAAAATATATATAGACATACCAAAGTCGTAAAACATGGTACATGTACTTGTTTTGGCGCTCAGTATACAAGAGTAGTTCCAGGACTGGTTGCCCCGGTATCAGGGTGTGGTATCGTGCTATATATGTTTACGGCATGTGGAAGCATTATCTGTCTCAAGTAGAGATAGTCTCCAAATGACTGAAATATTGTCGGCGGGACATAAAACCCAATAAAAATTATAACCTCTTCCAGGGCGACATGAACGTGGTCACGGTGGACTGGGGTAGCGGATCCGGGTTTCCCTATTCCCAGGCCGCCGCTAACACCCGCGTTGTGGGGGCCGAAATCAGTCGTATGATCCATTTCCTCACCACCCTCGGGGTCAGTCCGAGTGACATTCATATCATAGGCCACAGTTTGGGAGCACACGTGGCGGGATACGCAGGAGACAGGGTCCCTCATCTAGGCAGAATTACCGGTGAGATGTTAATAACTCTTGTCAGTTAATATATTCACGTATACCTGTATGCTGACTTAAAGCAGCTCGTTCACAGATGATAGGTAGAAATTTAAAAAAAATCTTCTCTCATTCGTTATTATTGGTGAGTACTTTGTTTCTTGACAAATGCACTTGACAAGTGTAGGTCACATTACACGACAGAACGCTATCAATTCAGCGGAATCGGTTAAATATAGAATACGGTATTCCCGAGGCAGGTGCTTGCGGTACCACGTGGCACATGGCGTCTTCACCAATTTAGGGAAGCTATTTCGTAAGTTTAGCCTATGAAATAAGCGCATGCGCGAAGAATGAATGTTATCAGCCAAGTGACAGAAAATAAAAACAGAAAATCTAAATACTGGTTTATAATTTTAAATATAGTTTCAATACCATATGTGATGGAGACACCATTCACCGTTTTAGACGGCGGCGACCTGCCGTCTTTAGTAGCTGGAAATCCAAATCAGGCCTTGCTGTCCTTTCTGATTTTCATATTTTCCACGGCCGATTTAACTGCACCTCTTCGTATCCATGCAATGTGATTCTGCACTAACGAATACGTGTGGAATATGTTACACAAACATTTTAATCATAACCGTGACCGCTTTTAATGTGTTATTGTTTGTTAGCATGTTTTCTTTTACCCTCATTTTTCACTGGAAACATTCATTTTAAGCGTGAACAAAATATCAGTGAGATTTATTTATGAGAACAGCAACCCATTTTACATACATTAAGATCTACTCCTGTAAAAAGAAAAATGTAGCGCTTTGTATTAGAAATTTCAATGTATGTATGTAATTAACTTTGAAATAGAAAAGCAAACATACAAAATACCTTGTCAATTTCTACACAGAAAGAATGTATACATCAGGTTCATTAGTAGTTTAGTACTGAAGAATAAGGATTGGCCTATTTAGCTATGCAATTTATGAATTAAATCAGGTTCATGACCCTTACTTCTGATTATTATGAAACAAAACAAAGAGCGAGTTCAATTGACTCAGTAGCATCTACATGTATAGTTGCAGGAAAGCGTGTGGAGTTTTTGGCCTCATATGACCTTTGTCTCTTTAATCACTACTGAAACGCTGGATTTAGAATTATAGCTATTTCATGTAAATCCCGGCTCCGTCTCTCAGCGCATTGAGCGTTTTGATTACAATCACGGATGGTTGCACTGGGTGACCATGCGTCTGTAGATTAGTATTGATAGACGAACTACACACATATAGTTAAAATAACATTTTTAGTCAGTAACCATCTGTGAACGAGCTGCTTTAATTATAAAATACCGTTAATTTTCATGATCAAGAATTACAGTAAATTGAGCTTTTCTTTCATCTGATGTAAACGTATACCTTTCCCATATTAATTCAACGATATTTTACATAGCTGAGGATTTTTAAGCATTCTAGTGCAAGTAGACTGTATAAATTGAAAAGCTTAATTTTATTGTCAAAACAATATGTTTTTACTTTTACCACTGCTACCACTATTACATGTACTACTGCTGCTGTTACTACTAATACTACTGCTACTGTCGTTGTTGATGGATACTGTTTTGCCGTACAGGACTGGACCCAGCCGAACCTAACTTCAAGGACACTGACTTGCCCGTCCATCTGGACAAGACTGACGCTGACTTTGTGGACATCATCCACTCGGACGGCTCCGTCTTCGACTATGTCTCAGGTTAGTGTGCCCAAATTTCATTTTCATGTACATTTGATACACATGATATTTACATATAACATACATTTGATACACATGATTTTAATATAACATACATTTGATATACATGATATTTACATATAACATACATTTGATACACATGATATTTACATATAACATACATTTGATATACAAAAAATAAATTAAATCGCTTGGTTGATTAAGAGGATCAAAAAAGGTGCAAATGATTTCTCATTAATGAAGATTTTAGCATGTACGTCCGAGAAATATTAAGGGCATTAGAACATCATATGATCAAACTAATGGTTTTAAATTGAAAGAAAAAGGAATTTGTACATGTTATTAATTACCACTTTTGAAAATCTGCTGTTACTTCGCTTTCATCTGGATGTTACCAAATATCTGTTTTAATATGATAGTATTGTTATATACCGTAAAAAGGTTTATGATGCTTAAAACGATGGAGTTAAATTGTTCTTGTTTCTTTAAGTGATTCTTGAAGCAAGTATCTAAGTAGTATTCATAAAAACAAAGTTTTGCCAGTTGAAAACCCCACAGTATAAATGGTAGTGATAACGGAATACTATACCTTGGTCTCCGACGATGTATATATATGTATGTTCTAATATATAAGAAGTGTGTACCCGTGTAATAACTGATGAAACCCGTGACTTTACCACTGCTAGACAAACCTATATCCAGCACCCATTCCTTTAGTCAGCTCACTTAATGACATCATAATTTTCTTAATTTTTAAATGACAGCATTCGCTGAAATAAACATTTAAAAAAGTTAAAAAAAATATGTGAAAGAAAAAAATCAACCACGAGTTTGCGGTATGGAGAGACAAAACCCGCTTATAGGCAGCTGCCCTTGATACGGGTTCCGCCCATTGTGTCCTAAGATCACGCAGGCACCATACACACTCATTAAGTAGGACAAACTGTAAATAACTGAAAGATCTGTAATGGATTTGATATTCTGTACCGACTTGTGCCTTTAGTATTAACTTTTTCAGAATGGTAAAATAAACCGCTTATTTATGTGTTACATAACCCCCCCCCCCCCCCCCCGCAAAAAAATCAAATTCTCGTATATTAATTGTTTTTCAGGTTTCGGCTGGATAAAGGATGTCGGTCATATTGATTTCTACCCTAATGGGGGAGAAAACCAACCCGGATGTCCCACGGAGAGTGTCGGGAACTTTATGTCGGCAGGCTTCTTCCACGGCCTCAATGGTGAGAGTTCAAGTAACTTAAGGGACAATCCACCAGAACAAACATATATAGGACATTTGTCGTATTTTCGGATTGTCTTTTTTTTTTTTTTTTTTTTTTTTTTTTTTTTTATTTATTTATTTATTTTTTTTTTTTGAAGATGGACATTAAAGATTGTTTTATCCCCAATAGTAATTTGTTGAAAATCACCATACACAAATTATGATACCCATCCCATTTCGTCCTTGTAATATCTTATTCAAACGTTTAATAATAATTGTAACGTTTATCTAATACGTTAAACGTTCATTTGAACTAACT
>CM037782.1:47997529-48032529 GCA_021229015.1 Solen grandis | reverse complement strand
TTTTGTCGGGTCGTACTAAGCGTTGTTGTTGGTAGTGGTTGACGAAGGATATAACGATCACAACCATCTGTTTCACACCCACTGATTATTAAACATCGACTAATCATGTACATGTATCACCAAGGATTTTTACAAAATAAAATATATCTTAATGTATCGACGGAAACCAATACTTACCGGTAACTTATTGCATTTTCAACACGCTGATTTAGTTTATTGTGAGTTGATGTATCTAAAGGTTTCCCATCCTAAAAACCATCGATTTGACCGAAAACATACAAGTCAAACTTTACAATGTTAAACTAGGCAAAACCAAGGGACATATTGACAAGATGTATAATGACTCAAGTTCTTCTGATTACCTCCCGTGATATTTTTTTTTGTTTTCATGAGTTATCTTTTCCCTGAAAACTATGAATCATCTCCCCTTAAAACTGAAAAAAAGCGATTATCTCCATTTTTTTTTACTTCTTTATGAAATTTACTTCACTTTGAACCTTTCGACTTGCATTCAAAACCTAACAATATAAACAAACTACCCATTGGCGTTTTTATTGGGCTTTGAATAGAATGAAAAAGTTCGTGGGAGTCTGACAATTTAAAAGAAAATGCGTGCACACCATGTGTGTGTGTGTGTGTGTGTGTGTGTGTGCTAGCGCGCGGGACTTTCCTCCTAGCTATACCTTATAAATACATGTATATATTGATGTCATATTGGTTAACTGCAAGATATATAGCTACATTAATCAGGAAACCCAATTAAACGTTATACCGGACATCTGTGACATGGGAGAAGGTGCCGCACTACCTGCCTTACTTTATCAATAATCAATAGGCACACGGGTGTCCCACGGAGACAGAAAAGCCTGGGGCAGTTTTAGATTTCAGTCCATTTACGTATACATTTATATCGAATACATTTCTAGGGATGTAATGTGACATGCGTAGAAATTAACAAATCATCAACTGCAGTGTGGAATAATTTAGAAGCGAAAGGATTAACATATTAAATATGGTGAAAAGCAGTTTCAGTGATTATTTTCTGAAATGGAAATTTGCATAGACGTTTGAGTTTTTGTGATGAAAGGATTAATTTAGTTCTGCAGTAAATCAAATTCTGAGATAAGGGGAGTATCGCCTGTGTGGATCTTATGTGACAAAGGTATGGGCATATACGTTCATAGGTGTTCGTTAATGTATAGTTCACGTAATTCATTAAATGACACTGGCCAAGGCACGTGACGCAATTTATGTACTTGGCTCGACCATTCGATGAGTTATTGTAGTAAACCCTGCTTCCAGTGTAATGTTTTGTTTAATATCGCCATTATCTCCACTCAATAGACCGTTTCATGCCGAAATGAGACTAAATCTACATGCTGGTATATAATTCCACACATTGTTCACTTGAAAATAAACATACATTTAAGATGTTCCCCTAGTCACTGATTAGTCAATGAATACTGGGTTTTGCCGATCCTCTGATGAAATGGTCTATGGAGGACCAAACTTCGTTAATTTCAATTATTATTTTTTTAATTTTAACATTTATTTTATCTCGATTGGGAAACAAGTTCTTACAACTTATACTAATCCATTTGGATGGTTCTTGGGTTGGACCAGTACTTTGCGCCTGGGAAGGTCGTGAAGAATTCTTGCCTCCAACGGGGTTCGAACCCACAACCTTCGGATCCAGATTCGGATACGTTACCACTGGACCACGGCGCCCTGGACGCATGCGTGTTTAACATCATCTGATCAATTGTAGTACAAGCATGAAAAGGGATTGTGGCCAAGTGTGTAGAGCGTCTGCCTCGTAACTGAGGTGCCTCGAGTTCGATCCTCGACCGCGACACACCAGAAGCGATCGTTCCAGGACTGGTAAGCCCAGTCACGGGCTAATGTGTCATGGGGTGGTATAATGCCACTTGTCTGATTCTGCATTAAATCTGCACTATATCTTTTCTCATGTAGACAAAACTCCCCGAATTACTTATTTACTGTCGATGGCGTTACAAGCAGACAATTACCAGGATTTTCATGTGAGGAAGCTTTCCAGCTGGCTTGCGGTAGGTCGGTGGTTCTACCCGGATGCCTCCGTGCATTCGGGGTCTTCATCCACCTGTAATTAGCTGGACGTCGCAATATGACTGAATCACTCAAAAAGTAAAGTTATTATCTGGTTGGGGTAAGACACAACAGCTCACAGTGCGCATTGAATATGAATGTATCCCATGACAACAACCCTAGGTATTTCAAATGCGAAGAGTTAAACCCCAATTATGATTTTTTTTTAAATAGATGCTTGGAATGTTATTATTCCTTTCACGGAAACAATAGAACTTCTTTTGCGTGTATAGGACTTCGCTATTATAGCCACCTTTGGGACCGGAGCCAAGTGGCCTTAATTTGACTTTTAACAAGAATTACATCAGCCTAAGTGTAGTTTGCCCCTTTGATAACCCATCTACCGTATACATGGTATACTTGAAAAAATCCATTTTATGTTCTAGTTTTTGTTTAGCGAATATATAGATAATTATATAACAAAATGATTCGGACCGCAAATTTTGGCCGCAAAACAAAGTTGCCCGTATTAATGAGGTGCCCGCTAAGTGGGTTTCTACTGTATATGGATTAGAAAATTTATAAGAATCATTTGATAAATTGTACTTCTTTGTTTAATTAAAGAAAATGGCATGTGTTGTAATAGATAAGTTATGCCTTAGAAATGAAATCGGGGGTTCAAACACCAAGTGTTGGTGACTTCACTCTGGTTCTTTTTGACCCCCATGACAAGATTAAGAGAAAATCTCATTGTAGCAAATCATTCTTTATGGGTACTTCACGGTGTACTTGATGTTGTCTACATATTCTCCTAACCAACACGTAGCCTTTTCCTTATTTTCATTTAAACGTATTAAATAATTTACTTATTAACTACTGACAGACCTACCATACTTATTTCCCAAATCGGTATTGCATTACTATGAGCGTCATAAGACCGTACTTCGGTAACCTTAAACTGTCACGATGGTCTACGAGCATAAACGGAGTTTACCGGAGCCCGACGAAAATAATTAAGAGGTGATATAAACAAAGACAACACATGCATATACGTATTAGTTTTTCTGATTATTGACTGAAACTAGTCAATGGGAACACCATTCAAGGGGTCATCTAGTGTAACTAGGGATTTTCATAATTCATAAATGTCCAAATGCAAGAAAAGTACTTAAGTTTAAACTTACCTGTTTACGTCTATATATAATCTGTTTTGTTTGGAAACAAGTTCTTACAACTTATACTTATCCCTCTCGACGGTTCCTGGGTTGGACCAGTACGTTCAAGTCTTTGCGCATGAAATGGTCAGGGAAAAACCTTGTCCCAAATGAGATTCGAACCCCCAATCGTCGGATCCGTTATCGGGCACTAACAGGTGTAAACTTGTGGCATATTGACAGACTGAACCAACTGTTTGAAAGCTCGAAACATTTTACCAAATATCCACACGTTTTTTACACGTTTATCATAATTTTGGACGTTATTTCTGCACAAAATGAAAACCTTATATTGGTATTATGTTACCTGTATACTATACATTAATTTTAATTCGGTTTACGTCATTTCTTGTAACTGATAACAGGGGATGAAATATGAATTTTCAAGGTGGCAGCAATGTCAGACTTAATGATGCCACAGGGTAAGGTTTGACCTTTTCAAGGACACCCTTAAACTGCACATGGTGATCCTGCATCTGAAATAGCGAGTTTCTAATGAAGACTGGCCAGAGAGATATGTGCCAATGTAAAATGTTAAAAGAACGTTTGAAACTATGCCAGACACCCTAGTATAAAGTGTATCATGATTCTAAATAAGCGGTGTCCAGTGGATGTTGACTTAATTACACGAATCGTCCATGTATAGGAAGCTCGATTCTAAGGACGGAAATTATTTAAGATCGTAAGATGTACAAAATACAAAATTTTCAAAATTGAAATTTAAATCTGTATATACTTACATGCTTAAGGTACGGTACGTATATTTGTATATATACTTATTACTATATTCGTTAAATCAGTGAAATTAAGAATAAATTTTTATATTATTAATTAAAAACTATCATTAATATTTTTTATTAAATACTTGATTGCTAGTTTCCTACATTTCTAAATGTGAGAATTGCATACATATTCTACAATTAATGCAGTAATGTTTTTAAATCACCACTCGCGTGATTATCACATCTGTGGCGAGTTTCTGGCAGGATCGGAAAAGATATTTCAAAGAAATCGCCAAATCCGAATCAGATGGGATCTTCCTTCTTTGGATATTTCGCGCCAGGTGTGTGCCGACCAATCAGGCCAGTCTTTGTACCGAAACTGGCTGTGCACCGCTTATCAGCCATAACCATTGAGAGGCTGACAATATTAACCTATTACTGTTAACAATAGCCGTCTTCATATGGCCCCTTCCTCATAACGTGACATTTAAATGCATTTTATTGAGATTGTCAAGTTTCAAGTCTTCCATCCTTCCTGTAAACGGCTCGTGCTTGACTCATAGGATGATCTCATCAAGGACGTAAGCTACATCTTAAAGTAATTGCCAGGCTCTAGTAATGCCCTGTTGGCTGGGATGTGCCTTCTGGCTAGGCTGATCAATGCAGGTAGAAGCCTTAACTGCGCTGACGATGGCCTCCCTTTCCTGGTCGTTTCCATGGTGGATACAACCCCGGCAATAACATGTCATTTATTTCTCCCGTCTGAACGTAGACAGGGCATTTTCACGTGGTCTGTTGGAGGGGGTATCCGCCAGTTCATTTCTTTTCCTAATTAAGGTTTCACAATGATTTTTACATTTTACGATGCTAATTATATTAACAAAATTCTATTACATTTTCACAAGTTTAAACTTGGAGTTAACATTCGTAGATTACAAATTCATAAATGGGTATTGCAGTTTTCACTTTCTAATTTTTTTACTTTCAACTTTCGTTTTCATCGGAATTTTTTTTATCATTTTGAAAAAGAAACAAAGACACATGCATGTATGAAAAAAAAATACTTAAAAAAAATAATTCTTTAACTACAAAAAAAAAAAGAATTGTCTTGAAGCAAACAAGAATGTTAACTGACATTTAGCGTATAAGAAACAATTTCAAGATTGTTTGTTATAAGCATTTGAAATTGTAAATAAAGTGTTTTGTAAATATAATAAGCACGGTAAAATTGCAATTAGCATCGTGAAACCTCAGTAAGAAAAAATAAGTGGCGGATATCCCCTCCCATAGTGGTCCGAATAGTTGGTCAGTCATCTACTCCGTGATTTCCGCTGTCATGAAATCGGGACCCACAACAACAAACGTTATGGCATATACAAGTCACCGTGCGATACTGATTCATGAGACAGCTGTTGTCACTAGTCTACATTGATTGTTACATGAAGCAGCTCTTGGTTATAATGGTTATTCAAGTATGTCAGATAAATAAATAAGAAAACTCTTGTTATGGATATGCAAATACAGATTATCCATAGGGGATTGTTTGTTTACGTCCTACCAACTGTATATCAGTCATTTTGGGACTGATAGAACTTATTTACTGAAATCTACTACATGTATATAATTGTTACATATGATAGCCAGAAACCAGGGCCCTGTCCATCCGTATTTTTAATAAATCTATTTTTAGACTCAATAAGTGCAAGTTTTCTGAGCGAAGTTTTATAAATTTTTCACTAGAATGATATTTCTTAGTAAAAATGGCAAAAATAAACATATTTTATTGTGGTTTTGTGGTAAAAACAAGACATTGACATTTATAATATAAACTCGTAGAAAACTGAGGCTAAGTTTGAAACCTTTCCCAATGACAACAATTTAACGTAAACTTACTTAAATCAACAAGCACTTCCCAAACACCTTATCTACATGCTTGTGTAAAATTCCACACATTGTTCAATGGGTAATAAACATACATTTTATGTTTTCCCCGGCCACTTGATTAGTTTAAGTCAACGAATAATACCAGGAAATGCCAATCCTCTGGTGAAATGGTATATTACGGATGCCGAGCGCCAAGCATTTTAGTGCTTTAATTATTATTATTATTTTATTATTATTATTATTATGACATATACAGCAATATATGGCTTGTAGAGTGTGGTGTTTCACGTTAGGTCTTCGTGTTTCTGAACAAATTGTCTACGGTTGAGTAAATTCTAATCACTGGATCATAGTATTTTTTTATTATTATTATTTTAGAAAAGTATGCAGCAAATGCTTCTGATATAAAATAATATAATAAGATCCATGCAAATGGGAAAAAAATATTACATTGTTCTAAGTTAGAAGATTTCATTCTAGTTAAATGAAAACATCATTGAAACTGACATGGTAACATTACATGATACGTTGAGGTTAAAAACAAAGTCTTTTTTTTCATTTCAGAAAACTATTTTGTATTAGTGAAAACATATTAGGGGACGAGCGAGTTCCGTCTTAACCATTAAGATTTCACTTATCAAAATTGGAGGCTTAGCTCGCTCTTAATCATTAAGATTTCACTTAAAATACGTTCTATTACGCATACTTGCTGGTTAATGTACAATACAATGTGCTACGGAATCGCTTTGTTTGATATTGCATGTTAGTTAGTTTATCCACTTGGCAAATATATTGCAACGGTCTATTCATTTTTTTTTTGTCTGAATAATTGCACGCTGGGGAAAATGAAAATGATTCGAAATTGGTGGAAACACGTAATGTTCTGAGGTTAAATAGTTTTATTGTAATAAGGACTATAAAATATTCTCTAACATAAAATATAAATCATACTGTAGTGTAGTGTCAATAATAGCATAAGTGACTTTAATGAAATACAACTTCACTTGCTCATTCTCTTTCTGAACATGCGTATGTGTGCTTCGAGAGACAATTCCAAGTTTAAGTCAAACCGCTGTGATTCCATGTAATACGTGTATATGATATATGAGGCGGTTGAACCTTTTCAGTCACTTTCTGTATTTTCACGTCTGTTAATTTCTTAATTTATTACTGTTCATATGTATTCCTTTCTAGAGATTCGTAACACTGGGAGACAACACACATCTGGCGACAGCCGTTGCAGCCACGGCGCCATGGGAAGCGCCGCTTCTGACTCAAAGTCCAGTAGTACTTCCGGCTCAGATCGGTCGTTGAAAGCACGCGGAGACAGTGGCTCACAATATCACGTGCGTCATCTTATATTAGTTAAGAAAAGGTGCCCTTGACCGGTCCTTGTGGCCGAGTGGTTAGAGCGTCCGCCACGGAATCGAGAGGTCGTGAGTGCGATCCCCGGCCGCGACACCAAACCTTAAAAAAAATATAGTATAGCTCCCTTGCTTGGCGCTCAGCATATAAGAGTAGTTCCAGGACTGGATGGCTCGGTGTCAGGATAATGTGCCACATGTCTATGGCATGATACTGCAGTGTGGCAACACTGTACCTGTTTAAAGTAGACGGCGTCTCCAAATGGGACTGAAATACTGTTGGTTGGACGGACGTTAAACCCAATGAACAAAGAAAGGAGCCTTCAACAAGAAGTATCTTTTAAAAAGATAGACGGCCGTGGTGTATTAATTATTTTTAGTGTTTATTCTGCATCTTGATGAGAGGACATTTGACCCAGGTATTATGAAAGTCTTTGAAGAGTTCAAAATAGAGCGGATATGAAATTGCTGACGATCGGACAGACGAACGACCAGTTCACAACATAATACGTCCCTTCGGAGTGTGCGATAGGGACCTGAAGGTTTCAAATCCGGCATGTGTTTTTCATCCTTTATATATATGTGTGTGTGTGTGTGTGTGTGTGTGCGTGTGTGTTAATCATTTTTAACGTTAAGACATGTATTAATATATTACTGTCGAAAAATCGAGGTTTTAAGAATGTTTATACAAAGCGAACAAGCTGATCTCTTTTCCGGGGGAATACTTTCGATTTTAAAGCCGAACAATCAAAACTTACAGTATTCATCAGCTGTTTAGTGACTTTGACCTTTAAGTTTAGACAGAAAATGCAGGTGAAAATAAAACAGCCAACGGCCGGAAAAAAAGTACAACCAGGGGATATAAGATAACTTTTAAAGCAGCTCGTTCACAGATGATCGGTAGCAAAAAAATGTGTTTATTCCCTTTCGGTTATTCCCGACGCAGGTGTTTGCGTACCACTGCATCTTCACCCGTTTCGAATTAATAAGTTCAACCTGTTCATTAAGCGCACGAATGATCGTGATCAGCCATGTAACGGCACTCGAAAAAAAGATATAATAAATATAAGTTTTATACTTCTGAATGTACGAGTAGGTTCAATGCCGTCCATAACACTATTGCATGCCTATGATAGAGGAACTATCCATCTTATATTGCATAGGATGGCCATGCGTCTGCATACGTAATATTCACAGACAGCTAAATTAAATTCTTAGTCAATGATCATCTGTGAACGAGCTACTTTAATTAAGCAGTATTTTGAGACCGCCTGTTTTTCTCCATACACGGTCACCTTTTTAGTGACCGATACAATTCCATACTACACATTATCTCTAGATCCCCTTTCATAACGTAAAGCAATGTTTACGCAAAGGAAAATAAAGATAAACGTATTCACCCAAATGAAGGATTCGGACAGATAAGGTTTTTAAATTTCTATTTCAACTGACTTTGTTGTTTTATATTTTCTGATCAGTCGGCAAGTGTTGCTGATGATGGGCGACCGGAAGTGAGACTACACATTTCCAACTGTGATAAGATGTACCGATGGGCTATGTGGAGAATGCAGCTTAACGAGCAGATCGCACGTGCTGCACATGGGAGATCTATCGTTGACGTCACCTCTCCATATCTACATCACCCAGACGGCAGACGATTCGGCCGCATGATGAAGAAAAAATTCAAATCATCTCGTTTGGCAGATCCTCGATCCGAGCACATTCTTCCAGATAACTTTTACCTTGTGTTCGGGCTGCCGAGAGTCTCTTTGAGTCAAAATATGCCTGTCGAATTGAAAGAACTCCATGCTTCTGTGCAAGAAAAATGTTTAAGACAAAAAAATGACACCAAAATAAATGATAGCAAAGCGGAAACGGAAAAGCAAATAACGGCATTGTTTGATTTCATACCTCCCGACGCGGGAAATACAGAAAGTAGTGTGACGGTTCATAAAACTAATGCAGCTGTTGAAAGTGACCAGCGAGGAACAGTGGCTGAACAAAGAGGATCCAACATCGAAAACGAAGCTGGGACTGTCAATAGTGGCCAGAATTTAACAAGTAGTTCTGCTGTAGAAAAACCAACAAGTAAGGGTAGTGTTCAAACTCAAAATGATGCTATTGGCATTTCAAAATCCACTGCTGGTGGCACAGTTAAGAAGTCAACTTTACCTCTTGCGAGTAAAAGCCGGCTTTTCTGGCAGCAACTTGCAGAGAGAAAGTCAGAAATAATAGCAATAGACAAAACCGACATTTCAAAGAAATCAGTTGTTTTGGAACCGCCTAAAGGTTTGCCCACAGAATATGTTGAGAAAAATAAGCTTTCAAAAACACATCAAAGTGCAACTACAAATGGACATATTGAGAGCGAGATTTCAAGTGAAAATTTTATGAAAAATAAGCTTTCAAAAACTCATCAAAGTGCAACTACAAATGGACATACTGAGAGTGGGATTTCAAGTGAAATTTTATTAAAACAACATAAGTTGTTAAAGAAAACAACGCCAAAAGCTCGATCTAGTAAAGACTTGTGGAAGTCTTTGGCTGATAGGAAGACGGAAATACTACTGCTACAAGAAACAAATGCGGACGACTCGTCCGAAATGAGACCAAAACGAAATGAAAGAAAAACGAGTAATCTTTGGGGTTTCATCTTCTCGAAAAAGAAAGACCTTGTGCATATGAAAAAAGAGAATAAATCCAAAGCTGATAAGCAGCCGAGCATTACTAATATTTCTGACAACCAAACAAACAAACAAACACCTCTCCCTGCTACAAACTTCCAGGATAACTTCCAGTCTGAACTGGAAGCTAAACTGCGCAGAAGAAGGGAAAACGTCAAAAACAATGCATCTTCTATATCCGATGCCAATTAAAATCTTTCACCATGGTTTTAAGTTTAAGTGACAAAGCATCAGATTTGATGTACATGGGTGCTGTTTAGGGTCTGAATTTTTTTAATGACGAAGGCGAAAAACCCGATACTTCATACCGTGACTGCAATTATAAGACTAAGTACTGTATTCGTAAGAACATGTTTCCCAAGTTGTATTGCGGAATTTACATTATAATTGAATTTCATCTTTAATTATTTAAATTTACTATTCCCAGGCTATTTAAAGCAATTTCTTCAAATTCAGTGTGTCTTCTTAAAAATGCAGTACATCACGTCTTGTCAATATGAATATTTAATAATTCATAAATTTATAACCAGTATGCTGAACTTTGGAATGAATCTCCAACATCAGCTGCGAAAATAGTCAACAACAGACAAGATCAACTTAGGTGTTATTGTGATTTAATTATCATTGTTTATACAAGAGCATGACCCGAATAATACCTTAATAGCTGAGTACCGATTAGGATATTATATAAAGTTCTTATTGAATTCGTAGTTCCTGTGGAAACGCATATTAGGAGTCGCCGATGAAACCATCAAATATATTTATATATTTTATTTGACTATTGTATTCCAATGCTGATGTCTAGCACTCAATTGTATTGAGTACATGGCACATGTTCGTCCTCATTATTAAAGCGCAAATTTTCTGCTACAGTTTTGTTTATCTTATCTTAATACCTGGCTAAAACTTGTTGACCAGATTCACCTTCTTTTCTGCACATTGCAAAATTTCTTATGCAAATGTTTTACATTATAGAATACTAATGTAACACATCATGATATTTCTCACCAAAAACTGGCAAGTTTATGAGGATTTTAGCTGTTCATATCCGCATTTCATGGGAAAAATTGAACAGTAGCCAATCAATGAAAATCGCGGTTGTAACCACATGGATGCGGCTGTCTCAATCTTTTTTCCGTATCAATCAAAACATGTCAAAGTCTATGTATATGAGAAACGTATACAAATTTCTGAAACATACCGTCGTAAGTAACAGTTGTTGGTTTTGCGATATTTCATTTGCACAGAGCCATCTGGTGTAATGTTATGAAAGTTACCTGTGATGGAAGTTCTTTATGAATTAGCTGGGCATGTGCAGCACTCTAGTGGAAGGGTTTTAGGTTGGGTGGTGTTAGGGTTAAGATATTTTTCGAACCTTTTGGTATGCAAATAAATCAAAGATAACTTTCAAGACGTGAAACTGTATAGAACCAGCCAGACAGAAAGCTTCTCGCGTGAAAAATCCGAGACACGAACCCACCACAGCCAGTGATAGTTGCTCAGTCCTGAATTAAGATTTCTCTTAAAATAACTTTGACGGGAAAGTGTATCAAGACTACAAAACACACGGTAAAAAAGAGGGGGCATGTTTCTATGATAAACCCAATAATTCGTTTGTTTCATCGCCCACTTTTCCTATTCATATATTTGTAATTTTCCTCATTTTAAAGATGTAATAAGCTCTACTATCAAGGGCGTGTCTTGGCTTACGCACTTACGCACGTGCGACAATCGATTTGAAAAATCGAAAACTTAAAAACGTTATAAAATCGTCGCATTACCCGGGTAAGACATACTCGTACATTTGTCTTCATAATAAGATACAGCGAAATCTATTTTGAACGGACTGGCCTAGAACGATGTTACAAAAATCATATCTATATTAAAGACAAAATTAAGAGTACAAACAAGCTAAACTACCCACACCATTAAGGTATATATTTTACGGTATATAACCTATACTTTTATATTGTGAACAAGAAATCAAATTTAAATATTTGATTAGTGTAAAAAAATGATAACTTCAAACCTATACTTTCTTGTTCAACTCATCTCTCCCCGTCTCATTCATATGTTCTAATAGTAATTAAAAATAGATTCAATATGCCAACATCGGTTAACTCCATTTTAAGGAAGCATGGCAAATGGTTACACATGGTTGAGATCGGATGCAAAGACTAGGGCAATGTTCTGTAACATCTGCATTAAAGCTAAAATATCAATTATTTCATTTCTGCCATGACCCTTGAAGAAAGAAAAAGTGATTAGGCGTGCTACAACATGTATGTAAGCATGAACAGTGTTAAGATATAACTTTTATATTGTGAACAAGAAATCAAATTTAAATATTTGATTAGTGTAAAAAAATGATAACTTCAAACCTATAACATATGGGATCAATTTGAAAAATGTTTTTGAAATACACAGGTTCAGGAGATATCAACTTACTTTAAAGAAAATGTAATTAATATATAAGCTCTGACACATCTTTATTAATGTTATACATGTATACATGAGTCCTTAACTTGTGTTCAACAATTTTCGTATTTTTGTTATTTTATTTGGTCATAAATTGGTCGTGAAAAGAAAAAATGGTTCCAATTTTTCAAATGGCTCATACATATCATAGTGCTGAAGGCACTGGAGTTGTGTATGTCTTAAGTGAAAGAGGGTTTGACGGACTGAAGCTTAATAAACACCGTTCGATAGCATAATTCAGCGAAATAATAAATGCTCAAAGATCTACAGTAATTTTCGTTAAAAAAAACCCCTGATAAATCTAAATATAGAACCAATATGATAGTCGGTCGAAAATTATTACAAGTAAGGCATATTAAGTGTGGATTAATGGTAAAAGGAGTAAGGCCTTAATTTAAATAAGTTTCTGCAAAATGCAGACTTTCCCTAACGTTCGCCGAGTGCAAACTCAACCCACCTTTACCATCGTACGGTTTAGGTCTCAATTAAGCATGATCCTGGTCGTGGGCTCTTGTGCGCAGGCTTCTCCATTTTTTTTAATATTTTTTTTTTAAGTTTTCAGCAATTTACGATATCTTTTATAAATATTTCTGATCTTTCTCCTCTTCATTTGTTTACTCTTTCTCCCTCTTGCACTCTGTTCATCTTCAATCCCCATCTTATGCACTATTACCCTTTATGTACCGGCATTTAATAAGAAAGGCTAGATGGATGATTATGTTGAAGAAATGGATACAGTTGTTGGCTGGGAATGTGCAGAAAAGAAAGAACAAGGAAAACTTTAGGTGGTTTAATACTGAAAAGTAAAATGTGTGAGAAAAGTGTACCCAGTGCATGAGAGTGCACGACCAGGATCATGCTGTGAACCTAGTTCGGACGGCAAGTCTGCGTCGTGCAGAAATTTACTTAGGCCTGACTGCCGTCTCTCATAATCCTCACTTTATATGCCCTACTACTAATATCTTAAGAACGGGTATTAAATTGGTTCTTTATTTAGATTTATAAGTATTTCAATGAAAGTAACCGTATTTCTTTGAACATTTATTATTTTAATGACATATGTTATAACAGTTATGTTTTACCTTCAAGAAGCTCAACACTATACAAATAACTAACTCAGTATTTTCAAAATAGAGTTATTTTGATATTATCTTTTTTTTTCAAACGAAAGAGAATCGTTTTATTAAATTAACCAAGGACAGTGTTAAAGGTGTTCTAAATCGATTAACAATAAGGCTCCAAATTGGCGCAGTGGTAACGACTCAGTATCACTTCGCGTGGGTTCGTAGCTTTGAGGTGAAAAACAAAATATATAATAAAAATTGTTTACTTATTTAGTGCTAAATTACGATATCAGACTATACATTTTATTTACTTTAAAACTCGATTTATAATCTTATAATAATATCATAATCATTTCTGCATTTGAACTATAGGCTTCTTTTTTATCGTTTTGAAAAAGGACCTACATTCATCCATTAAGTATTTGTACTTAATTTGTAAAACGTGCATATACAAGATTCATGTCTCATTCAAAGTTTCTTTCTTTAAATAAATGATTCAGCTTTGAAGCAAACGCTAAAATGTTTAAAATGAATAAAGAAAGGTTCGCTTTCAATTTCAGAAGGGTATGCTAACGTTATTTATCGCAATGCTTCAGACATGTAAACAAGATGATCGCGACAGTTTCATCATTTTTATTTTTTATTTTTCAAACATTCAGAATTTTATGAATCTTTGTTTATTGATAGCATACTATCTGATGTACTAAAATATGAAATGAAGACAGGTGGTCACCATCCTTAGAAAATAAATACCAGTTTGTTTTTGTTTGTTTGTTTTTTTCTTGTTTGTTGTTGTTGTTGTTGTTGTTGTTATTAGTATACCCTATACAGCAACAGTTTAGGATGATATTTCACCTATGAAAACTAAGTCTATATTTTTTTCTTCAAATTAATTACAAATATTAATTAAGTAGATGTTATGTCGTAATATTGGTGTAACATCAAATGTTATGAAACAAAAGGAATTTAGGGTTTAATATTCATACATCTATTATTAAATACCCTTACATATGGCTAAGACACACATTTAAATTTTTTTTAAACATTCAGATTTTTCTTATTTTTTCTATGAATATTTTAGGTACTTATCTTGAAGATAAAAGCTTATAACAAAAGGTCATCCAATCATTGGTTAAAACTACTGTCAACTGCCTTGAAACTGAGGGTTGTGGGCTCAAATCCCAGTACAGTATTTTTTTCTTCTATTTTTCAATTTGACCATTGATTATGTATCACTCATATCAGAAAGGAAACAGTTTTTCATTTTAATTTTATAATTTATATCGGTATTAAATGGATAAAAATGCTAAATGTAATAACAAGTATGGTTGATAGTATCACAAGGTTTAATTCACACATCATAGCCTTACATACATTGGCTGGATACGTGACGTCTGTAATGTTGCAAAGATATATTATGTTGTTTCTGTTTACAGTGATGTGCAAAATTCTGGTGTAGTAACAAATGAATGCAACTGTGTGTAGAGTTTGGGTTATTTTTACTATGCCTTGTTAATAGAGTAGCTCAATCTTGTCCATAATGTATCAAAGAAAAGTTAAGACGTAACTGCGCGTTCTTATCATATTTCATTTTGCTTTTAGGCAGTTTTGTGTGTGTGCTAAGTACCCTCCAAAATGCTCCTACATGGCGTTCCAGGGGCATGCCCCTGTACCCTCCCTTGCCATGGTGCGTATATTCAAAATGGATCCAGGAACGCCCCTGACTTATATGGATTTCTACTGAGCCTACATAAAGATATATTGGGTCACCGCGTGACCGTGACCACAATCGCAAGGAACTTATGGGAGGTGAAACAATATATATTATATTTGATTTTATTTCGTTACGTTTTGTAATACGATGTACAAGAATAATTAAGTCCAGCGAAATCGCAGGAATGTTATTTATTGTTGGGATTCGTCTGAATAGATATGAGTTATATCATTTCCGCGTGTCCAAACACGGGATAAGGGCAATGGGTTTTACATAAATAAACCGGTCGAGGCGGTGCTTGGCTGTGAAACCGGAGTTGTGGTTCGATCCCCACTGGGGTTGGGCAGTTTCCGTAATTAATGTCCTACTTTCTTTCTGATGGTCATTCGTTTTCCACCGCTGTTCTTATCTAACTACAGAGAGATGCGTGCTTAAAGTTTCAGTACTGCCAGAATCCCCGGAAATAGTTGCTAGTGCTTGGTGAACTGGCCATCTGTTCAAATAAAATCGAATACCAAAGTTAAACACACACACAAAAAAGAAGATAAAGTTAAAAATGACTCATTGCTGTCACATGTTTAATGATGTGTGGAAGGATGGGTAATAGTTGCAGCATTGGAAAATAATGCAGAATGGACTAATTAATGAAAACTTCCAATTGCTGTGAACAATAATTGTTTTATTGAAGCTGCATAGTAGAATTAAATTCTACAGAAATGACAAACGAATTGAATAAAAAAAAAAAGGACAGAACTGATCACAAATCTAGGACTTATGATATGGTGCTAACCAAATGTACAGGTTAAACTTGGGCTGTATAGTCCGTTGCTCGTTACTGGTGTGGCATCGGGTACGAATCACGCCAAGAGCCCCACTAAATATTGCACACAGTCAAAAGAAGTTGTCTTAGCCTAGGGCCATATACCGTGCTTTTCACGTGTGTGAATACTTGACCATCGTGGTTTATACGCACACCAGTCCACAGCTGTTCCTTCCGGCATTCGTAAAAACGCCACACAACATAAACTCGAAAGATAAATCGGATAACTCACAAATGTAAATAAAAGGACCTGTGTAGTTAAAACGGGGGACACAAACACCGTGAAATGTTACTATTTTTAGATTCATCTAAAATTCGATGGATTCATCATAAATTCTCACAAACTGTTTAACTTATTAATTTATTTAATTTTGTTACTAATTTATTATCATTAATTTCAACATTTTAAGTTTATTTATATTTAAACACAAATAAAACAACTACTGAATAGTTACTGAATAACACATGGTTTCTTTTAGGAGAACAGATTGTGTGTAAAATATTAAACATTCCCAAACATGCACATGATTAACCCTATTCACGTTAATGCTCCTGAACATTACTGTGAATACCAGTCTTATGGTGGTACATTCGATTCTTGTCGTATATACTGAAGGAAACCAACATAAATATTCAGCACTGATATTGCCGGAATATGGAACAGAATTAGGGCTAAAATTACATCTTGCCGTCTTACAAGTCCATGTTTAAACGTGACATTCTGCCTTTGCCACACTGATAAGTGGTATGCTGTATTCTGTTTAGTGCGTTTATCAATGCTGTCTACTGACTAATGCTCTTGTGTATCTTGCATCAGTAAAATGATTTGGCTTTTATGTGTCATAATTTGATGCTGTTATATTTAAAAGTTTTGTTGAGCAACTATCAATGTGACATTTTTTTTTCATTAAACTGTATAAACTGCCTCATTTGGGGCAGAATAATCAAAGAGAAGTTAATTCGTAGAATCAAAATCCTGCGTTTCATTTTTACTCAGGGGGGCGGGGGGGGGGGGGGACTGAATACTCGGAACTCTGGGAAAGTAATATTATCATAACAGGAGTTGAAATATAATAAATGTAGGACAGTTTGACTTTTTTAGGGGGGTTGGGGGGAGTCGGGGAGGGGTTCCGGGGGCTTGCTACCCTGGATAAAAGACGGGGATGCAATCTGAGTGGTGTCTGAGGAAAATGAGGGAAATATGGTAACTTTTTTAAGTTAGATAAATGTTTAATATATTAAAATCTAAGCTTTTAGATAAATAGTTTTATTATCACTTAGGGTAATTTTTGGTGTGTGAGGGAAATTTGGTAGATTGTTTTTTCAGTTTTGACAAGATTCCTGACCCACGACCCTCTTGTCATTGTAACGGGGGGTGAATGGCAACGCTTGGGGGTTGTTGCATTAGGCGGACAGTTAACCTATTATCGCTCTAAGGAAGGACCAGTACTAGACTCATATCCTCCGTAAAAAAATCTCGCATACAAAACCATGGTAGGTAGCCGCCGGGGCTTGAACTCACGGCCCGCTTATTCAATATATAGAGCGTGAAAATATTTTTCTACATGATTTATAGTGACATTAATACGAATTTTATGGCACTGGCTGCAATGCTAGGTTGCGAGTTCTAATCCAGCTTGGGGACGTTTTTTGTTATACGTATTAAAACTCATTAATATTTTTTTTTTAAAAATGAAAATAAAATGTATGTTCAGCAATACTAAAGGCGTTTGCCTGATTCAGATTAAAGCAGACACAGTTCCGTTGCCATAATGACAGCGTAGATAAGTGACAGTGGATGCTCTCTCAGCAAGGGTCGGCCTGGGTGACTGGTCATTTGGCTAACTTTATTTCAGTAAGGGGCTCACGTTTGGGATTTTCATTTACCAAATCAAGGCAATTTCGGTCACCCAGAAAATTGTATTATCAGGCCAGCTGGTGGGGTGGGGTGGATGCTTGAGCCCCCTAAGCTGCCTCTGACTCTGGGAATTAATTATGAAACTACGAACAGTATGTAGATCGAAGAGATGTGCTCGTATATAAAAGTTTGCGTGACGTTCATTATTTTTAAATATTAACCTTTGTAAGCCTGAGCTCATATTAATATCTGAAATGTTTGACCTGCACTTAGAAAAGCAATGGAAAGTATTATGTACAATGCAATTATGTCTTTAAGCAGTGGATCTACTTTCAATTTCAAACAGTTTGTTTAAAAGAAATAACTTTTTCGAATTTGGAAAACAGCCACAGTTTATTACTTCATTTTTCCGGTTCTTCACGAACAGTAGTATATAGTGACTTATTATAGGTTTGCCACATTATATCTGTATATACTACTCCGAACTATCGACAGCGAGTTCAGTTAACCAACTATAGGTCTACTCGAGTTAAAGAGCGTCCGCCTCGGGTGCGGGAGGTCGTGGGTTCGATCCCTGGCCGCAACATACCAAAGTCGCAAAACACACACACACACACACACACACACACAAATGGTACTGTTAAAGCTCCCTTACTTGGCGCTCACCATATAAGGGTAGTCAGGATAATGTGACTGGGTGTGGTATCATGCCACATGTCTACGGCGTGATACTGCAATATGGCAGCACTATATCTGTCTCAAGTAGACATCGTCTCCAAATGACTGAAATGCTGTCGGTGGGACGTTAAACCCAACAAACACTACTCGAGTAAACTCGTATTGATGACGTAATAAATATACTCTAGTTAGCAATCAACTGAACGCATGAGGTTTACCCCTTGTGACGTAATTTGTAAATAGACATATGATTAAAACAATAGATCTTTTATTTATGTTTTTTTAGTTTGGGCTTGAATAAAGTAGCTGCCAGCTTACAGGCTTATTTAAAGACAGGATATCATAGATATTTATAATTTTCTATAAATTTGCCTAGATGCTTTCCGTCCGCCATATTGCTTTCTAGTCTACCCACCTACCTCGCTGGGTTGAACTCGCGTAACCCTACAGAGTTCGTAGGGTAAAAACCCCGCGCGTTTTATTGCAACTCTGGTAACTCTAGCTAACTCTAGTAGGTAAACTGAACTCGCTCCAAGTCAAACCGACATAGCGCCCTCCAACGTCATAATGCTAGGTGCATATTTTGACATTTGTCATTCTGCTTGCGCAAATGTGTTATTTTGCGTAGCTACATGTGTCATTCATCAATCCGTTAAACCGACGAAATAAATTCCATTTTAATACGGATGCACAAACTGGACTGTCCAGCCATACACAGTGCTATACGGTGATGAAATGGAAATAAAAGCAGATATATTTTCAGTTGTTTTTTTTATGATGTGAATGAATAATGAATGTTTAATGTAAAAAAAAAAAAAAAAAAAAATTTAAAAAAATAACGCAGACGACGACTACGCCGTATTGTACTAGTCAAAATGATGCTTGTCACTTAGACAAATGAAGCAATCAACATGTCAAAAGGCAAAATGTTTTTTTGCCCGAATTCTCTTCCATACCGGAAAGCCGAGGTAAGTATCCAAGGGAAATAACTCTTTCGTTGTCGACAATATATATACAGCAATTATTTCCCTTAAATTTGCATCCAGCATGCATCTAACTGTTGATAGTGAACTAGTAGGAGATCAACAGCACGGACAAAAAATATAGATGTGATGAAAGTTATACAGAACTATAAAATGTATTAATCATTCAGTTATTCTATTGATACTACAAAATGAATTTAGTTACCAGATGCCTACAATCCAAAAATATACAAGTTACATTGTATTTTACAATATATATATCAAATGCTTGTTTGATAGAGTTTAACATTCCATCGACAGCATTTCAGTTAACTAGGGACTTAAGTGCCCATATAGGAGCGATATGGAAATGTAATGCCGTCTCACAGCCATGCATATCACAACACACTTAGTCACTTTATCTAATCGCAGGTGTAACGATTTCAAGTGACTCCCAAATTTAAGTTCCCCCCGGGAACATGAAAACGCCCCCCCCCCCCCCATTTTCCCCTCAAATTCACCCATCCGGGGATATTCCCGGGTGGGGCATATTGAGAACGTATTGAGACCCCACCACTCCATATACAAATGTCCTACCAAGGAATTTACATGTTACCCCGGGTGAATTTGAAAACGTTTTCAAATCCCTCTATTCAACATTACATTTAAATTCAATTTAAGAACATCAAATACTAATATATACATCAATGTTATGTTATAAGATATCAACTTTCCAAACGAAGAAACATAAAATGGTGGGGGATGGTCATATATTTGAAAACGTTTAAAGTTCCCGAGTGGGCGAGCTCACCAGCCATATCTTAATTCCAAATGAATTCTATTTAGGAAAATCGAATATCAATAATACGAGTACATATTCTGTTTTATATCATATTATTTTATCATAAGTGTCTATGTTTAATGTTTTCCCCGACATAAAGGGTGGGTCATTTGAAGTTAAATCGTTGGAGGGCTTTTGAAAATGTTTTTTTTATGTTCCCGGGGAGGGAATTTGAAAAAAAAAAAATCTAAGTGCCGGATTAACCACCCGCACACCTTTATGTTTGATGTTTGGCATAAAGCACACGGGGGACTTCGATCTTGGTATATCTCGGCCAGAGAAAACGACGACTGGTGATCTTTTTTTTATATAATAATTCGGCAAAGTTTGACGGACACACGCACAGGCGAACGATATTTTCTGCTTACAGGTACTACCATCTTGAAGACAAAAATTATCACAACTTGCTTCCTTTATGAAATTGGCAATTAATGTACAAAATTCGTATTAAAAAATAAGAAAAGAAAAAAATGCTTTCAGAAGTTCAATTTGTGGTGTTTACATGTATTAGGACTAGCTGTTTGGTGCTTAATTAATGCAGAGATGCAAATACCTAGATTTTGATGTAGCTTCGTGATTCTGAATGTGATTCCCGGGAGCCAGGCCCGGATCCAGCGGGGGCCTAGGGGGCCCCCCCCCCCCAGCAGCCCTGGTCATACATTTTTCAAGGCTATAAAATCCCTTGATTACATCATGGTAGTGTTGTCTAGAGGAAATCCCCATCGTGGGCCCCCATACTGAACCACCCGCATAACCACCTGACAAGCCAGACTCCTATTGTTTTTGGCCACCTGCTGTTAATGTGTAGGTAATCCGAATCGGCAGTCGTCCATGACTGTGTGATAAGCATGTGTTTAGGGTACTGCGGACATGTTCACTGCTTGAGAGAAATGTACATGTCGTCTACCGAGCGATCTAACAATTGGCAAAAATAGGCAATTACCAAATGTTTGTATCAGTTACAACTATAAACTATTTAAAAGGATTTTTATTGTATTTATTTATTGTTGTAGCAAACTGCAGAGTATATGCATACCTATCGCTAGCCATGCAAATTAAATGGGTTGTGTTTCTAAATATCATCAGCTTTACTATTTTTACATAACTTTTTAAGTATTATTTTCATGAAACTAACTCCTCTAAATATTTTCCTGAAAGGAATAAATACAAACAGTAGGTCGATATACCATCATGTTAACTTTTTTAATATTTACGAATATAATAATCTACATGAATGTGTATTCATGGTCTCTTAATATAGAGACCCTGTTGTATTTCAAATTTATAAACTCATGAATATGAAATGAAAGAATTTGAAAATTTCAATCTGTCGTATTTTTGGACAATCCATATTTTGGGACAATGTATATGTAGATAATGCATGATCACTAATTCAAATCAAATCCAGGTAATCAGTCATTGAGCAATGTTACTGATAAGTCGATGAATACGAAATACTAATGCACAGAAAACACAATTTATGTGCGAAATAAAACGGATATTAAAGATTTTATATTAAATATTAACATCTGTTATTACTGAATATTGTTTGTTTTGTCACTGATTTAACATTTAGAAAAAAATGTACCAAAAATCGACACGCAGAAGGGGCCCAAACCTTTTACAACCGCCCGACCCTAAAACGTACGCCTGATTTTTTTTTTTTATCTGGGAAGTCTGTGTCTGCGTCCAGATCGACAATTAGACAGTCAAGATTACCAAGTTCAAACCTAATACAGCACATACCCGGTATTCCCTTCAAAATATTTGACAAAAAATGTTTAAAGTTATTTTTTTCCTCAGATTTAAACAAAACTGTCTTTTACAATATTGAGTCTAAAACTGATGACTATTCAAAACATTCACTAATTGACAGTGTACACAAGTCACTGTTTTTTTTTTTTGGTGGGGGGGGGGGGGGGGGGGGGGGCAAAAGGCACTTATTAATTTTTTTCATGCCAGTCTGCCCCCCTTTACTACCGTCATTTTTTTAATACAGCTGTAGTCAAATACTATTGAAATGTAGTTATTCAAAAACATGGCTTTGCGAAGGTAAAATATAAGATTATATCGCTCAAGGCTCAGTCCCACTTGACATTTTTTGCCTAGGGAATGTACTCCCGAAGGAAATTGATGAGCCTCGGGAGGCGTCGGGAACAGGTTCTCTTGTGTCCCGCGGAAGCGTCGAAAGTGTTGCGACCCATGTGGAGCCATCGGGAGGCCTCGGGAGAACTTCATTGCTTGCATTGAAATTTTTCCCTATATGTTCTCGAAGTTTTATCGGGGAAAATAGGTCGGGGAAACATACGCATAGCTTCCCGGAAGCTCCTGGGAAGCATTCACGGAGCTTCCGCGAAATATTTTTTCCTCCGAGGAACCCCCTAGGCTTCGGTGATGTCTCGAAAGTTCGGCGACCTATCTGTGACACATTCCAGATCTTGTGATAGAATCTCAGAATATACGAAAAAAAAAAAAAAAGGCAAGCGCACTCTTAAAATTTGTTGCTTTTTTGTCAACTTTAGACTGAGACAGTCAAAAAGGCCATGGGACAATGCTGGGAGCATCCTCATAAACCCCCGAAAGTCTACCTATGATTTTGTCCATCACTTAATTCTCATAATCTCCATAATCTTCCCCGAGGCATCTAGGATGGTTCGATACAACGATACATCCCCTAATCTACGGGAATATTCCCCCGATGATGTTTTAAATTCGGTGAAGCTCCGGGGCATCTTCCACGATCATCGGAAAAATTTCACGAGCATCGGGAGCAATCCCCGATAATACAATGCCATTGAACCATAACCGAAATATCAGTGAACGTTTCAGTGGACCAATCCCGAAGCTTCTCGTGGGAATGCTCCGTCTTTTTGGCTGAAACATCTGATGCCATCGGGAGAAAATTTGTGTATTTCCACATGGCCGATGATTTTTCTCCAGTGGGACCTAGGCATTAGATCCATGGTCTTCAAGTTTAAAAACAACAACATAAACAACAAAACAACATAAAAAAACAATCACTTTTATGCCCAGATACCCTTCAGAATGCATCTCCGTCACACTAAAAACTTTTTTTCCGGGGGGAGCATGCCCCCGGATCCCCTAGCACTCACATCACATTTAGACTTTGCCCCCCCCCCCCCCCCCCCCAGTTGAAAAATTCTGGACCGGGCCTGCTCCCTTTGGAGTGGCACATGGCTAGACACTTAGCAGTTAGTTTATTTGTTTTGTTGTTTTTCAAGCCTTACTAGATCTAACAATAATTCATTCAAATGGAGACTTTGTCGACAATACGGTACCGCCTAAGTGCAGTTTTACACCGCCCAGTTGTATACCTTTATATGCTGGTTCCTAAGTTCGTCTATATTCACCAATGCTGAATGTCTGTGCCCGGACTCAGACTCAAGGAGTGTAAATATTCCAAGAACTGTGGATATGAAAGTGATAATTACCAGAAAGCAGTGTGTTTTTGTTTCAGAATTCATTTATTACTGTGTAGACTAGATCTGCATTCCTGGTAGATTCTAGACCTAATATAAGTCTCAAAGGTCTATATACGTTCTAAACCCGGAAGTTTTTCTACCAACTTAAGGCCTAAATAATTTCAAGTAACACATGATGACTGGTTTCTGCATTTATGTAAGTTCTTATTAATAAACCTCTTTTCATTCAATACATTGTTTTGAAGAAGTCATTGTCTATATCTCGGTCTTAATGAATGGTCGCCGATGTCGCTATTATTGAGAGGTGTGTCATTTAAATTACGCTACGGTTCTTGGTGAAAAATAACTCTTGATAAAAAAAGTTCTCTGTAGAGCTCTAGTCCGTTATATATACTTGGAAAGACAAAAAAAAATAAGGTCGCGTGTATTTACTTTTCAAGAGCACACGATCATTCAAATGTATTAAACACCGCCCGGTCTAGTTTTAGGTCTAGGTACTGTAACCATATGATTTGTTTATCCCGCCACTGAAATATGTCACTCCCAGAATTCCCGGCAAGTTCAGCGCATGCGTGTTGATAGTATTGCAAATGGCGGCACTTGTTATTGTTCCATGGCGTTGAGAAAACAAGGTCATTTCTAGGAACGTTTTATCGCCTCCACAGGTATATGTTCGCATCAGCAACAATAAAAAATGTAAATTCAGAATGTATTCCTTCAATCCGTGCCAAATAATGTATGCAACTTGTCATTGCAATTTGAGATTTCATTCCCAGCGGAAGGGTATGCTCCGAGAACGAAATTTGCAAAATTGACCCTCTTAATTTCAGAACATCCATTTTATAGTGGCATGTATTCTTCAATTCAGGAATAGTTGCATGGACAAGGTTTCAAACTTAATGTTTTCTTTGCTGGTTTGAACAAATTTCATTACTTATTACATTAAAATGCTGTCACGAAGATGGTATGGTATCGGTTTCAACGAAATAAAAATGGAGGCCGAAAAAATAATCCCACGGTGAGGACACAGAAAATATGATTGGCAACGTCAAGGAGGCGCTCTGTGCATGTCATATGAACCATTTATACTGTTTATTTTCACAGATAAGCATATTAAATATTTTCACTTCACATATTTCGCCGTTTCATTTCATTTTTTCTCCAAAATTATGATTACCTCCCCTTCATGACCATGTCACTAGTTACAAATACATACCACTTAAATATGAGATGTATATCTTACTTTTTTGTTTGTATTTATAAAAATATTACTAGTTATATGATGCATAAATGTAAGTAGGTATTAAACAGTTTTTCTAATGAGTGTGAGTCAATATTGCTTGATGAAGAATATAAAGATCTGGATGGAATTACTTTAAATTATTTCATGAATGGTTTTATTTTTGAAATTCTTAGGCTGTTGTATTATTCTTTGTAGTGGCTGCTGACAGTTTCTGTCAGAATATGTAAAAATTATCCCTTTTAATGAATTTGTTTTTATCCCATTTTCATGGCACTATACAAAATATTTATAATTATAAAATTAAAAAAAAACACAATAAAAACAGGGCTGTGTACTCATGCAGTTGTGTTTTATCATATCAAAGGATACAGCAGGTACTAGGACATACCTTATTACTATGTACATCACTGGCAGAAGAACCGCATACCCCTATTCCTTCTGTTTTTACTTCAAATTACATATATTTAAACATGGTAAAAAGTGGAATCAAACATCGCTTGGTAATGGAGGTTTTAACTTAACTCAAATACATGCAACTATTGACTTCAATGCACAGTTAAATCGGTCTGATATTCAACTAGCATATTCTATAATAAATCATCACCAAAAAGGCACCCTTTACACAGAAACAAATTGTAATCTCAGTCAATGCGAATGTCCGTCAGTCAGTCGGACATGTCCGGTGTATTTCCATTTTGACCGACGAAAGCGTCTGTTATTGTCGGACACAATGTCCGATGAAAAAATCCATACAGCACCATTTCATTTTCGGAAATATACTCTCACTTTCTTCGAAAAACAGTTTCCTTTGTCTTTTTTTAGCGATTATGTAATGATTATTGGCTTCCGAGATGGGCAAGCAGTAACGATTGCGAATTGGTTCCCCACGATGTACATACTTATGTCTTTCGTAATGGAAACCATGCGGAAAACTTTGTCTTTATCGGTCAACAATCAACAACATGGCAGATGATGTATTCACGAAAGATTTTTTTTTTTTTCTTCTTATTCGCTTTCCATAATCAATTAACAAAGCCATACCCGTTTTAATTTATTATCAGGTTCAATTTTTATCATTTCAATATTTATTATCGTAAATAATAAAATCTAGATTTTGTTGTCAATGAATTTAGATATTCTGATGGTGCTATGCCGGGTTGAAAATTGCCTGCTAGTTCTAGCAACAAACCAAAGAAGAGAGCTCCTGACAAAAACAGATGCTTTCAGGGATTGTTTTTCGGGTTATTTCCTCATTATGGTCACACAACTTACAGAACTTTAGTCTTTGCATAGCATTTTATGATCTTATCTGTGCAAAAATAATTTCTTGTTGTAATGGGGTAGGGTTTATTCCTCTATATGTACTTATTTTGCAGGTCTCACATTTTTACATGTTTGTGAGTTTTGAAAAGCTGATTAGGACAGTGTATATGTAAAACAGAAAAAATCTAAAAATAGCTAAAAATGAATGAATATTCATTATATGAAGTGATAAATTAATGTAAAATACTTGCAATAAAGAGACTGAAATCAAGATATCATAAAGTTCTTACTAAAGACTGTTTAAAAATTGCAACAGGTAAAATTATGTCGCAACAAGTAAAAGTTGCTGCGACAGGTAAACATTTGTTGTGACAGGTAAACATTTTGTGTTTACCTGTCGCAATATCCTGTGAAGAAGGAAAAGTTTTCGCATAGTCTGTAATCTCAACAATATGTACTTCAACTTTCGGTTCATGTTACTGATTTTGTGGCGAGCGATCTCATTGGATGCTGTAAACACAATTCACCACAATCTGTCATTTTACGTAATTATTAACAATTCTTCAGATAGTCTAAATCATACGGTGGTGTATAAAATATTTCTTTGACGTTGAATTATTCAAAATTCCACAACACTGTTCAGACATTGTGAAAGTTAAAAAAAGTGTCAGTCATTCGGTCTGACAGAACCTGATATTTTGTCCGTCCAGAAGAAAATTTATCAGTCCAATTGGAAAATTATAAGACCAACTGTTTTAATACCCTGGCATTTTACATTTTGTAATGTTTATGCATTGCAATGATAAATTTTTCATTATGTTCATATTTAATAAAAACATATGTAAAAGAAGGTTAATGAAAAAGAAAACCTGAAAATAATATACTGTTACATCATTCCACATATTTTAAATTTAATATTTATGTTAAAAGTAAAAATCCATAATCATTATTAAAAAAATTAATTAAAATTCAGTTCAGGACAGTTTTTCTTGTGTAATTCAACATGTTAAGTAAATTGACTCAAACATAATTATGCACCAGCTAGATGAGTCGCAGATTAGACCTAACTGCATATATGGGATAAATTGCAGGATGTATTTTTCTTTTCAAAGCGACTAGCCATTTTTGGCTTGTATTTTCCTGACTGATATTGGGAAATTATAGTCAATCATGCCTTAGGTAGTCGGTTATTCTCATTTTTTCTATTTTTAGATACATGAGGGCATGTACGAGTGTTTATCCTTTTTCTCTGTCTATTTCATGTTTAGAGAGATTGTACTTTCTTTGCAGACAATTTATTTTGTAACATGACTAGTTCGCAGGAGATTAGCCAATGTCTTTTATAACTTTCACCCTTAGAGTTTAGGCAGTGTTGCAATTTAAAATCTAACTAAATCTATCTAAAATTTAACTTTACAGTTTATGAATGAAGATTAATATACCTTAAAAGATCAACCTTGATTGAAAATTAAATTCAATATAAGAAAGAAATAAGGCAAAATGGACGAAACAAAAGAGGTAAGCACTGTTTCTATGAAAACGAGCACCTGTTTGCCTCTTCCGCAACATCACAGACCTTCAGAGCAAATTAAAATAAAAATAACCGAAAAATATCTGCCTCTGCGCATCTTTTGATGGTCTTTAAATGGTGAAATTTCAGTGAGAATAGCTAGTAAATTACAGAAAAATATTTGTGAAATTCTCTTTTCATGATTTATGAGCACATTTTTACTACCACAGCTGTTTAAAATAGTCAGACAGACCGATTCCCTTATTTTTTTGTCAGACCATCATCATTTAGGTCTGTTGGACCGACGGTTTTCACGATGTCTGTTTCAGTTGGACACATCATACTTGACACATTTTTCATTGATTACTTGTTGTTATTTTCAAAATCCACGCTGATATAAGTTTCACGCTAATTTCAATTACATCCAATCAGATAGCTTGCTACACAATCTGTGATATTAACTGGAAGTTGAAGGGATTCTGGACTTGTTTAAAGTAAAAACTGTTAATATTTTAATTTATTTCTATGTTAAGAATGCCTTTTGGTGATAATTCATAATAGAATATGCAAGTTGAATATCAGATCAATCAAACTGTGCATAGAAGTATTTTACCTACTTTTACACATGTTATTGACTTTCTTTGGACATTTGGAAAATTTCAAAAATACATTTTTCTATTGAATAGATAATTGAATTTTAACAATTTCCTCCCACATTATTAAATAGACAATGAACTATGTAACAGTGTGTTTGTTTTGCAGCAAGGGAAGCCAACTTGAGTGCATGCAAGATGAAGATGTAACAAATCATTTTTTCTTCAAATGTGAGGCCAAATCTAAAAGCCTTTTGCAAACTGTATTCTCTTATATGAAATGTATTTGTTTACTGTGTATTATTGGGGGTAAAACATGATTTACTGGGAGGGAAAAAAACTTATGTTTTTCACCACCACCCACTTTGGGTTGACAGCGACACCTTAACACACAACAGTTATCATTTCTAATGGAAGGAAATAATTAAATGGCTTAAGAGTTAATCATTTAAGGTATACCTCACTTAATAGCCATCAATTCCATCAAAGCCTTGCATATAACTTCACAATATTAAGCTTTTAAAATGTCAAACAATGGAAATATAATTAACATGTTATTACATGTGACAGTTCTTTTATTACCTTCCCTAGATAATTTTGTTGTCATGAGTTTTCTCCCCTGAAAACTAAAAAGTGAATGTTTACCTTTTTCTAGGGTACAGTTTAGATTTTTTTTTAAAATTTGAAACAATCACATAATGAAACTTTCTGCTGTGAGTTTTTCTTGGAAATCAAATTCAGTTTTTCATATTCACAGACATTGTATGTTTCCCATAGACTTCGATGTTAACAGTACTTAAATCCAAATTATCTCCCCCACATGTAATAAAACTTGGAAAAACTCTCAATGAAACATTTTTATTTTTATATGTCTTCAAAGTGACAAAGTTTCATAGACATATTACCATCCATTGATAAGAACTGATATTGAATAAGGCTATTATGTTACATTTTTTTTCTCTTGATAGAAGTTTGAGAGACTGACATCATTATATTTTGGCTGGAAGATTTTTGTACATAAGTACTTTTGATTTTAACTTGATAGTATTACATATAGTAATGCAAAACAAAAGAGGCTGATACAAAGCGAGTACAGCTAGTACAGCATGCGTTGATATTTGTACTCAGTTTGCAGGTGCTAATCTGCAAACTTCCAAGAAATCTGGTACTTGTTACATGCTTAGAGGTAATATTAACAAGACTTGACTGTAATCTAGTCATGGCAGGAAGGAAGAAAGACAATTTAGCTTTGAATAGAAACAGACGGGATGTATGATAGAGAAAATCTTGTTTGTTTATGAATAATTTGACATTAATTTTGTTTTGAAACACACATTACACAAGGGGAGAACAAATGTAAAGCAGACTAGTGGTACAAACTGGTCAGGGTGATCTTACAACAGACAACTTAGTAAATCATCATCATCATCAGCTATTTAATGTGCTGTTTCTATATCTCTGGGTTGTATGTTAACCTCCATCTCATCTGTTATTCATTATCTAACCACATTGTATTGCATGAGACAAAATCTGAAAATACACTTTCAGATTTTTTAGATAATATATAATTTGTAAAAGGAAAGATGAAAGTTGAATAAGCAGATGTTGATAAATAGTGAAAAAAAAATACATTGCAGGCTGGCACATATCTTAAGGAATAGTAGTCAACCAGGTTTCAAATGAACATCTAGCCCCTGACAGTGATTTTTTTCTTGGGTAGATTTATTACTTTTTACAGGTAGTTTCCCCTTGCCAAAAACTGACATTTTTCCCAATAACAGCCTATTTTCCCCATGAAATAGCTTTTTTATACGCCCATCAAAGACGGGACGTATTATGGATTCGCCTGCAGTGGGCTGGAGGACAGTGTCCAGTGGTGTTGTCCGCTCTCTTACTTGAACGTGAACCAATCTTAACCACACTTGATCACAATGTATATGGGCACAACCATACTTGGTCACAATGTATATGGGCACAACCATACTTGGTCACAATGTATATGGGCACAACCATACTTGGTCACAATGTATATGGGCACAATATCTTGGTTCCTTTCGACAACCAGCCACATTGCCCCAGACACTCTGAAGGTATAGCCCTTGAATTGATGAAAAATGGTCAAATTAACAGTGTCTGCTCTTTTACTCAAACAAACGTGAACTGATCTTAAACATACTTAGTCACAATGTATATGGGCACAATATCTCAAATTCAATATTTCAATAACCAGCTTCATTGCCTCAGACAATCCAGAGTTGTGGCCCTTGATGAAAAATGGTCAACATAAAACTGTAAATGTTACCATTTCACTACAATTGTCGATGATTGTTGCCTCGGAAGTTAAAAATCAATAACTCTTGTATCATCACACGTCAACCTACGGTTGAGTCTTCTGAATCACACAAAATATAGTATGGGTTCTTCCATTTGGCTCTTGTAGTAAATTGGCCAATAAGCTAGCTTCTGGTGTGTCTTGAACGGATGTGTTGAGACAAGGTCATTTAAGTTTAAAACTTACTTAGACACGTGTGGACAAAAAAAAAAAAAAAATGTTTCAATTCCAAGTCACATACAGGGAGTCTGACAGGATTAGACAAATGTTAGACACTGTTGCTTTGCTGACTTTGTATTTTTCTGCAGTAGATGTCATCAATCCTCGTTTAATATCATCCATGTCCTTACACTCATTACAATTATTTAAAAGTTCATTATTTTCCACATCTTTTAAGTCCTTTGAAAGGGATTTGTCTGGATGATATATACGTCCAAATTTATTTTCCATGTTAACGTTTAAATAACGCACGCGAAGAGTGTGTGTACAAGAATTCTACACACTTGTCCGCACTTCTTGACAGAAGTTTATCTTAACATAAAGCACATAAACTAAGAAAATTTCAAAATGGAATTTAAATATAATGCATCAATGCATATATTATTAGGGCAATATTAGATCTACTTGTAGAATTGTAGATCTAAACACGATTTAAATACTAGTAACAAGGTTTGTCATGTAGATTGAATTAGGTAGACCTTAGTGATTCAATCTACATTTTGAACTTCAGAACATAAAAGTATCTATAATTTGTACATTTTGCTACATGACCTCACAAGTTTAATCGGCAATTCAATTATTATAGATTAGTTTGTATGCCATTTATCGATGGATGTAACAATTATTGCAATGTGTCATCACCGGTCTGAATGACCAGTGAACAGTTATTTGTAATAGCTGCCACTGATAGGTAAAATTAATGAAATAAAATGCTTTAACACACCATTTACTTATAGTTTACAGTTGTTGTGATGCCAGTGAAATGTATTTTGGCATTTTAAATGACTTTTTGGGATAAGAATACAGAACTGTAAAATTGCATTTCCTGAAAAATGCTTAATTGGGTGAAGGTGAAAGTAGGATATTAAATTCTTATTTACATGCTTGATCTACGATAGCACTTTTGAATTTTTAAAACAATGTGTTAACAATGATAAAATCACATTAACCAATATCTAGGCATGCTCATGTCACCAACTTTTGGTCATATTTATATACTGCCTTTACTTAACCCTTTCCCTCATATAGACTCATTTTGATGCACTCAATAGGTACCACATAAAGCCTGATCTGCAGAAAACCACAGTTAAACCTTACCAAATTTAATTACAAAATCCTCATTTCCAGACCACTGAGGAGCAGCGAACAGCATAAAACCTGATCAGCTTGCAAGTTACTCGCAGGCTGATCTGGTTTTATGTTGTTCGCATAGGTCTTTTCATGGTTTCCTCTATGATGGAAAGGGTTAATTACGCAGAAGCACAATTCACTAGTTTTGGGTGAAGCTAGTGACCTTACAGTCTCTATTTATAGATTGGGGAAAGAGACTTTTATCGCAAGAGCAAAGTTATCGATTTTTTCTTTTTTTAGCTCTCCACACCTGTGTGTGTAACGTCATGTCTGTCAAGTTAGCAGCAAGTTCATTTAATGGTTATCACATGCGATCATTTACAGTTTTATTTACTATGACTGTAGAAAGCCACGGGTTATATTATATATAAAAAAATACTGCCTGATGCCCACCAAACACTTGTGATTTTCAGTTTACCATCAGTATGGTGAATCAGTAGGGATATTACAGCATCATAACATATGGAATTCAAGTCTTCAAGTATCTGAAGTAAATATAGTCCAAGTGCAATGAAGATTTGGTTTTTTTACACTTTTGTTTTTCACAGTTGATAACCTTTAGGGTGTCTAGATATGTAACTGTATGAACAACACTCAAAGATAAAGGTGCTTTTGAAAATCATTTCCTTCCAGATTAAATATTTCAACTTAAAGAATTTGATAGTGTATAAGATTTTGTCTTCTCAGTGGAAACATGAAGCGGAGGACTTTGTTTATTTTTGCAAAATTAAAAAAAAAGAAATGTTAAGATATAGATATCAGAAGTCAATAGCTGCTGTGTTTGTAATAATTGCCGATTTGGTTTTGTACCAGTGATACACTAGCTTGCACTATTATTGTAAAAGTTGGAAATCAAAGTATGTATGTAAAAAGTTAAGTTTTTTGAATGACCTAAATAAAGTGTATATTTTCTGTTGTACAGGCGACTCCAGTTGATTATGGGTCCCCAGGAGGACTACATTGAGACTGTGTTCACCTGTGAGGGAGATTACGATGATCCACACCTTCAGGATCGCCTGAAAGACTTCCAGACAAGTCTGAAGGATCTGCTTCTCACAGGTGGGTGGCTATAGAATGGATACTCATTCTATACACGACATACAAAAGCATCAAAGACATACTCTGCCTCATCCATTTTGTTACATTCATTCATGTATTTAATGTTCCCTCTCATATTTCTCAAGTCTTCCCTTTGTAAGATACTCATTAATTCTGTTTTATGACTTTCTTTTTGGTCAAACTGAAACAGAAAGTAAAGAGACTCTTACATAAAAAGTTAAGATGTTTGCCATTGTGGTAATTTTAATATTTCCATTACTGTCTGTCTTTTTGCATACACATGTGACATGTATATGACAAGACATGCATAATAAGTAGTTAAGGATTTTATCTTATACAGGCTATTTTTAACTCAAAAAGACATTGTAAGTGTAAAATTGTTTTCATATTTCTTGCATACTCCAATATTTCCGAGAGATTGATAAATATAGAATGATGGTACATTTGATCACATGATATTTACATGTGAATCAGTCATTGACATAATTTAAATGTTGTGCAATGTTGATACAGTAGTAAATTTTGTGCACATAAGTCTGGTTCAACCTTAAAACCTGGCATATTGATTGAACTTCAATATACTCAGAGAACTGGGGGTCAGTTATATGATCATGTATCCTTTAAAGAATAAATTGATGATTTATAATTTGGTTGTAAGCAATTGTTGGTACATGTAGCTTAATCTGTTTTAAATTAATTTTTGAAAAAATTTCTAAGTTAAATTTATACGGGGGCATTTTGGTGAAGTTCTTTATACTAGAATATATTTTGGAAAGAAATACACTAAGATTAGTGGAGGTCTGAGTGAACATTTTCTTTTGCAACTGTAGATACACATATATTGTCAATTAATACTATTATAGATTTAAAGTCTGTTAATTTTGCGTTAAGCAGTGTATTTTGTTTTGAATTTCTGCTTTTGAGTATATGCTCTCACTTTACTTTTGGCAAACAAACAATGGTATGATATATACACCAGGGTCTTACTCAACTTTATATAGCTAAACTTCCAACAAACGTTAGCTTTATGTGACAGTCATATAACCCTTTCCACATACCGTCTAGATAACTAAAGTACACACATTCATCATTAGATTGTTAACATTGATCTGAAATATCATCTTAATTATTGCTGAACAAGTAAAAGAGCAAGATATTATGTGTTCTTTGCAAATGATACTGGACAAAATCTGTTTGGTGATTTTCCTGAATGGGTTTTCAAATTAACTTTACTAAACATCAAAGCTAGTATTAACTGTTACGTGTAAGAGTTAGCTGAAACGAATTCAAATATTGTCTTCTTCATCTGAAGGGAATAAGATTTCAGGGTACATCATCTGGAGTGTTGCTACATTGCAGGAAAAAAAAATTAAGATCTATATAAAGGATAAAAAGATTTCAAAAAGTTTGTGTGGGGAAGGAAAGGTTTTAGTGCAGTACAATGGTAATGTTTTTAGCTCACCTGAGCACAAAGTGCTCAAGGTGAGCTTTTGTGATCGCCCTTCGTCCGGCGTCCGTCGTCGTGCGTCGTCCGTCGTCCGTCGTGCGTCGTCCGTCGTCAACAATTTGCTTTAAACGACATCTCCTCTGAAACCGCTGGACAGAATTTAATGAAACTTGGCAGGAATGTTCCTTGGGTAAGGCTCTACAAAAGTTGCTAAAATAAAGTTGATCCATGAAAACTTTAAAAATCATCTCCTTCAAAACTACTGGCCAGATTTCAAAATAATTTGGTACAGATGTTCCTTGGGTCAACCTCTACCAAAGTTGCTAAAATTATTCCGATCCGTAAAAAAACATGGCCGCCAGGGGCGGGGCTTATTTGCCTTATATGTATATAGAGAAACCTTTAAACAA
>CM037782.1:47947429-47997429 GCA_021229015.1 Solen grandis | reverse complement strand
CACCCCAGATAAAGGGTTAAACATAATTATAGATTTCATTTCTATTGACTCATTGTACTGCTCTTATACACAGTGACAATGTATTATACGGGACCATTGGAATCTAATTCACACCACTAAATAAGTCCCTCTCTGCTATTCTGATCCTATTAAAGTGATGGGAATTAACGCACTGATTGAAAAAAATAATTCAATCGAAAACTTGCTATATAAGTGTTTACTCCACCAACGTATTAGGAGAAATCCATCGGATTAAACCTGTACAAGTAAACATTATATATATATATATATATAAACTGCCGTTTACCTTGTTTTCTTATCGTAGACAGGTATAGAAATTTCACTATCAATGAAAAAGTTTGAAGTTCATAGAAATTTACGTTGCTGGGTGGAGAAGTTTTAATTTTTGTTTGTTTTGTGTGCCATTCCAACCCTTTCTAGTGTAGTAATCATATAGTCATATAGTATCACAACAGTGCAAGAAATGTTGAGATGTTTGGCTAATAGGTTAAAAAACTTTCAAGTGAAACTGTATTTTAATGATTTTATTCTTATTTTCAAACCTTTCCCTCATAGAGGACACCATGAAAAGACCTATGCGAACAGCATAAATCCAGATCAGCCTGCGAGTAACTCGCAGGCTGATCAGGTTTTATGCTGTTCGCTGCTCCTCAGTGGTCTGGAAATGAGGATTTTGTAATTAAATTTTGTAAGGTTTAACTGTGGTTTTCTGCAGATCAGGCTTTATGTGGTACCTATTGAGTGCGTCAAAATGAGGCTATATGAGGGAAAGGGTTAAAGGGTTATTTACCTTATATCAACTAATCTAACAACTAAGAGTTATGGCCCGTGATGAGACTGTAGCCCTTGTGATAGTGAACATGTATATGAAGTTTGATGACAGACAGTTAAATAGTTTAGAAGTTAAGGCCTAGGTTAAAGCTTTTCACCACCACCACGCCACTGTTAACGACAATCACAAAGTTTTTACTGATCATGAAATGGGCCCCAGGTCTTTAAAAGAGAAGTGCTCCTTAAATTGATGTGTTATTTATATATATTAATTAAGAAGCTTTCTAAGCATGATAAGCAATAATAATGACAAACATATATGTAAGCTCAATAGAATGGAATTCTATAACAGTAATAGAAAACTTTGCTGCAATTCAAACTTCATTAACATGTTTTATAAGCTTATAATAGCTCTTGTCTACATCACTGGACAGAAAAAAAAGTTCATTCTTTGCTTTTCCTTACTGGGGGTGTCTAGGGTTAGGGTCATACCTGGGTTTTTTGGTTTTTTGTTGTTGTTTTCTTTGTGTGTGTGTGTTTTTTAAGTTATTCTTCAACTTTTTTTATTTTATATCATTAAAAGGAATTAAACAACCAAAGATCTATTAAACAAAGATTGGCAACTAGTCTAAATCTCATAAAAGCATGTTACAAATTATGTAATGATGTCCAGCTAATTACTGTTGGAGGATGACCCCATGTACACAGAGACACCCTGGTAGAACCATCAACCTACTGCAAACCAGCTGGAAGGGTACTTACATGAAAGATTTGAATGACCCCATTGGGATTCGAACCCAACAATTTGAGGGAATAAAATACAGATATGAACTGACACAGCCATGTGTTCAGTAAACTTAACACTTGCAAACGTGAGCAGTTACACCCCTCTAATATGGTAATGTATTGAATACCAGCAGGGTACAGACTAGCAAGCATTAGCTAATGTGAGCGATTGTATCGGTTACTGAATACTCTGCTGGTCCCCATAAATCTGGCATGACAAAATGGCTGAGAGCTGGTTCTGAACCTACTAAGAGCCCTGTATACAAATAGATACTTACGGTTAAAAAGTTATTCTCAATAGAAATCTTATCAATCAACTCATCCTGTATCTCCTCATCATAATCAGTCAAGTCTATGGTGGTTATAAACACATTTTCCTCCGGTTTGCTGCACTCTCGGATTCGCGCTGGAGACCCGTTACATACCGGAGAATCCGACTTATCCAACTCTACATCCTCACCATCACTGTCCATTGTTTGTGTACTGTATTCCTGCATACTGACTTATTTACACACGATTTGTCCGAAAGATAAAATATTTATAGTAATGGCCTTTTTGCAAGGCAATCCACGTTTATTTGATTTCTGGTTCCAGGCTTACATGTGTTCCAGTGTTTTCTGTGCACTTTGGTCCAAAAATTTATTTCTTATCCTTTTTTTCACTTCAGAAACAGTTAAACTTCTATCATAGGATAAAAAAAATCCATGTGATCATAGGCATCCATTTAATACAACACAGCTAATTAAAAGACTGTTATGATGTATTCCATGACAGGCCTTGTTGCAAAACTATGGTAACTGCATTTTGAACAAAGAAGCAAGTACAATAGGTTTGCATCAAGAACTCTATAGAACATAGAAACTCACTGTGTTTTCCCAATTTCTAAAAATAAATTAAGATTTACAATCTCAAAAGTATTGAAACACAATTATTTCTGAAAGTATACCTTTAACCACAGTGTCTTGTTTGGTCCCACACCTTTACATTGCCTATTATTTTCCTAAAATTAAAGCTCCAATAAATTCACCTCCTTATTTTCACTTTCCAACACCAGACATACACCTATTCCCAGTTACCTATTCACTTAATTGTTGTAGTACCCTTTGTTTTCTTAAAGAGTCACGATTCCATTTATATGCTAACATTGTCTTTACAGAATTTTTCTCACTCACTGTTGTATATTTTCTAATATAATTACAGAGCTACGATTTTCAATATTTTACCATATCCAAATTGAAAACCGTCAAAGTTAAGCTGTACTAACTCATTGAAAAGACATATTCTCACTTAACTCTTTGTTGCTATGATAAACAAATAAGACTGCAACAAAATTAGATCAAAATAAAAGCAATTCTGAATCGAAAAAACAATTTGTGAACTGCATAAAACCTGATCAGCCTGTGTTTACTTGTGCGGGCTGATTTGGTTTTATACTGGTTAATTATGTAACTTTCTTTAAAAGTCTTGTACGACAAAGTTTACAGCATGTGTTTTACACAGGATTGTGTAATACTTTTCAACACTTTATAAAAAACTCCATGAGAAAAATCATAAAAGCACTTTTTTTCAACAAACTTTTTAAGCAATTTGCATCTTAATAAATATGAATCACAATTCTGATGAAAAAAATGTTGATGTGTAGCACTATATTCCAGTTCATGTAATACGCAATGAAGTCAATATTTCAGATCATCTTTTTAAACTTATCTGTTCTCCGTTATTCAATATTACATGATGACAGCGAGCTTGTATTTAAAGAGTTAATTGACAGAAATCAATTTTTAAATGAAACCTTCCTAACCTGAATGAACGTGAACGCCACTTCAGATATTTCAACCCTTACCATGATATAAGACTTGTTCTTTCTGTATAAAGGAATGTACCATTAGTTGTTTATGGGGGTGTTTGCTGAATTTTTTTTACTGAATAGCAAACAGTGTGGACCATGATCAGACTGCATGGATGTGCAGGCTAATCTTGATCTGCACTAAATAAGGTTGCAATGCCAGACACAAGAGCCCACAGCATTGTGAGGGTTAAGCATTGTATAATTTTACCACCAGAAATAATTGGTTTGATTTATTGACAATATGAAAATGGAACATTAGTGTTTAGAGTACTTCATGTGCACTAATAAATTTCTGAAAATAATTTAGCTATTCAGTTGAGAAACTTTTTGTGTATTACAAGTATGATTATCTGTAAATCATTATTTATATGTAATATGAAATGTTCGGTGATCCTATTTCATTATGATAATGCTTTAAGTATAGATTTATTTTTACCAGTTTGTGTTTCTTTGGTTGCTTGGCAGACATCACTGTGGTATCATGCTGCTGACAAGTGGCATGGTATAACACCCAGTCTCCAGACAAACTAGTCCAGGACAACCCTCATACAGAGTAGGTCCATTATAACATGCTCCAATATAACACAGTCAATATAACAGTCAATATAACATGGTCAATATAACATGGTAAATATAACACAATCATTATAACATGCTCCAATATAACACAGTCAATATAACGGTCAATTTAACATGGTAAATATAACATGGTAAATATAACACAGTCATTATAACATACTCCAATATAACACAGTCAACATAACAGTCAATATAATATGGTCAATTTAACATGGTAAATATAACACAATCATTATAACATACTCCAATATAACACAGTCAATATAACATGGTCAATATAACACAGTCATTATAACACAGTCAATATAACACAAAGTCCATCATTCAGAGTGATAAATTCAATTGACTTCAGATGCATTGTACATAGTTATAGGGTGGTCTACATGGACCCCAAAACTGAATTTAATAAAATAATAAATACAATTTTAAAATTAATTTCAGTACATTTAATTAATAAATTAAATATATTGGTATCATGGAGTTGTTTCTCTGTATTCTGAATATGTGTGCTATGTATGTATGTATCAGTTAAATTAACCCCCAATGTGGACAAATTTGGAAAGATGAATTCAAATTTCTCATCAAATTTACATACTTTTCAATACTTTTTCAGAGAAATAAAACAAACTTCATTGCCATTATATAAAAAAGATGTTAAAGCAAATAACAAAAAAAATGTTCCAATATACTGAATACCCTTAATAATAATATATTTAAGCCATACAGGCCTACATAAAAATCACAGTATATTTAACTTCTTGAGTTGATAAATTTATTTAAAGTTGTGCACATTACATCATAATAAAAATATGCGCATACAAATTAGGAAAAGAGACCTATTCAATATATACTTAACTTTTCGACCCTATAAACTAACCACTCAATAACATAAACAAACCCTACATATCTTCTTAAACTTCTAAGTACCTAATCAATTACAATGCTATATTCTTAACGAAACATCCTGGCTCAGAACATTAAAACATTCATTCATTTCCACTGTTAATTTTTTCTACCTTGGATTGTTTAGATAAACCATTGATCTCAATAAAGAAAAGCAATAGATACCACGTATCATCAGAAAAATCAATACAAATGTCTGTCTGTTTATATGTCAATTTAACGTCAACCGAAAATATATCAATAGCGACCGTGGAGAGGCAAATAAAAAAAGACAGTCAAGCCTTCCGAGTATTGTTCAGGTTCAAAAGTGTTTGTATGCACGAAATGTGGACCAGATCACATGCATTGTAGAATCAATGATAAAAACCAAGGGGATCAGGAAACTGGAAATAATGTTGCTTACTACTGTTTTCTATTCTTCACAAATATGTATACATGTATTTTTTGACACAATTATGCATAATTCTTTTGCAACTAAAATATAATTTCTGTTGTACACATATATGTATGACTTTTGTTGATCACAATATATTTGTTATTGCTCACAATTATTCCTGTTGTTGCTGTTGCTTTCATCTATTTATGTCTTTTTTGCTCACAAATAAGCACTATTTCTGTTGCTCACTATTATGTATGACTTGTTGCTGACTATTAATTATAACTGTTGATGCTCACTGATACATATGTGAGCTCTACTCACTTTTTTGCTTTTCACAATCATTTATAAATGTTGCTGCTCATAATCAGGTATTACTTCTCTTGCTCACAATTATCTTACAATTATATAAGGATCACTTTTCTTGACAATTATGTAACTCATTTCAGATTTTAGTCATAAATAAATGATAAAGTTTCAATTTACTGATAATTTTGCGCTTGACTGAAGTTTTGCATCCTTTGTCCAAGCCCACAAAACTAATGTTGACGTAAAGACACCCATGTTCACCTTCCTTATTCTTCTAATAAGCACATTTTCTTCAAATAATCAAACTGGATAGAAGACCCTTCAGACTAATCCATTTAATTGATGCATAGCTCTGCAATTAAGATAGTGGGTAAAATCTAAACCCTGTGAATACCACATGTTCCTTATGGTTTCATAGCCTACAGACAAGCATTTCCTTTGACAATAATGAATTAGGAATGACACACTGGAAAGTTTGTCAAAGATAAACCTTGTTTGATAAATCACAAACCAAGTGGTCTTCAGTTGTATTGGCCTCTTATGTTTGATAACACCATGTTAAGACCTTCCTGGGGTTGGTTTTCCCTCTGACAAGCCAACAGGTGGCTTATCATGGGAGAATATAAATTGTATTTAACTAACAGAGAAAAAAATCAACTCCATACAGCCTTCGGACAACTATATCAACCAAACGGAGGAGAAAAATCACATAAACCGTGTGCTCTTGAGTCTGAAAGTGTCATATATTTTATCAACTTTATTCCTGAAGTTGTATTCGGACCATAAATCACCAATAAAGTCACAAATATCGAATAAAAAACTGTCTGAGTATGAAATACAAACAAAATATTGCATGAGACTCATGTAACTGATTTTTTATCAAGCAGAAACTATATGTGTCAATATGAACAGTGTAATTTAAAAACTTGCTGAGTGTTTTGTAACTTGGTGCACTAAATGCATCAATTTCCATACATCCACTGCATAATAATGTTGATTGTTTGACAATATCTTTGTATCATAATATAAAAAACATCATTTCAATGCACTGTTTTTGAAATTGCAGCAAATAAAGTTGATTTATCTATAGTCTCAACAGATATAAATCTACAAAATACAACCACGATAATTTAACACAGATTTAAATTAAGGCAAGGTATATAATACTCACTGTTCAAATTCAAATTTCAAAAATAAACTTAATTAAACAAGTTTTGCAAGAAAAAAAATACAACTGATAAAATTGAATATTCAGGTTCAAACAACACCATAACTGTTTACATTATTGTTGTTGTTGTTGTATTGGGATTTACCGTCGCTGCGATAGTATTTCAATCATATAGCGACGTCCAGCTAGTTGCAGGTGGAGGAAGACCCCGAGTACACAGAGGTACCCGGGTAGAACCACGACCTACCGCAAGCCAGCTGGAAGGCTTCCTCATTACATTATTGAAAATCGATGAACATTCATTATAATAACTCTCCATGCATCATCCCTGGGATTTTTAGTTTACCTATGCTTGGTACTGATCATTTGGAAAATTAACAGAGCTTTTATTTTTTGCCCCATAATTTAGTGGGGATATCTTAACTAATAGAAACTATGTTATTGCAGCAACTTTCCATCTAGCAAGGTGCCTGGATAAGCATCATGAGGCTATTTTAAAATACTCAATTTACCGGATTTACATTATGACACAAAGATTCCCGAGAATTTATGACGTGCATGATATATGTTTTAATCTACCAGATTTTACTGATTTAAGTATCCTGATGAAACCTATTCATTTTTATTAGCAGCATTTTAAATGATAACTACATAATATTCAAAGGAAAAAGAATTGCAGGGTAAACTTTTGTGTCAGTTTTAAATAGAAAGTATTCGACAGTATTACAGTTTATATTGTTTTGATAAAGATTTTTTTCAAACAAAATAAATGCTTTAGAATGAGATGGGGTCTATCATATGAGGTTTATTGCAAGGTTAGGAGGTAAAACTTGAGTCAGTCCTGGCTACTACAGATTCTAGTTACCCTGCATTTCTTTTTCCTTTGAGTATAATTATAATGGCCCTAATCAATGTTTTTAGATCAGTGAAGTGTTGACTATATCATAGGCAAACATGGGCATTTGATAACGATCATGACTAGCAATGCACCTTAAGATAAATAATGTATGTCTACTTTTGAAGTGAAGATCCATTTCTTCATTCCCCATTATATTGCAAATACCAATATAATGAAATACCATTATGCTGCAAATACCAATATAATGAAATACCATCCTGATGCAAATACCAATATAATGCAAATATTATGAATGCAAATACCAATATAATGCAAATATTATTATTATGCATATACCAATACAATGCATTATTGCGTAATTGTGATATAATTTGGAAACTTCATCATTAATTTTACTTCATCATTAATTTTACAAGCGCTGTATCTATGGATGACAAAGAACATAGAAATCTTAAATTTTAAAATGAAAGGTGTTGCTGTAGATTTATTAGAGAGAATTTACAGAAAAATAAAGCCATTATTTTTTTCACATGCAATATCTACTAAAAGAGCTCCACATGATTATGATATTAAGAAAAAATCATGCAAAATGAATCCCAGTCCAATTAATGAAATGCCCATCACAATTTGCTAATTTTGACACTGATGTGGACCAGACAAGACCTGTATTATTAATATTTAGAAAAACTAATATATATTCATAGCCTTTTTTTTTTATCAAAGTATAGTTTATCAATAGTCTAATATCCAAGTATGATAACACTATAGGTACATATAATTTTAGAGATATCTCCAAGAAATACAACACTAATTGATTCCAACAATCAATTATCACTGATACCATATGCAAGCATTCACCTTCACATTGAAAAAATCCACAAAGAGTGTCTGTATGTCCCTTCTGTACTAATAATTGATATCCATGAAACTGTTTAATGAACTTGGACCAAGTCTAACATTGCCGTGTTTAATACCTATAAATCTCCTTATTGAAGAGTATATCATACTGACGGAGGCCCCTACAGGAGTGTATTGTAAATGGGTATACTTTGGGCCAGGAATAGAAAGCTGGGTACCAATACTGGGGAAATGTTATCCTCTGATGTTGTGTATGAGGCAACATACTATTGGCAAATTAATAACGTCATACCATATATGTATACTCAGTGGCAAAAGAAGGAATTATTTGGATTAATAATTCTTCTTTGCATTGCAGACTGTAGAATGTGAGATACAGTATTGTATGAGCAAACAGAGGAGACGCTGATCAGACAGAAACTGTCTCATCTGGGTCTGCTGAGTGCTTGCCAACACCTCAAAACACATCTTTAAGAGATAAAAGGTCAAAGGGTTATATATTACTGTTTTATTAAGTAAAGTGGACTTAAAAATGAACTATGAACCAAAGTTATCAGCCATCAAACCCTCCATTGCAGCCATGTAAGACTGCGAACAGTTCTTTGTAGAACAGACTTCTGGTGGCTTAGCATAGAAGCCTAAACCTCCCACGTGAATTGTGAGGTTTTTGGCTCAATCCTGAACATAATACATCGTTATTCAAGCTTTTGTTTTGATTGATAGGACCCTAGCTGAGTTAACGGGCATGCTCAAATTCCACCAACAAATTACTTAACAATAAGTAATTCTTAGATAAGATAGAATCACATTCCACTAATAATCCTGTTTCACGAAATATTCAATAACATGACTATAGGAGACAAAAGTTATTGTCTTAATAACTATAATTATTTGTTTTCAAATTACATGATTAGGTGTTTTATTAGAGAAAAAAGAAAGATGAAATTCAACTCTAAATATTTAAGTTTTACTTAGCATTATTAGCATAATACCACAACAGTATTAAAATGACTGAAAATTTGTTGGTGGAATGTACAATCTATCAAGAAATGAACAAACTAATGGTAAAAAAGTGAAATTCTATTACAAAATTCTCCATTTGAGGGTTTAGTACAAAACTCTGGTAACAACATACATATGAAGATGCAGCTCCAATAGTTAATGCATCAAACACTTCTACCCATGTATACCCTGCAAAATGTCTTTTTATCAATCTCAGCTAAGTCTCTAGTACAAAAGTATAAATATACATAAATACATCTTATGACAGTATCAAGGCCCTGCATAGTAAGCTTAACACACATGATTATGTAAGAGCTATTGTATTTGGACTTTATGGATAAGAATACACTTTCATACAACACTATATCTACCCTGCTCTGATTTGGTGTTTCAAGGATGATTGTAGTATCATACTAATCCAACAAGATTACTTCTCTACGGGGATCTGGATTGAACGAAGGGATTTAGATAGTTTGGTTTATTGATGTGTTACTACTGTTGAAAATAATGTTAATATGTCTTTCGTTTACTTTCTATAGCACACATTCATATACTTCTGGAAGGGATAAAAAAATATTGAAAGCATGGTAAAAAACATCCAACACTGATACCAGCTTAGAAAGATGAATGATATATAACTCTTTCCCTCATAGAGGAAACCATGAAAAGACCTATGCGAACAGCAAAAACCAGATCAGCCTGCGAGTGATCAGGTTTTATGCTGTTGCTGCTCCTCAGTGGTCTGCAAATGAGGATTTTGTAATTAAATTTGGTAAGGTTTAACTGTGGTTTTCTGCAGATCAGGCTTTATGTGGTACCTATTGAGTGCGTCAAAATGAGTCTACATGAGGGAAAGGGTTAAACTGATAAACTAAACAATAAGTGTTACTTGGAACATATGTGTCACATGCTGAGAGAAGCATGACAGAAAAAGCATGACAGAAGAAGCGTGACATACAAAGAGTGACAGACAGACAGATGGAAAAGTGATCTCAATGTGTCACCTCTGCTTACAGCAAGTGACACAACTATATTGCTAATGGTTCGAGAAATCAGTCTAGAAATTAAATAAAACAACATCAAAAACAAGTATTGTCACTTGTATGAATTTCATGGTGACTTTATTACCAATAAATAACTCAACTTTTCTCAAAACAAATAAGGGAGAGAAAGAGAGATAACTCTAATGTGTGAATGAAGTCATTAAAGTGATATTTAAACATGACCTTGACATCCTGGACCCTTGACATTGAATACCTATCAAGATGTATGACCCATGTAACCAATCAGTAAAGGGAAAATGTTTTTTTTGGGTTTTTTTTTTTTAAATGACGTTATCTATAGTGTAACATTTGGCAACACAAATTGAATGAGAGGAAAGAAAGAGCTGCTGATTTATGTTATTTATGTTTTGGACTTAGTCATGGCAGTTTTTCAGTCACATAGCAACCTCTTGCTAATGGATTAAAACTCATTTACAGTTGGTCACTGACTAATGTGTGTATTATGTCTATCAATACCCATCTACAGAAGCACCACCAAGTCACCCAATGCAACCATCCATGATTGTAAAAAATAGATGGGTGGTTTCCCCATCAACGAAAGACAATAACCTCACAGATGGTATTAATTGAAACTATATTTAGAATAATAAAACCTATATATCTGGATTTGCTATTTTCATCTGCCGTCACTTGGCTGATCACATTCACCCTCCTTGCATGAGTTTACTTTACAGGCTGACCTTTATTCTATATTTAACCAATTTTGACAATTTGCATTTACAAAAAAATAGCATAATTTTTCTGTGCAATGTGACCTACACTTGCTGAGTTCATTTCTCAGGAAACAAAGACTTCACCAACATCAATACAGGAGAGTAGAGGTTTTTTTTAATTTCTGCTGTGAATGAGCTTCTTCAATATTTCACCACCTGAACGTAACCATTACAAGTGAAGGAAAACCCTGAGTTCTCAATACCTTAATCCAACCATGTCAACTTGAAGCCATGTATTTTCTGAGTGAATCCGACTGGGACTCAAACACACAAGGACACAATGGGCATTCTGTGTGATAGCAAGCCAGTTGTGATTTTAACCCAAGACCTCTAGCCGACAAGGTAAGCATCTGACTGAGCTATACAAATGGTTAATCTGACTCTAAAATTACATTTTGTAAACCAAATCTCAGCCAGGGCCTCTCAGATCATGTTCACAGCTATAGAAATGCAAATAAATCCCTAAGTATTGGATTTATTAAGCTATCAAAACATTACTACACAAATGCTGTAAATCTCTTATTGATATCCATTCTTTTTAAAGAAACAGTAAATCAACCATGGCATATTTATATCTAATATGATTATAGATATTGATTAACATCTAGGTGGTGAAAAAATGTACTCTTCTCCATTCTATACAATGTAAGTCCATTATAACACACACCATTATAGGACATTCTTTAATAACACGCTCCATTATAACACAATACATTATAACAAACTCCAAATTATAATGCATTCCATTATAACACACTCCATTATAACACAGTACATTATAATACACTACATTATAAAACACTACATTATAACACACTCTATTATAAAACACTACATTATAACACATTCCATTATAATACACTCCATTATAACACACCAAATTAAAATACTGTAAGAAAAAGCCTTCGAGAGAGAGTAAGAAACAATATACCAGTTAGTGTAGTAGTTAAAAACACTGGCTTTTAACAAATGCCACCAGGGTTTGATCCTAGAATAGTCCAATGTTTTACATAAAAGAGTATTTTATAACTTTAATATTTTGGACACATGGTACTCCATTTACCTCAAGAACCACAAGAGCCACCATCAGAGCCAGCAAGAAGATTCTCCCAAGTGAAACTTTAATCTGCTCAAATGTTGTTATTTTAATACATATATGTAAAATCTGATTATAATTAGTCAGATCAGTTATAGACAGCTGATATGGTTCAGTTAAGTTAATGTCATAGCCCTTATATAACAAAGTTTTCTGGACAATTAATCCTTTACCTCCTGCAAAATTATGTACAAATTTATGATTGAATAAATATCAAATTGCTGAATTCAATATGGTGAAATAAGTATTATTTGTTACATTGGTAGCTAGTTACTGACCTACAAAAATAACTGAAATAAAGTCACTTTAGACTGAAGAATTTGACTGAACTAAATGCAAAACAAAAATTACTGACATTTCCTCTTCTATTTTTTTTTTTATTAACGACTTAAACTTACAACTCAAGAAATGAACCAGTGACCTTAGAGCTCTAACTCAACGTCATATCAAAGATCTGTTAAAAAAAAAAGGATGAATGGCAAAAAATCAAACACTGAATAAACCAATAAAATAATTTCAACTGGTGCAAACGGTTCTAATGCTTCAAATGTGTCATCAAACACTGGATAAAATGATTCAACAATAGCTACATTGGCAACACAAACAGTAAGTAAACAACCGCAGCGACAAAATCACAATCTCACTATTGAATTCCATAATTTTTCTGTTATACTGTCTCTCTGTATGTATTATTGAATGGGCAGATCACAGGGATTTGTGTTGACTAAAGATAATTGGGGGATAACATGGGAAAATGTGCAACAGAATTGAATCTTTTTCTCAAATCATTTAGCAAATATATTTCTGTTTTTACATAATTGCTATTTTTTTATGATCTGACTGGCTATTCCTATGATATCAGACATAATTGCTATTTCTATGATAGCTGACTGGCTATTCCTATGGTATCAGACATAATTGCTATTTCTATGATAGCTGACTGGCTATTCCTATGATATCAGACAAAATTGCTATTTCTATGATAGCTGACCCGCTATAACTGACCTGCTATTCCTATAATATCAGACATAATTGCTATTTCTATGATAGCTGACCCGTTATTCCTATGGTATTAGACAAATTTGTTATTCCTATGATAGCTGACCGACTATTCCTATGGTATCAGACATAATTGCTATTTCTATGATAGCTGACCTACTATTCTTTATAGAAAAACTTTTTGATCTCTATTAAATTTTTCCAAAATTGCTGATATAAAATTGTTTCAAAAGCTGACATTTTACTCCTGTGTTAACTAACAAGCTATAGCTAACATCTAATTTTAAGTTGCTGACAGTTAATCATATGATTTTTCAGGGATAGTTAGTGTGATAACTTGCAAGCTAATCCTGTTATAGAAAAAAAAAGATATTTCTATGTATGGTTTTATTCTATTGCTGTGCATTACTGCCATAGATGATGAGCAATTTCTAAGATGTATCAACTTATAATTAGGACTTTCTGCCCTTTCGGCAGAAAGTCCTATTGGGTTTGTACTGTTTTTTTATTATTATTATTATTCTTTTTTTCTTCCAAACTAAGCGCTTATTTTTCTATGTTGCAATAATCCTAAGACGATGAAATTTTTATGGCTTATTAGTCACGTGAGGAAATTTTGATTTCTATGATTTTCATATGTCTATGACGTCATATGACGTCTTATTTGAAATATGCTACAAAAGTTTGTACGCGGTCTACAGCCATTGCTTGTGAACCGATTTTCATCATATTTTCACAGAATGTGTATATTAAGTTCTAGTTGTGCATACCGTTGTCCGTTTTTCAAAATTCGAAAAGTCCATGGTTTTATAGCGAATCCAAGATTCGAACCAAGGTCGTAAATTTTTAAATGCTTATAAAATCTGTCCTATTTAAGATACAAAGTTGATATTTAGTCAGTATATAGGTCTCTAGAAGTTTTAAACATTTTGTGAAAATAAATGTCATATGACGTCACGTGACGTCATTATATGATAATGTATTTCTAATATTAACAAGAATATTTCTATATGTTGAAATTGTCGAAGGGCAATGAAAATTTAAAGACATGCTTCATGTGCTGAAATTTTGATTTCTATGATTTTCATATGCCTATGACGTCATATGACGTCACATTTGAAATATGCTACAAAAGTTTGTACGCGGTCTACAGCCATTGTTTGTGAACCGATTTTCATCAAATTTTCACAGATTGTGTATATTAAGTTTTAGTTGTGCATCCCGTTGTCCGTTTTTCAAAATTCGAAAGTCCATGGTTCTATAGCGAATCCAAGATTCGAACCAAGGTCGTAAATTTTTAAATGCTTATAAAATCTGTCCTATTTAAGATAGAAAGTTGATATTTAGTCAGTATATAGGTCTCTAGAAGTTTTAAACATTTTGTGAAAATAAATGTCATATGACGTCACGTGACGTCATTATATGATAATGTATTTCTAATATTAACAAGAATATTTCTATATGTTGAAATTGTCGAAGGGCAATGGAAATTTAATGACACATGCTTCAAATGCGGAAATTTTGATTTCTATGATTTTCATTCTCTATGACGTCATATGACGTCACACGTGAAATAAGCTACAAAAGGTTGTACGCGGTCCAGAGCCATTATTAATGAACCAATTTTCATCAAATTTTCACAGAATGTGTATATTAAGTTCTAGTTGTGCATCCCGGTGTCCGTTTCTCAAAATTCGAAATTGCCAAGGTTCTATAGCGAATCCAAGATTCGAACCAAGGTCGTAAATTTTCAAATGCTTATAAAATCAGTCCTATTTGAGATAGAAAGTTGATATTTGGTCAGTATGTAGGTCTCTCGGAGTCTTAAAAATATTTTGAAAATTTGCATCATATGACGTCACGTGACGTCATTATACGAAAATATATTACTAACATTAACAAGATTATTTCTATATGTTGAAATGGTCGAAGAGCAATAAAAGTTTAATGGCATATGTTTCAGACAATATAATTTCTATTTCAATAAATTTTATAGGCATATGACGTCATATGACGTCACACTTGACATATTCTACAAAAGTTTGTACGCGATCTACACCCATTACTTATAAACCGATTTTTATCAATTTTTCACAGAATTTGTATATTAAGATCTAGTTGTGCATCCCGCTATCCGTTTTTCAAAATTCTAAAAGACCATGGTTCTATGGAGAATCCAAGATTCGATCCGAGGTCGTTAATTTTCAAATGCTTATAAAATCGGTCCCATATGAGATAGAAAGTTGATATTTGAACATTATGTAGGTTTATGGATGACTGAACGATTTTGTGAAAATGAACGTCATGTGACGTCAAATGACGTCATTACATGAAAATCTATTTCTAATATTTACAAGAAAATTTCTATATGTTAAAATGGTCCATGGAAATGTAAATTATATGACATTTTGCTTCAAACGTTGATATTTTTAATTCTACAATTTTCATATGCCTATGACGTCATATGACGTTACACTTGCCATATGCTATTAAAGTTTGTACGCGGTCTACAGCCATTGTTTATGAATCGATTTTCATAAAATTTCACAGAAAGTGTATATTAGGTTATAGTTAAGCATCCCGGTGTCCGTTCTTCCAAATTCAAAAATGCAAAGGTTTTATGGCGGATCCAATATTCAAACCATTGACGTCAAATTTTAAATACGTATAAAATCGTTTCCAGATGAGTTAGAAATCTAATATTTGGAAAGTAAATAAGTCTCCAAGAGTGCTTTACATTCTATGAAGATGAACGTCATTTGACGTCATAAGGTCAAAAATTATTTCTGATATATATGCGTAAATTTAATATGCTGTTAACTTCCCAGGACCATGAAATCTTATGGTATATACTTTAGAAATGCTTTAGAATGCAATGTAATTCATATTAATTTGACGTTATATCACATCAGATTTGACGTCAGGACAAAAAAGTTTTACGTGGTGTACAGCCATTATTTTTGGACCAATTTTCAGCAAATTTCAAAGAATGTATATGTAACACTCTAGTTGTGTATCCCGGGTTCTGTTTTACAAATTTGAAAAGACGAAAAGGCAATGGTTCTATGGCGAATCCAAGTTTCGAAACATTGACGTCAAATTTCAAAAACATATAAAATCGCTTCGAGATGATTTAGAAAGTTGATATTTGGACTGAATATTAGTCTTTAAGACTTATTTATATTCTGTGAGGATGAACGTTATTTGACGTCATAGTTAAAAAAGAATGTTAATATATCTACGTGTTAATTTCTATATGTTGCAAAGTTGCAAGGAGCATGAAAAAATTACTTGATATATTTAAGATACTTAATATTTCATTTCATTGATTTTCTTATGCCTATGATGTCATGTGACATCAAACTTGACGATGTCTACACACTCTTGTACGCGGTCTACAGCCATTATTACAGGATGGAATTCGAATTGTAAGCGTTTTAAATAAATTTGATTTGTAACATAGATTATAAAAATAGTCCAAGTTAAATAAATCGATATAAAAAATGATTTTCAGTTACTTTTGCCATTTCCTCCAATTTAAACGGTTTATTTTTCAAAGTTCATTTAAGTTATGGCCATACAAAAGCAAGTTAAAGGCTGCAATTTCATATCCTCTTACTTTTTTTTTTTGCTTTTAAGTATTTACAAATGTAAAAGCAAGTCTTTGTTTTATTTTGAAATATTCCATAATACAATCATGTACATATACAGTGAAACCTCGTTAGTCCGGGCTCCATTATTCCGGAAACCTCGCCATCCGGACACTTTTCTCTTGGAACGGTTTTCCACAACGTAAAAATGATTCGATAATACGGAAATTCGCGTTCCGGATCCGGACATCCATTTTGGAACCAATCTTCCATTTGCTATTTAAATTGACTCGATAAACCGGGTACCAGTTCAGACTGGATTTCCCACCTACTATTTTTAGACATCATTCGGACTACTCTTTGCGCGTGACTGTCATAGAAGTGTCACCTGCAGATTGTTTACACATAGCCGCGAGCGCTTCACACTAATCAGTCCAGAGAACAGGGGGCAATTAAGGGCTGGTATAGCCGCAAGCTACATATATAACTAGCGAGTGAAGAAGGTAAAATTTATTCACAGCTGCAGATGTATGCTGTAAAAAGAGACAGAAAAGCCAACCATCCTTTAGATCGTCTTTTGTTCATATGTTTTGTTTTCAGTGCGTACATATAATATTCATTTGTTTGTGACTGTTTTGGCTAAAATAATTTAATCCAATTCATTTTGCTCACGAATGCAGAACAAGAAATGGGTCACAATTATGCTGTCACCTACTTAAGGTGTCTTCTCTTAAAAAATGCTGATGTCAGGGATGGATTTAAATTAAATTAAACCATCATTTGTAAACATCAATTTAAATACATAATTATATACAGTCCTAAGCATATAATTTTAAATATAATTATTATTAATGGAAAACAAACATAAACACACACACACACACTGTACAATGAGAAAATATGAAAGAAAGAAAGAAAAAAAAAGAAGAAGAAGAGAGATATCGATTGATTCATTAATACGGAAAATTCATTAATCCGGAAATTTAAACAAGGACCAAAGTGTCCGGACTAATGAGGTTTCACTGTATATCTACATTTTCGTAACAGGGTTATGGAACACATGCTGTGTTTGTTCTAATAGCTTGGATTGGAAAAATAAAAATGTCCGGTATTATTTCGTTTAAAGCTTCTTTGAAGTGTTCAAACACAGGAAAATAAATTGATTTAATAAGATCTTCTACAGTGTACTGAGTAAATGATAGATCAGTTTTTCTAATACTTTTATGATGTAGATAAATCCATGACATCTTTTGAGGAAACACATTGCATGGAAAATCTAAACCAAGGTTTTAATGAATATTCTAGCTGATGCTACTCATACACTGATATCATTTTTTTTTTTTATTATAATCAACAACATTTATCATTTGCCATTGCTGACAAATGCATATTTAATGAAGGTCACTGGAAACACAGGTTTAATGATAGAAAATCTGCCTTATTTTAAAAAGAAAACCTCCTTAATGCATTGAGTATGAGTAGTAAGGGAGATTACTGTTAAAAATATTACAGTAAGATTATGAGTTTAACTGTAAAAGTTGCTTCCCCTGAATATTAATGTCCAGAATGATAAACAATTACTAGTTCATAAGAGATTTTTACATTTTTCCAGACACCTGGTCATCATTTTTACATAATATTTAGTTATTACTATGACAACATTTCACATTAATGTAACTTAACATAAAGATTAGAAGTTGGTATTTACAGACCCCTCACCACATAATAATTATAATGTCATAACGTGTCTATTTACAGAAAAAAGAAGTCCATTAAACTTAAACTACCGGTAATCCTTTTCAAGGATACCTTGGTTGGACCAGTACTTTGCATCTGGGGTAATCATGAAATATTCTTGCCAACAAGGTTCAAACCCACAACCACTTGACCACAGTGACCTTTTTCCCCTTTTTCCTCTTTTTCCTCTTTTTCCCCCTTTCTTATGGAAAGACTTTTGAAATAGGTTTGATTAATATTAGACCAATCTTCAATTGCCTATCAAGAGGACAAGTACAGGGCTGAAACATTGTAAATATCCAGAATAATTAGAAAATCTAGGAAATACTTGAAAATAGGTTTTATTATTGTGCATGTTATTTCTACCAATATTTGTGATTGATTTTATTCTAACATGAATTAAGAATTACCATGTATAATTAAACTGTAACCCAATTAATTTCTAAAAGAATTTCATACACATTAATTGGAGTGAAACACAATGAATCTGAAATAGCATACTTTCCACATAGAGTAACAATACTGTTTATCACAAACCCTTCCATTCTAACAGTTCTTCCAGAATGGCTACTGTTACAATCAAACACACATTCCAAATCCTTATACAGAGTGCACATGGTGTCCACTAGCTAGGCAACCCCTTCACTTACCTTAGGAAGAGTTGCTCATACAAAAATGATGCAAATGTCATGATTATATATTCCTGTTTTCTTTGTGCTCTATGCAACAATTTTCATTCTTCCGAACAGAAATGAAAAACAAAATTTTGTTTTTCCACATTTAATGAGCAATTAAGAAATATCCATACTGAATCGAAAACAGAAAAGCTTGTTGGCTATGTTTATTTACCATATCATACTGCACAGGGCAGCTTTGAAGCCTAAAAACTTATTTTTGCAGCATCTGGTTGCATAGTACTTAATCTAATTTGAACAGTATCACAACTTATTGAAACTCTTTGTATGAGCAAAGCGCACCTTATAAAATCTTGTCTTGGGTCTAGGGGTCCCTGTGGCCAGGTGGTATAGTCGATAACTTACATCACTCAGACCCTCACCACTGTGGGTTTGAATCCCAGCAGGATCACTTGGATTCTCCAAATGAAGAAGCATTTCAGCCAGAGTGCAGAAGGTTGGTGGTCCAACCCGAATACCTCTGTACACAAGAATCCTTACTCCACCAGTATTTAGTTGGATGTGTCTTAAAGACTGGAACACAGTCACAGCAATGGTAGACTCCAGCAAAAACACAACTATTTAGGTGCAGGTAATTCTTTGATCCATTTGACGGACAGTACTAACTTAAAATTCACAATGTCTAGACATTACAATACTGATCATTATTCTTTAAAAGTGTAAAATCTAACTGTCATACATTTCAAAATGAAAAAAAAAAGTTAGAATTTAATAACAATCGTAAAATTTTTATATCTTTTACAACACATTTTTATTACATTTTGACATTGGATTTTCTGACCATTCAATTAAATATCTTCACATGTACTAAAGATGTGCCTAGATTTATGGTCCTTTTCACACAAATCTAAATGAAAGAGTCATATGGTCTAACTTAAACTATAGAAGTGCTATACCATAACTATTTTATGATTCTATATAAAGATATATGTGGAGCTATGAGCTGAACCCATGACCTTTCATTCACATTATGTTACCCAATACAGGAGAAAGTGTGCCATGCTCCTCTGGTAACATACATAACTGCAGATATGAAGGTTGTGAGTTAGAAACCTGGCCTTTCCCTGTGCCAAGTACTGGTCCAATCCAGGAACCGTCAAGCGGGATTAGAATAAGTTGTAAAACTTGTTTCCCAATCAATGTGAAATAAATATGTTTAACCCTTTCCCTCATATAGACTCATTTTGATGCACTCAATAGGTACCACATAAAGCCTGATCTGCAGAAAACCACAGTTAAACCTTACCAAATTTAATTATATAATCCTCATTACCAGACCACTGAGGAGCAGCGAACAGCATAAAACCTGATCAGCCTGCGAGTTACTCGCAGGCTGATCTGGTTTTATGCTGTTCGCATAGGTCTTTTCATGGTTTCCTCTATGAGGGAAAGGGTTAAAAAAAAAAAGGAAATTTTCAGGGTATGTGTGTATGTTCTGATACGATGACGTGTGCCTGAATGCAGCTGATGATACAGACAGAAAAGGTCAGAATGGTGTCATAAGAAAGTGTCCTACCAAGGGGTCTAGAATTGGGATGATGCGGCTTATCATTTATAGTGGGGTGACAATCAGTGACTTTTGGGGGTTGGGGTGGCCATAAAAGTAGAACAAGCAATGTTATATACCAAAATGTTCGCCAATGTCTGTACTATATGAAACTGCCGGCATAAATTGCCAACGCCTGGTGCGGACTCGGAAATCCAAGATGGCGTCCAAGATGGCCGCCATAAATCGCAAGTTCAGTGAAAATATTTTATCTGATTGTTACAGATTTATTTACAGAGGTAGTTCAAAATATTTGCATGATTATTACTCCTTCCATAATGTACATCAAATTCATATACAACAATAGCAAATTCAAGGTCAAGGTCAAGGTCATTTCAGGGTCAAAGTACAAAAAATACTCCAAAATTTGATATCTCCTACCTACTTTTTCTCATTTTATGCATTTTTTATACTCAAATGGATTACTTTTAGTGATAGAAATATTGTTATGTGTGTATTCTTTCATTTAAAACTGTTCTGTATGATATCTGTGTTTAGATTATGTATAAACTTTAGTAGTTTTTACACATACACATTATCCAAGATGGCCGCCATTCAATTGCTGTATCAATGATCATTGGATGTTTCATTGATAAATACCATATATAAAGGTCAATCTTAAGTGTTTGAAAGAAATTACTTTATTTTAGCATGTATACAAAACTTACAAATTTGATTGACCTTTCAAAGTCAAGTTCAAGGTCATTCCAAGGTAAAAACACATGAAATCCAATTATTAAGATTATGCATCTATATGTATGGTTTCATAAATAGATTCTGTCCATGATGGCGGCAATATTTCAATATATGTTTCAATTGATCACTGAAATTTTTGTTCATAAATGTTACAGGTAAGGCTAAAATGATAAATAATAAAATGGAATTTAATGATTTTAGCCTGTATGTGTAATTACAGATTTCAATGGCCAATAAACAGTCATGTTCAAGGTCATCTCATGCATGGTCAAAATACATAAATACCCCAAAATCTGATACTTCTGTTATTAACTCTTTTACTTTATACAATTAGTTCATAATCTGAGTATAATTATCTGAAAGAATAGAAAAATAGCTAAATATATATCATTTTATTTTTAGTTATTGTTATTGTCTTATTTTTACATTGCTTGAACACAGCCTATTTTATACATTCAGCTGTTGTCCAGAATCGTCACCATTCACTGGCTGTTTCAATGGTCATTGGACATTCATTATTATTCAATATGATATTTGCTTGCGTTATTTTGTGTGGGGAAGGGGGGTGAAATTGTTGTGTTTTATGACTCGCAATGAAGCAAATTGAGAATTTCAACCAATTTCATTATCTATTAAAGTAACTAAACTTTGCCTTGAGATACCTATTCTTTTTTATTCAGTCCAAAAACTTTAAAGTTTAAATAGAAGCTAAAATTAGAAGATGATAATGCAAACTTTATCACAGAAATGAACCCGAACTTTACCCGATTGTATACATTTGTAAAGCTGTGTGGTATAGGATACAAAACTGTAGAACAATTCAAATTTACCTTGCTTACCAGCTTTAGGTCAAAGGTGCCATTTTCTGAAAATCACTTCCACCATTTTATTACCTAGTTCTATTTATCAGTACCAGTTGTTAACTTTACAGACATTTTCATTTTCAAAATATGTAAATGAAACAATGATTTCTTGTGAATAATTGTAGGACAATATAAGTACATGTATATGTTTTCTGGGATATTATAATAACTCCTCTGTAGACCATTTTAATGTTCAAGTTAAATCAAAGCATTCTTTGAAAAGATTGGCCTGACTGGGTAATTCTAAATCTTTTTGTGATTTTTTAACCCTTTTATCTCATATCAACTCATTTTGACCCATTGGCTCATAATGGAGACCCAGATAAGACAGTTCCTGGTAGGAGCTGTTTGATCAGGGTCCACTCTGTTTGCTCAGACAATATTATATTTCACTGAATCCATCTCAGCACAAATATAGGAGAGTGGACCTCAGATGATTTGAAGTATCTAATGAAGATTATAATAGATAGGGAAATTCATTTTCTGTCATCATCGGTAAATGTTTAAAATGTTTATCTTTCTTCACACAAGATGATATTATTTCATCAGAACTAAAGGGAAAGAATGGTGATATGATATCAGATACTGGAAGTTCTAGTTCTTTATTCATAGTAACCTCTCATGAAGGAAAGCCCTTACCTCTTATCACCTGTTGACAAATAATATATATATATGCAAGATGCAATCTAAATAGATGTCCAAAATGATACAAAGCCATACAGCAGTTGAAAACGGTAACAATCATAACATGTTTTGTTGAGTTAAAGTATCCTGAGTAGCTTTTACCAATACAAAGCTAGAGTTGTTTATTATATACCAAAACGACTATCTTAAACAATGATATTTGATATTGCAAAATCAGAATTCAGTCTTTTTCTTCAATTTCACATAGCTGATTAAAAGATTAAAAATTAAAGAAACTTTCCCTTTCAATGTGTTACATGTATCAGTATGTGTCCAGAAATTGAAAAAGTCATATGATAACTTTTGTAATACTCTTTGATACAGCTTGATATTTCACAACATATTTTTATATGATATCCAAACCTTTTGATTTAATGCAAAAATCTCAATTTTGAGGTTTCAAGAAACTAAAACATATTTTTCCCAGAAAATAACATTATTCATATCATTTTCAAAGCAATAAACATTCACTAACCTAAATTTCAATATTATCTAGTAAAATACTATATATGTGTAGATATACAGTGTAAACTGCTCCTCAACCAACATCATCAGCATGGAGTCCGCCGACATTGAGTGTTGTCCCTTTAATCCATAAACACTCTCGTGACGGGTGGGCCCACATTGAAAATCACTGTGTGTTGGTTGATTACATCTAGCTCTTCTCCTCATGTCTAAGCCACAACCAGCTAGACACACGTTCAGTCGCTTGGCTCAGTCTCTGGATAGCCATCCTTTTTTCTCCGCCAATAGTTCCAACAACTGTCATCAGTCAGCAGATGGACTGTGAACAGAACCCTCTAACTCCTACTTCAACAGAAACAGCCAAGTACGCCAACCTCATTGCCTGCAAAGGTCTAGAAGCTCAGTGTACTTAAATTGCCTTCTTCCTCTCATAGGCCTCCTCATATCTTGTCTCCCACGGTACTGTAAGCTCAATGACGATGAGCTTCTTTCCCATCTTGGACCAAAGGACAATATCTTGTCTAAAGGTGGTCTAGACTATGCCTGGGAAAACAAGCCTCTTCCCGAGGTCAACTTCCATGTTCCATCTGGTGGTGCCATCCAGGATCAATGCTTGCTGTGGGTTTGCTCTCTTCGTTGGTTCACCTGGCTTGACAAGGGCAATTTGGGGGTTACTTCTTCCATGTTCCATCTTTCTTTCTTTCTTTCTTTCTCTCTCTCACTGTCCAGCCAATCAGCCAACTCTCTGAGGACTCAGTCATGTCTCCATCTATATCTCCCCTGTGTCAGTGATGAAGAACAGGATGAAAGAACATGCTCAAGTGTGCCTGGTCTATCAAAGGCTGCATTTAGGGTCGGCTTAAGTCTCAATCGACAGAGATTCGCTGGTGATGGTAGGAGATCATTGACAGACTTGATGATTAATGACAGACTTAGTGGTTTATACTTCCAGATTTCTTCCCAAGTTAACTTCCTGTCTGTGGTGTTTCACGTAGTCCATGCTTCCTGTGATCCCATCTCCACCACTCTTGCCTGTCTGTATGTTCTTCTACTTTCCTGACCTCTGACTGGATCATGGCTAACCTCTCTTTCTGGTTTGACCTCCTCCACAGTAATGTCTTGGTAGTGCCGATACCTTGACATCCGACTGCAGTTATTCCAACAATGTCTTTATGCTTGAGTGAGCTCTCTGCCTGGTTCACCGTCTCTGTTGCTGACCATTTCCTGGTAGTACAGGTTACAATCCCTGCATCATGGATTAGTTCGTCCGGAGAATAGAGTTAAGTTTTCTAATTAAAATTTAAGTTTGAAATTATGACTAGACCTTAATGTGAATTCTGACCTGGGCCACCTAATGGTCTTATGAACTGAATCAACAGTTCAAATATTAGTGCCCTAATTATCTCAAACCTAATTTTAACTTGGAATAAAAATGTTTTATTGATTTATTACCTTGACATAATACAACTGTCCTATTTAGTACAAATATCCTTTCCCAAAAAGTTTCCTTTTTGTTGGTTATACATTTATCTCTTGATTATAAAACTTATAATATAAAAATGAAAAATGCCTGTATTCAAACAATCTAAATACATTTTATGTGAAACAGAGAAATATACACATGGCAATGTTTCTATTTCTTAGCTGCCTAACTGTGTAATTTTAAGTGTTTATAGTAAGATAACAGATATATGAAATTTTAGGTAGTTTGACATTAAAATCACTTTAAATGGTCAATCAAATCTGTACATTTCACAAGCATGCTGAAATGAATGAAAATCAAATGAAACATTTACAATTCAATTTTTTGTCAATTATAAACAATTGAAACATTCATTAAATATATGGCGGCCATCATTAACAGTATGCTTTTGTGTAAACCATTTCTATAATGCATTATCTAAATAATATTATCAAACAAAACATTTTAGAATGAAAGTGTAATGTATACATTTAGCCATATTCAATTTTATAAAGAAACATATCTCTATATAAAAAGCATGAATGAAGAGAATATATAGTGGTGGGAGATCTTTTTCTTTTTCGGGGTATTTAAACTATGTATTTCAACAGTGAAATGACCTTGAATTTGATCTTTAAGAGGCTATAGTAAAAGCTCTGAATTTACAAACATGAATGATGATAATCTATGCAAAGATTTTTTAACATCCTTAAATTAAACTTCCATTGAACATTGAAACATACATTGAAATATCATATGATGACTGACTTTGATAATAAGAATATAAAATTACACATATTTCTACACTATATGAAAAAAAAACAATGTTAAATTAGATAATTTCCAAATTGGCCAAGCTACACAATATTCTTTCACTAAATAAATCAATTCAACATAAAAATACTTAAAATTAGAACAATTAGGGTAGACAAATCAAATTTTGGGGATAAGTTATGTGTTTTGACCTTGGAATGACCTTGAACTTGACTTTGAAATGTCAATCAAATTTGTAAGTTTTGCATACATGCTAAAATAAAGTAATTTCTTTCAAACACTTAAGATTGACCTTTATATATGGTATTTATCAATGAAATATCCAATGATCATTGATACAGCAACTGAATGGCGGCCATCTTGGATAATGTGTATGTGTGTAAACTACCAAAGTTTATACATAATCTAAACACAGATATCATACAAAACAGTTTAAAATGAAAGAATACACACATAACAATATTTCTATCACTAAAAGTAATCCATTTGAGTATAAAAAATGCATAAAATGAGAAAAAGTAGGTAGGAGATATCAAATTTTGGAGTATTTTTTGTACTTTGACCCTGAAATGACCTTGACCTTGACCTTGAATTTGCTATTGTTTTATATGAATTTGATGTACATTATGGAAGGAGTAATAATCATGCAAATATTTTGAACTACCTCTGTAAATAAATTTGTAACAAACAGATAAAATATTTTCTCTGAACTTGCGATTTATGGCGGCCATCTTGGATTTCCGAGTCCGCACCAGGCGTTGGCAATTTATGCCGGCAGTTTCATATAGTACAGACATTGGCGAACATTTTGGTATATAACATTGCTTGTTCTACTCTTATGGCCACCTACTCCTTAAATAAGCTACTTTTTGGCCAATTGTCACCCCACTATTACCTGAATCTTATTATTATGAGCAATATTTGATTAATCTGATGAACCCAATCAAACTGTTTGGTTTTCAAATATGCATTTTAAATTTAAGGACAAATAGGTTTCAAGCACTTGAAAAATCATTTGTCAGAGTTTAACTGCATTAAAAGATCAATCTCTTGATTCTGTTGCAGTAAATAAAGATTTAGTATGCAGATATAAAGGCATGAAATATCCAAATGACCCTGTAAAGCTGACAGCAGGTGACACACAAATATTTGTTGAAGCTCTGGTGAGGGAATTAATTTTTTTTATTGCCTTTCCCCTGTAAGTAGGGTTGAAATGAGTACCCGTGTACCAACGGGTCTGGTAAAAATTGCTGGTACCCGAATAGAAAATTATTACTGGATGTCGGCCTTTTCTATGATACCTCATGTACTTCTTTTCTTAGTAACATATATACATGTCATTAATGCTATTTTTAACGTAATTCTACATCCTGTCAAGAAATTCCCTATCATTAAGGGCTTAGTAAAATATGTTAAAATTAATTAATCAAATGATTAGTTAAACTGGCATTACATGATTGCATATCTATCAATTGTTTTTTTATTGCTATAAATTTATCTACATAGGTACCCGCAGGTATTAATATGATGGGTACCCAGGTAATTTTAATTGACTCAGCTTTCCAGGCACAATATTTGGTATAACCCAGGAACTATCAAGCAGAATTAATATAAATTGCAAAAGCATTAATATCAATTGGCATTTAAGTAATCTGATTAAGCCAATCATACTAGTTTAAAACTAGTGGCAATTTAATAGGTATCAAGCACTTGAAAAATCATTTGTCAGGGTTAAATTGGATTAAAAGATCATTTTCTAGATTTAATCACACTAAATAAAGAATTTGTATGAAGATATATTGGCCAAAATCTAGTGTGAAACTCATATGCAGGTGTTCAAAAACCAGATTATGTGACATGATTTTATGCACGCAGTTGAAAAAGAAATTACAGCTTATAAACGATACTTATTTATTATACGTCAATTGGGAAATACATTCTTACAATTTATACTAATCTCCTTGACAGTTTCTGGGTTGGACCAGCATCTTGCAGCTGGGAAGGTCATAAAAAAACCTTGCCGCCCAAACAGGGATCGAACTCTCAACCTTCAGGTCTGAACATGGATACATTACCACTGGACCACAGCCTTTTTAAAATGTTATTTTGTGGTCAAAACCTAGAAACAGTTGCCTATCTGAGCTTCAATATGAGCAAACAGAGAAGACCCTAATTTGGGTCTGCTCTGTTTGTGTCCCTTTTGAGGTTAAGGGTTAACAACTGAAGATTTGGGGTTTGTGGTTTGAACCCTATAATGTTATATTAATATCAGAATGTGTTATATAATGGTGGGTTCAATTATACTAATATTCACAGTAGCTGAACACCGCCATGATATATACAAATACATCCTACTCTATGACAATCCATAAAAAAATCTACAATTCAACTCCTCATTTAATTCCAAAGAAATCAGCTGTAATGGCTTCTTTAAAACATTAAACATTAAAGTTGTGGGTTAAATGACAGGTGCTCCTGGGAATGTATTGATTTCAAAACAACCAAAATAATTACAGATAAGATTTTCTTCATAAAGGAAGGCTACAGCCTAGTATTTTATTAGCCTGGTCTAACCAGAGCATATGTTGCTTAATCGCAAACTGATTCTGTTCAAGTCTTGGCTCAGTTGTAATAACCAAGCACCTTGGAATGGACTATAGGTTTGAATTAAGTTTTCATGAATTGAAGCAAAGTACCCAGTAGTCAATTTCAGATTGGTTGTTTATTCCTTACCACAATGCATGTTAACTTTGGGGAAACTGATGTATACACAAAAATATAACCTCAGCTATCTGCCAGATGCAAAACGAGAAAGATAAGTGCAGCCATAACGGAATCCCAAATCAATATGAATATATGGCTTACTTTTTTTTGTCCACTTCTCATGATCTCACAATTATACCAGCTAAGCAGTGTTACTTGTCCCTGAAAAGTTACAATAATTCTATCCCTAGCAAAGACAAGGTGAAAGGTGTGATTTGAATCTGATTGATTTTTATTTTTTTTTATTTAACTAATCATTATTTTTTTTTTTAAATTCACGTAAAGCAACATAATGGACAAACTTAATTAAGACTGTAAATTGACTACTTACATTTTTCAAACATTTTTTATTCCCAGCATAATACAAGTTGAACATGCGTTGATTTTTCCCAATTCCTACGACAGGCATTGTTTTTCCTCTCTCCGTCATCCTTTTTTCCATCTTAGTTGACATTTTTTGTGTCCGCACTTTGTTTTAAATCCAAGAAAATGTTATTAAAACTAAAAAAATAAAACTCATCAACTTGAAAATTTTATCTCATCTACCTCTTGTAGTTCAAATTTACAGTTGATTATCACAGATTGAATTAAGATTATATAACAGAATGGCACTAGAACTATAATGTTTATCTTATCCACTTTAATGTCTTTAATATAACATTTATTGTTCATTTCAGTTGCTGTTTTTTGTTGTTGTTTTTTTCTTGCAAACCACTTTTTTGTCACTAATCTCCAATTCTATTTCTCCCAAAGGATCTCAATCTAAAATACATACAGCAGAGCTTTTTACAATACTTTCGTGCACTTTAAAGTTGAAAAATAAAAAAATTGTATGATTGATTACAAAATATCATTAAAGAATTCTAACATGATTTAATGCTATGAATTTAAATGAACATTTTATACTACCAATAAATTAAACAGTAAATTTATTCAGAAAATTTTACATTTTTGTAAAACTTGATACCCTTTTATGATCAATATAAATCATTTTCCAATATTCAAAGTCAGATGACCCTACAAAACCATTGCATTCCTTTTTCTTCTTTCAAAATAGATGTTATCCATCAAATGGAAATCAGAAATAAAATGATGTCCCAAGAAGCCGAATTTATATATCCAAAGTTAATTAAAATAACAATCCAAGCTTTCTGAAATGGCAGACGTCTGAATCATATCTTCCAAAGAATTGACAAAAGCCCTTCACTTGACTTGTATTTTTCAAACAGATATCAAATACTGTACCAAAGTATCACGTCCAGGTGACCACACTGTTGAAGAAAATCTCGTTTACAAACAGCCAATTAGCGAGCATAGAATGTTTCACAGGTATTTAACCCTGGCTAAAACGACTAAGAAGATTAAGATAAAGTAAACAAACACAGGCACTCAAATCACTGACCAAATGATATTTCCTCGATCTATCAACTACGTTCAATGCACGTGACCATCCCAGCCTGCCTCTGCTTTAATGGCCATTGTAATTTGCATACAAATTTGGAAAATAAGTTTATGTAAATTGAAAATTTAATTGAAACTTTATCTAGCATTGGTAGTGTAGGTTCACTCTCCTAATGAGGAGATAAAAATGGTAACCAGAACGGTAATGCACTCCCTATTATAGATCAATAGGACGATGTGAGTTTCCGAATGAAGCGTCTTTTCTGTACTCAAACGCAGACAAATATGAGAGGTTCATAATCAACCATTCGGCCACACCTACAAAATTTGCTTGATAATTAAGGAGCAAGCTTACACTGCTTGTATAAAAAAATGAAATCAATTCAGCTGAAGACTTCAAAAGGTATTGAACATACAAAACCTGAATTAAAAAATTAAATTGTTCAGTGTTGTAGAGAAATGCAAGAAGCTTTATATCAGCATTAAACCATTATATTCAGTTAATCAGGTGCTGAATTTCTAGGCATTTTGTGATTAAATAATTATTAATATATTATTCAAGGATTTTAAAAATCCTTTTTTATAGAATGTTGATGACAGATATTTATTACAAAATATGACAATGAAATTTCAATTTGTGTTAATTTTCAAATGATTTTAGATTATTATTAGAAATGTAATGAGGCATATTTCAGTGATAAATTATTGTATGTTTTATGTCCTATTATTATTATATCATAAAGAAAAAAAATTAAAATATAAGTAAAAAATAAACATAGAATATTGTATTTATGATGTTTTCAAGAGCCATGTGAAATTTTGTACTAAATCAAACAAGGTTTGTCAAGATTTCTTCATGTAAATGCTCAATGTAACAGTTTGAAGAATTTATTATACTGATATTTTATCATGAACATAAATTAATACATACAAATCTTATTGACTATGGAACCAAGAAATTATGCATTATCACCAAATTAGCATCACTATAATTTCCCCTTTCTTTATTGACTCATTTTTACATATTGACAAACATAGCAGACCCTGATCAGACAGCTCCTAAAGAAGCTGCCTGGTCAGGGTTTCCTATGTTTGATCATACAATACAGTAGCTCAGAGAATTTAATCCTGTTTCATATATACCATTTAACATTCAATTTATATTGAAGTCAGAAATTCGTACATGAATATTCATAAGGTCTTTAGTCATTCCTGGCTACTTGCCAGATATAAGATTAGCACCTGAAGAGATGTTTGCCAGCTCAGCATTTTGTGTGCTTCATGATTCTTACGATGAGACGGAATCCAGTCTTAAGTCACATGATATCAAAGTCCGCCATTTATCGGCCATTTTATTGGCCATTTTAGCTTTTTTGATGAAGTGCTAGTTTTCTGTTAAGACTACAGCAAATCAGTGTCAAATATTGGGTGTCAGTCTAGCAGTTGCGCGTAGGTTTAAAATACGGCTTCGTGTTGTCATGTTAAAATAAACATGATGCCATACTAAATTGAACTTTAAGCCCTAAAACAGTCCTCGAATTTCTTGCTTCATTTCCTGTGCTACCATGATTTAAAGAAAAAAATGAACTTAAGAAAGTTTTGACTTGGAGAAATTTGCAATCATAGTAAACCAATACAGTTTGTCCTCTTCACACTCTAAGGTTATACCTTCCATATGCAAATGCTGAAAAACAGCTTTCACTTCATACTTCATAATTTTAGAAATGCCCTAGAGGGAACTTTTGGTAGGCCAAAACTTGTATTATACTAGAGTTCTCACTGAGGGTGATGAATACCCCTGCTGCTCTGTCTTCACTCAACAGTAAAGTCGGACGTTTCCTGGGTTCCTATGCATGTATATGCAGCCCCTCTTCACTTTGTGAAATGGAGCTTTTTAAAGTTTTATAAATTCCTTATCTGTAAAATTAAATGGAGTTAAATTCTGAACCCAAAAAGGCCACTTAGGGCCACAATTGTTGTCATAGTGAAAAATTGCACATATCAGCTCAGGTGACAAGCCTTTATCATTGTTAAAAAATGTGGGTGTGTAGAATCTATTGAAGAATTCATACCTCAACAAACATGCTCATGAAGATCAAATATTTATACAGAAACTTTGAATGTCTACATTTGGGAACACACTGAAACTGGTCGTACAGAACTGACCGGAGTAAATTAGGTATAATTAACACAGTACAAGTGGCAACAAACACTTACCATAATGAATTAACTTAATTGCCTATATCGCATCAAAGGATCATTCTTTTTATCAAATTGATTAAATCATAAAAACGGATGTTTGTCATACTGTAGAATCATTAATTTTTAACTAATTTTCATCAAATTCGTGGACAGCTTCATCAACAATTATTAATAAAATGAAATTGGTTTTATACATGTAACAGATTCCATGAAACTTCATGCAGACGAAAATTAATAATTTACAATAGCTGAAACCTTTACTAAGCAAGCAACTTGTTCTTAACAGCCAGCTCTCAGTTTTCTAAAGATACATCTAGAGAAGCTCCATTATAATGCTACATCTGAGGGTCAAGATATAGATCAAGTATTATATTGGGCTTGCATATACAGTCCATTCAGGATAGAATGAAAAAGCACCAATGTAGACATGATGATTGACCATTTCACTCCAAAATAAGATGTAAACCTTCACAAATCAACGAGCACTCCCCAAACACCATAATCTACATGCAGGTGTAAAATTCCACGCATTGTTCAATGGGAAATAAATATACACACAAGATTTTTTCTCCAGTCACTGATTGGTCAGTTTAAATCAGCAAATTATACAGAGTATTGCTGAACCCCTGGTGAAATGGTCTATTGCATTATAAAAACTGATATAATATAAACTCAGAAGATACATCCCTAACATGCAAACAGTAAATTGGTAACTTATTGCTAAACAGTTTAATTTGTTTCATCAAGACTGTACATGCAAACAACCATTACATCATACATCCATCGCTTATCATTAACAAAAGTCACACCAATTAATGGCATAAATGTTTACACAATGCTTACATAAAATTCAAAATCTGTTCATAAGATTGTTTCAATTACCTTTTCAAAACATTCAGTGAAGTTTACAAGGAGTTTATGAAAATTTAAAGAACAGCCCTCGATTTGAAATTTGTCACAACAGGAAAACCTTAGATCAATAAAAGCAACCTTGTTGTTCGATGTTTGGACACTGAAACTCTAATTACCATTCATTGATCGGTATCTACACTTTAAACACGGTCATTAGGTGTCTGAATTTCAAGGGTCCTTGTAGCAGTGTGCTCATTTAAATCTTGGTTCAAAGTGATTTTAAACTCTACAGGATGATGTAGAGCTTTCAGAAAGTTTACTTTATATTCTAACATGGTCAAAAAAAATATGCTATATAAACATTGATGGCTTGTGGCATTCAGATGCTTTGTAATTAATCTCTCAAGCCTGCAACAGTGAAGTCTGTGCATCTGAACTTAACATGCATTATCCTGTGATATAGCACTCAAAACAAAACAAGTTCTAACAACTTATACTGATCACTCTCTATGGCTCTGACGGCGGCGTATGTGGTCATTACTGTTGGAGGAAACCAGAGAGCTCAGAGAAAACCCAATTGCCTGGACATACTACCACTATACCCTCTCACGTAAATAACCAGGAATCGAACCTGGGACACACTGGTGAGAAGCAAAGTGCGTTACCACTACGCTATCCAGACACCCGTTCATTTGGTGACAATATGTGTACTGAAATATGATTATATCATCAACTCTAGCATGAAAAAAATATATAAAAAAAATACATAAATAAATAAAACCTCAAAAAGTCATACACTGGGCATCACTTTGTAGGAATTAATTTCGAACTGTGTTTCTTGGACAAATATTCCCAGATTTTCAGATTCAAGAGCTTGGACTAGATTAATTTAAAAATTGAAACCCAGTTTTCATGGGTTTTTTTTTTAGGTGAAATATCATTAATATTTTCATAAATAGATAAATACTTTATGTATAGGAATGACACAAAATGCCATTTCCAATTGGTTTGCATTCAGGGGCTATAACTCTGCTGTGATACATTTTAACTGACATGCCAGACACTCATAAAGAAGAATACCAGTACACCTATAAAGTTAGTAAGTATGAAATTCATTTACAAATGTACACCCAATGATTTCAGATGGAAGGGCAGAGGGATGAACAGACAACGGAAGGGCATAACTTTAGACTACAATTCAACATCAAAAAATGAAATTTCTAGGAATGCCCCTTGTTTACAATTCACACACTAAACAAGTGTTATCTTTCTGTCTAATTAACAAGACAAGGGGATCAAACCAACGAATGGACCCACTTCCAAGCCAGAAATTCATACTACTTGACTACCAAGACCTAAGTTCATGACCATCAGGACTGAAAATCTAACACACTATTTTATAAGAAAAAAAGATTGCATTTCCAACATGGTTGATAAGACACTTACCTTGACATTCCGGGGGTGCCCAATCGGGACCCTGGGCATATTCATGACAATTCTGTTACTAAGGAGGAAGCTCCGCCTTTTTTCCAGCATCTCACTAATATCACTCATTTTGATTATATGATTCACAAGCAACGCAAATATTATTGTTAATTAATCCTAACTAAGTTCAAAAATCATTAAAAAAGGAAAAAGATACACATTATTTTTTTTTTAACAATCCCATTAAATTCAGATCCACATGTTACTACTTGGATTCGATAACACGATTTTGATTTTATAAATTAATCTATGATTTTTGCACAAAATTTAAAGTCATTTGATAGAATAATCACAAATTCAATTATCCCAAGATTTCCTTTTTTAATTTTCCTAAGATCAAAGAATGTAATTCAAATATTTCAAGCATCATTCATGCGGTATATGACACTTCTTAACAATTTTCCCATTGGAATTTTCACTATTTTTTTTTTCACTCATTACAAATAAGATTCACACATAAGTACTATATGGATATACCATAGTGAGTATTAACGTTACTGTATTGCTCTGCTAATTTTTTTTTTCTTCAAAAAATCCAAATTTGTCACATAGAAGATCTCTATTTGAATTATTCCAAAGTTTCAACATCTACTGTATTTCTTTCATACTCCATTAATCCTTCACGTCTTCAAAAGTTATTGCTCCTTTTCAAATGTGTGTCAATTTTGATCAAAAACACTTCAGAGGTATATATTTTCCCTATATACCAAATCTGATGATGATTATGAAGAAATAAGTCCATACAAATGTGATCAGTCAGGATCATTTAACGAAAATGTCTTTGTCAAACCAAATTCATATATACTAACTAAATATTAATTCTAAAAATTTTCAAAATGACTAAAACACTGCAAGATAAGCATGAGATAAACACAATCTTTCAATTTAAAATGTCCAATCAAATGCGAGAATTAAATTGACAAGTATAAAAATTACTGCCTCCGTCTCATTATTCGAGAAGTGGAGAAACAATATATCAATACTATGAAGAAAACCTCCAAATGCATGCTGCATAATGCCCCATTCAATAAAATCCAATCTTCAGTTGAAATCTTGACCGTTCCTTAACAGTCCAGGCCATGGAGGCATTACAAATAAAGCTGAAGTAAATATATAAATGTCAGTAGCTGTAATAAACAGGGGATTTTCTTGGTTACGGCAGATTAGTGTTATAAATTACATATGATACAATAAATTTTGAGGGTAGGAACCGCTAGTGTTTGTAACAGTAGGAAGGTTTCGAGAGGGGCTCTCCACTCGAAATCGTCCCAAGGTCCCCAGGTACTACCATATCATCCATAAATCAGGCCCAGTCTAAACTCTAGATTGGTTCACCTTATTGTTACTTATCTATGATGAGAAAATTTTTAAAACCAGTCTGATTTTCCCATTCATTGGATAACCATTCTAAATGATAGCATAAATCCATCTACTGAGGGAATGGTGCAATTTATTTATTCAAGATTTATATATCCAGAGTAATTTTAATTTACAAAGACATTTAAGGTTTACAAATTTATTATGGAAAGGTTATCTGAAAGATTAAGGTCAGCAGAAGATGTTAAATCAATGAAAAACCAAAAATGTGTGTACAGATAGCATAGCGTTAGAACTTTATTATCATCCCATGCTTCCTTGTCCCTCATTTGAATCAGATACAGGGATGGTTTATCAATATGTTTTATTATTGATAATTACCAAATACCCTTATAATCATGCCATTTCACATAAACTAGGTTTTCATCATGTACTTATTTCTAAGAGTGACCTTGGCCCTTGTGCTACAGACCTAAGTCATATGCTATCTCATCATGCTGAACAACTGGACCAAATTATTTGAAAATTTTTTAATTCATAAGGAAGTAACAGCCATGACAAAGTCTTTTATACCAATTTATGACCTTAACCTTTTAATGTGACCTTGAGTTATCTTTGAGTTACGAACCTGAGTCATGCGTCTGCACACCATCACAATAAACAAGTATACCAAGTTATTTTGTAATATCTCAACACATGACAAAGTTAGTTTAGACAAAGAAAGTTGACTAAGACCCACATATCCACCGAACGTCTTTTCTTAATGGATCCCAAAGAAAATGCAGGATTAAATTTGATATGATGATAACAATATAACTACTTGCTTGTTTCTGATTGAACACAAACTGTCTGTTTTTAAAATCTCTGTGTTAGCTCTGATGGTGACACTCATGAAGTTAATATTTAAGGTAAAATAAACCCCTTTACTTACAATGTTGGACTGCCCTGAGCTCAAACCTGAGTTACTTTGGTATAAAGTCAGTGCAGTGACCACTACCCTCTGTCCAGATACCTCACATAGTTATGTCTTTAAAATTAAGAATTGAGAAAATCTTTAAATCCAGTCCAACAGATTCCTTAAGCCATATTATTTGAAAGACTGTGTTATAGTAACCTTAACCCCCATCACTACAACCACAGCTTTATATATAATATAACCACGGCTTTATTTTAGTTCCCTACCAGTGTTTACACCGGAGGGGACTATAGGTTTGCCCTCCATCCGAATGTCCGGAAATCTGGATCCCGTAGTAACATAAAAACCGTTTAAGATAATATTATGAAACTTGGTAAATGAATAGATTGCAATATGGAGATTCTGCACGTCACGTCACGTTTTTTATTTCTTGAACAAAAATTCTGGTCGCTATGGTAACAGAAAAATTATGCACTTCACAGGAAGGGGACTCATGTGTTGCATGCAACACCAGGTACTTGTAAAATACAACCTTGGCTCTATATATAACACAAACAAGGCTTTATATATAATACAACCTCAGCCATATATAATACAACCTCAGCTTTATATATAATACAACCAAGGCTTTATATATAATACAACCAAGGCTTTATATATAATACAACCTCAGCTTTATATATATAATACAACCTCAGCCATATATAATACAACCAAGGCTTTATATATAATACAACCAAGGCTTTATATATAATACAACCTCAGCCATATATAATACAACCAAGACTTTATATATAATACAACCAAGGCTTTATATATAATACAACCAAGGCTTTATATATAATACAACCAAGGCTTTATATATATAACACAACAAAAGCTTTATATATAATACAACCAAGGCTTTATATATAATACAAACAAGGCTTTATATATAAAACAACCAAGGCTTTATATATAATACAACCAAGGCTTTATATATAATACAACCAAGGCTTTATATACAAGAAGTATGGTAGAAGGGAAATATTCAGATAATATGGCTTGTGTATGATAAGATGTGATAAACTGGGCACCAATGGCCATCAAGTATCCTCTAGCCTGAGACAACAGCCCCTTCAGATATGTAATCAATGAGAAAAACACCAGATACCCCGTATTCCTAGCGTGATAATCACCGCACTGTCATAACTCTCCACTTTCTGGAGTCCCCCAGCTAGGTGAACTCTCCACTGAATGAAGTCCCAAGGTCTCAATAACTCTCCTCTTTGGAGTCCAATAAACTGTGAAAAAAATCTATCTTTTACATTCCAAGGACGCTGCTCTTCGAAGCCCACACAACTATTTATAACTATTCTTTTTGGAATTGCAAAACATTAAAAATTACTCTTTACTTTGGAGTTACAAGAACTCTCTAGTCTGTACTGCCTCAAGTACCAAATTTGGATTAAAGAAATAACATCATTAATTTAATTCAGCCATTAAGGATTAATTAAATGACTGAACTTTAAATGATAATGGATTTTTCTTTGCTATGAAGACTTCTTAGAGTCTGAGCTTCAATATTTATGAGATCCAGACTAAAACGCCCCTGGGTCTTCTGTTTCCCAATTTGTCAAAATGAGTCTTTATGAAGTAAAGTTTCGAAATCAGAAGTAAAATTCATACTTTTGATTGACTGAAATGAAGTCTACTTTTCATCTATAGGTCAACGTAGATAAAAGATATATACTGAAACCCCTTTCAAAGACAAACTGAAATGATCATTTCAACAAGAAAACTGCTGTCCAATTCTAATATCTAATACTATGGTGTAACAATATAGATGAAATGCTCTCCGTTATTGAAGGTATTAACTACCAATTTAGGAGAGGAAGAAGTTTAGTTGTGAGAAGCTCTAAAGTCAAATAACTTTGAAGTTTTCAATTTCGGGTCAAAAAAATAATAAATAAACAAAACAGCAATAGATTTCATTCCAGAATTTTACAGGTACATATTAATATTATAGAGGTTGTTACTAAATTCTGACCAAAACTTCAAAAGAGATTGAAATGCAAATTTGATCTACCTAAATAGTTAACAATATTGGCTAAGAAATTAAATATTTGGGCATTTCTATTGGAGAAACAAATATGATGAATTCTGGCTCTAAGTATTTAAGTATTACTTAGTGTTAAGTACGGTTGGTGGAATTCAAGCCTTTACACAGCCTAGTCTACAGATGAAGATTATCAATGTATGTAAATAAACCAAGGTCTATATTGGTCTAAAGTTGACCTCAATGATTGAGTTAAACTTTGAGTTGTTGGTCACCTACAAAAACGTTTATCAAATATGACGAACAAATATTGATGTAAGAAGTTTATCCAAGATCTCCTACACAAACATGGACACCTTTTCAGGCCAATTTAGGTCAGGCAAGTTAAAATAAATGAACATTACTTCTATATAGATCCATTATGTATATGAATACCAGAATGAGGTTTAAGTACTGCTCGTGTATTCTTAATGAATTAGCATGATAACAAAAGAAAATTACAATTTGTTTAATACCTAAAATTGTTCAAGTTCTTTACACCAATAATAAGGGACAAGTACCAATAAGCAAATTATAACTTACTGGAAGATTTCAGACTTTCAAACACCCAGGTAATATTTGAGATGAAACATGAAATACATCAAAAATTCTGTAGTCTAGAAAACTATCATCAAAATGAAACCAGTTGATTCAAAAACAACAACAACAACAACAACAAAAACAGTTTTTAATTATATTAAAAGTCTTGGAATTGTTAAAGATTGCATTTTAGCAAAAGGATAATAAATGTGTATGATTGCTGTCAACATCTCTTTAAATGATCATTACAGAGTTAATTTAGAGTTGTCACAATAAGAACATGACATCTTAGGTTAATTTTCTCACTTCAGTGAAAAATTAGTAAATTTTATGAGAGAATATTTCTGCTAAACCTTTATTTGATCTTGATCAAAAGTCTATAATGGTAGATACGAGTTCTTTTCATCTTGTAAATTAGCTGTTTGATTTGATAATTTAATATTTTGAAAATATAAGATTTGTAAAATTTTACATTATGTTAAGAAATTTCCTTAGATGTTTTCTGAATATGCCTTTCAGTGATCTTAAATGATGTGGAATGTTAAGATCTGAAAAAATGGCTTGAAATCATCTCAACTTGTCTGCAGACATTAGATTGTCGGTTTTAATGTATTCGAGAGAGTATCAATGACATCTGTAAATGGAGTTTTATGGACACTATAATGACCTTAATTAGGATTTCGAGATCGGGCAAACGACAGAAAAGCTATAGACGGTACAGGGTTTATGGTGTCTACCTTTGAAATTGCTGTATGTTACGATCTAGATTTATTGATGTTCCAACATCTATTGATTGCGTCTGCATGTCACATGACAAGGTGGAGGCAATAAATAAAGATTTTATATCAAATAAATTGATTTAGAGGCAGTCATCTGATGGCTAAGAAATGAATGGTAATTAACTGTGGTACACTTGTCAACAATTAATGACAAAAACATTTATTTTGATGCAAGGGTAATATATAATTTCAGTTTGATTCCTATAAGATTACAGGTAGAAATGTTCTAAGATCAATCAAAAGTTCATTCAGTTGAATACCTCTGACCCATTTCAAAGTACAGTGCTGTTCCATTTATCCACAGATATACGTGGGGTCCAAGCAAAGATGCTGCATTATAATCTTGGGAGTGCAAAATAAAGACTTTGGGTCTAATTTTCAACTGCATTATGTTGAATTTCATGTTATAATGGAGATTGTTATATAACGGATTTATACCGCATATTAACTAAGAACAATCATAGCCCCTTTTTATCATTCTGCATACCTTAACACTTTTAATCACAATGTGTTTATGTGTATACGAGCTAAATGAATAAAACCAAAAGCAATTTAAGTGAACATGACAAAATACAATTTTGAATATCTGGGTCATTTTACAGGGTGTCTACATCCCATCAACAACTGATCAGTCCTCCTGAGGCTGCGACATACTGTATACATGAGACATGATATCACAATGAATGTAGAAGACGCACATAGTATCATAACCTGGTACCTCCTGAAAATAGTTCTGAGACTTTTAAGCTTAGCATTTACATTTAAAGGATTTTTTTTTTCAGACATGGAATAATAAATTAATTTACAGCATATGTGGCAAATAAGGAAGTAGATGTGTAGCTGATGAACTAAAGTTATAAATTAATCATGTTTGATTGTGTTAATTTAAGTTTGAGAAGATAATGATTAAAAACCTTTTAAATATTTCTTAAAATAAATTCATACTCTGTACTATTATGTACATGTTTATTGATGAGGAAAAAAAAGTTTATGTTAAAATAAAGGTAGATCTACTTATATAGTTATTACATAGTTTATATGATTATAATTACAGATAGTATGTAAATTAAAACTTTATTAAATATATTCACATAATAGAAATATATGATAGGTAGGTTTTATGCTAATAAATGTGTTGGATATGTAAATAATGAACATATAATTTACAGCAAATTCAATCATGCGTAAAATGGTCAAACCCTGTTAGTAAACAATATATGCAATATATTATCATATGATAAATGCAAGTGATTAAATAATGATAACATGAACACAGCAACATAAATATCATGCATTATGTGGGGTAAAAACATGTTAATCAAACAGACCCAAATGAACTCCCACGTGTCATCAGTAAACAAACTGCAGCAGAAACAATTTGTAAATTCATTAATTTCACAAGCCAATGAAAAATGCCCTTAACCCTTTCCCTCATAAAGGACACCATGAAAAGACCTATGCGAACAACATAAAACCAGATCAGCCTGCGAGTAACTCGCAGGCTGATCAGGTTTTATGCTGTTCGCTGCTCCTCAGTGGTCTGGAAATGAGGATTTTGTAATTAAATTTGGTAAGGTTTAACTGTGGTTTTCTGCAGATCAGGCTTTATGTGGTATCTACTGAGTGCGTCAAAATGAGTCTATATGAGGAAAAGGGTTAATCTTCAGTCAATTTTATGGACCTATAATGACTGATACCTGCCTTCAGTTTTGCTTGAATAACATTAGCTGTCTGATCTGGGTCTACTCTGTTTTCCAAGGCATAAAAATGAGTCTAAATGAGGTGAAGGGTCAATTATATACATACTTTCTTACTGAGATATATTACATATGAAAGGAAAACTGTACGGGTATGGCATATCTAATATGATGTGCATTTTTCATTTAAAACAAAAAGAAGATATTTTGCTTGTTGGGTTTAATGTCCTATCAACAGTATATCAGTCATCTGGAGACACATATAATGCTTCACATTATGGACATGTGGCATGATACCACACCTACTCATATTATCCTGACACCATGCCAACCAGTCTTGGAACTACCAGTGTAAAGCAGGTAGTTTACCAGTATCATTTTTAACGACTCTGATACGTCACAGTCAGGGATCGAACCCATGAACTCCCATCCCCGAGGGGTACTGAGATTGTTTGTAGCTCAAACATAATGTATTTCTGAAGAAAAAAAATGATACTTTGAATTAAAAAAAAAAATCTTATTGCACAATTTGTTTTTCAACTGAGTATAGCATAAAACATCATCATCCTTTGAAATACATGCAGGATGATCTGATTTATATCTGTTGCTATGGTGATAAACAACTGCTGCAGTTTGATGCAGATGAGAGTTATACATCTTTCACCCTGTGTGCCACATTACACTTACTGCAGTTACACGTGTTCGAGGAAACTTCTCCTTCCGCTACAGAAAACAGAAAATATTTCAAAAAATAATAATGATAATATAGTCTACGATGAAATAGAAAGTAAGACAAAGACATACATGTATACATTATCCATCCCCCTCCCCCAACACACACACTCACTGTATATACAGAGGATGTGGAACATGCAATTTTATTTCATCAAGAGATTTTCGAAAATTGTTTTCTTACGAGTGACATAGCCATGAGTGAGAATACAATTTTTGATGTTCACTCGATGAAATCAAATATTGCATCTTCCACAAAGAAAGAACACAATCATTTTCTTTTTATTTTATGTTAGAAAAATTAAAATTTCATTGTTGAAAATTATCAAATATAATTTTTATTTATATCAAAGTAATCCACTCAAAAGTATATACTAGAATACTTTTTCTCTGCCTCTTGCTTATTCCCAGCTCAGCTGGGAATAAGCAGCTCTATAAAATCTCTGCCTGACCCTAAATATTTTAGTCTCATTACTGTATGAATTGTTTCTGCTATGAAAACTGCAACCATATTATTTTATAACTAAGACCATGAATATTCACCAGGCAACTATCTTGTATTCATGATTTTAGAAAATAAATCTGATTTTTTACTTTTCTTTTCTAACATAAATAAGGTAAATATAGTAATTGTGAATTATTCATGACAAAACAACAACAACAAAACTGACAGCTCAAGTAACAATAATTATGAATATTAATCATAAAGAAAAGATTTCCTCTCTCTGTGAAATAGAAGCATGACAAAAGTATAGCATAACTGATCCAAAACAACATACAAATAATGGTCAACTCTGACCTCTCTCTCTCTCTCTTTCATATCTCTCAGTCTATCCCTCTCTTTCTTTCTTCTTTCTCTGATATCTTTCTCTATCAACTCTTTCTTTCTCCCCCCCCCTCTCTCTCTCTCTTTCTGAACCCACCCCTACTCCCCTACCTCTCTCTATCTATCCCCTATTTCTTTTCCCCCTCTCTCTCTATTTAGTATTTTAAAAATTCTCTGTTCTCTCAAAGGAAATAGAAGACTTTACATTATGACTATGGCCCTATCAGGTCACTGTTTATTACAGCCATATATTATATAACGATACTAATCTTTGTCAGACAAGATCAATACAAGTAATGGACCATATAGAGATATCACTGTCAAGCAGAGTCTTTAATGTGCCTGAAATCCACACTTCAAACACTTTTATTGTCCACAATATCATATTACAGTCAAAGATATTAAAGTTTTTTCGTCATTTTACATATGATTCCTATAACTAACAATTTAATCTTCCTGTTAATGGCTTCAACTATTTGATCTCTTGGTTATAGATATATTTAAAATAACCATATCCTATAGCAATGTGTTTCAAAATGAATTTTACTTGACGATATTGGAAATCTCTCATTGTCATGGGTGTGATACACTGAATAGTCTTTTGTTGGGGATATAATACAACTTTATCTATCCAACGTTAGGTCCTAACCACCTGGGGTCACATGTCACTGAAGGCTATCGTAATGCATTAACGAGACGGAATTTTCTATTTACTTTGGCATTTGTTTTTATTAATATTGAAATCAGTGAGAGATATTAAAGCTAATATTTTGTCAAGGCATGAGAAGTTCAGAACATTATGAAACAAGGTATAATAATAACCTAAAAATGGAACAGCTTGTAGTATAGTATCAGCCTATTTATTCAAGCAAAGCAAATTAAATGCTGAAATATCAATATTGAATCAGAAGATCTGAGTTGCTCAAATTTCAATAAAATTATTAAGCAAAGCTAAATGGGATCTTTATACTCACAGACTAAATCTTCATGGCTTTCTTTTTGATAAATGTAAAGGGAGTCTTTTTTTTTTTTGGAAAAAAACTATCGGTATGCAGTGATAAAATATGAAAAAGGAATGGAACAAAATGTTTGATTACAATCATTGTCTCAAGAGTATTAATTATATAAATCATTATTTACAAAAATACTCAAGTCTTTTTAATTCTATATAAAAAAAGGGGTTTTATGCAATGTCAGAAAGACATTGTGACTTCTAATGATTTTTCATTTTTATTTTCTTAACACATTACACATGTATCATGCTTACAACCAAGTTTGCTTATTTCTATGAGTAACAGTGACGGCAAAACTTGAAATACTCTGATATTTTAAGGCACCGTGTTATACATTTCCTTGTGTGTATGTACACTAAACACAGCAAACACAAGTGTATAAACATATAGTTATGGAAAACATATTGTGTAAATTGTACATATTTTTCATCCTACATTTTAAGGTTAGTTTATATGAATAGATAATTATAAAAACCATTAATTACATGTAGAATAGTTTTTGTTCCTCCAGTTTCACATTTAAAATCATGTTTTTTCCCTTATTTATCTGGAAAAGTGCTTTAATTACATGCAGATTTTCCCAAATTTGCTATTTACCTGAGTTTTTTTCTCTCCAAAACCTGAAGATAATGTATGTTGCTTTTATACACCAAAATATGGTATTTATTTATTTATTAGGCTGCTCCCCCTTCATCAAAATAAAAGACCCTGAGCCCCATCTTCTCAAATACTTTAGTTAATAACAATTTCAAGCCCAAATTTGAGTATTATACTCAAGTCTCTAATAAAACTAATTGGCATAGTTTGAGATTTTGGAGAGCATATTGGACCTGGCCCAATTGCACTTTAACCCTTTCCCTCATATATACTCATTTTGACGCCCTCAATAGGTATCATATAAAGCCTGATCTGCAGAAAACCACAATTAAACCTTACCAAATTTAATTACAAAATACTCATTTCCAGACCACTGAGGAGCAGCGAACAGCATAAAACCTGATCAGCCTGCGAGTTACTCGCAGGCTGATCTGGTTTTATGCTGTTCGCATATGTCTTTTTATGGTTTCCTCTATGAGGGAAAGGGTTAAATATTCATTACCTAAGAATGCTTTGTCTCACACAGAATTAAACAAGAATGAATAAATCATGCATGGAGCATATGTAATAAAACCACATGGTTCAAATGGTACTTAAAAACATTCTTTGATGAACACCTGATTAGACGATGACATAGATAAAACTGAACCTATCCCTCTGACTTACATAACAGTGTTTATATGTTTCGTAACTAATCAAATTTACTGCAAATTAACTTACATACTTAAGTCAACTCTTTCACTCTCTTTCTCTCTCCCTATCCCCCTTCTCTCTCTCACGTAACTCTCATGCCCTCTTTTTCTTTTTATCATTGTCACCTCTTTCTTCCCCTATTTAATGCTCTCTCTTTCCCATTAATCTCATCTCTCTTTCTCTCACATTCAATTCTCTGTCTGTCTCTCTTTCTCTCTCTCCTCTTGCTCACTTACTCTTGAAAAAAAAAGTAAATGGTATTACTGAAAATGCTACAGTATAACCTGACTATATCAAGGTGTTACCACTAGCTCCTTTGTATACAAAAGGAAAAAATCACTGGTCCACAAGGCTTAAATTACATGCTAGCTGTATCCCTAAACAACATTCATATAATTGAATTGTATAACGAGATGACATGACTCATAACAATAACAAAAGGCAACAAAAAATCCTACACATAAAACAATTTTTTTTATAGCTTACACTAATATAAATGTAAAACTGAAGTCTGTAGGAGTTGCAGTATTCTTAATCTATATATATATTTTTTAAACATAAAAATTCTGAATTAACTCATACTTATGCATAAAGGTTGATGTTAATAGGATAGGAACACATCATTTATTATTAGTTCCATAGTTAACCCAATTCCTTCCATAAAATCTCTATCTCTTTATGTCATTCTCTAACTTCGAGTATGGATTCTTTTATCTCTCTCTCTCTCTCTCTTTACAAGAAGAAAAACAAATCTATAAGTTGTTTTATGCAAGTGACCTACAAGTAACTGAAATAAGTGTCTGGACTGTGTGAGATATTTAACTTTTACATGTATTGACTAGGGAAGATACATTTATTAGCATATACTGCTGTTTCAGATTTTATAATTATTTTAAAACAATAAGAATAGTAATGTCATTTAATATCAACTTTTTTTCTAATTTCCTCCAAATCCTGAATTCATTCTTAGCACAAGGTTTCATCAATTCCAAATGCCCAAACATGGCTCTAGGTCTTACTTCGTTTTCAAAGGTACTCTTAAAATATATAGTTCATGTTGGAGGTATTTTGAGTAAATGCTATTAATTAGGGGAGACTGGGGTACTCTGGGACATGGGGCACTGTGGGACAAAGGTTTTTTTTGATACTTTTTGTTCTTTGATTTTAACCTGAATCATACAGATGATTGATTTTATCAAGCTTCTTACCCTTCAAAAGTTTCATGGCGGCAACTTGATGAAAAAACAATCTGGTAAGTAAAATGTACTTTTTACATTTCAAAGTGAAATTCTAGAAAATACAAATATTGTTTTCAGATACTTCCATATTGATTACTTATTCATATCATGTAAGTTGATAATAATGTACTAAACATTGCCTACATTTTCTTATTTAAAATGGATCTTGGTCTCGTGGTCTTTTCAAGTTAAGGTCACATAAAAATGGTGGGGGTAGTTGGGGTACTCTGGGACAGTGGAATCAGTACACTCTGGGACACTGTCCCAGTGTACCCCATTCTGTCACAGAGCACTAGTACAGTTTGTTGTTGTAATATTTGGTATGTTAGAATAACATTCTCTTTAGGGTAGACTTTGATAATATGTTATTAAATATATTTCTCCTTATTCCTTTTCAGATGAGTCAGTGTTATCATCTACAAAGTCTACCACCGGAACTCATTTACAAGATATTAACATTTTTATCAGTCAAAGACCTACTGAGACTAGAAAATATTTCCAAAGGATTCCGGACCAATCTGTTTAATCCTACGCTGTACACATATCTTGATTTATCAAACACCAATATACAGATGAATCATTTGAAGTTTTAATCAGAAAAACAAGATTTCCTAAAGTAAAAGAACTATCATTCCATAACTGCAAAAATGTGTGTGGGATTTTCTTTAGTCACCTATCATATCTTTTTCAATCACTGACTGAGTTGATCTTGAATGGAACAAAAATAAACAATGAATCTTTGGGTGTGGTGTGGAAGGTCTCAAGCCAGCAGAATGTGTTAGAAACTTTATCAATTATTGGTTGCCTGTGTATTACTTCAGAAGTAACTGAATTTGTTAAATATACCCATCATTCTCTGAAAACTCTTCAGTGCTCGGATGAGTTGTCTCCAAACGCACTATGTCATTTTGTAGCAGTTTCTCCAAATTTAGAACATCTCGATACGGACAGTATTATATTAAATGTGAAACAGATTACCACAATTTTAACTCTTGCTACAAAGTTACTTACTCTTCATATACCATTTTCTCTTTTGAATGATGACAATCTTCATGAAATGTTCCCAGTATTGAATAAGCTGCGGTTGCTGAGCATACCATTCAGTGAAGTGTCTCCATCAAGTATTGCTTTATTGAAGGATGTCTTTAAAAATCTGACCATACAATTTTAAAAATGGTAAGAACAGCAAAACGTAAATCAAATGACAATTATGGAAAAACTCCACCGGAGACTATGAGAGAAGCAGTCAGGTTAGTTATAGCTGGGAAAGGTGTACGAGAAACAGCTGCTCAGTTCTTAATTTCAAAGTCTACCCTGCAGAGATATGTTCATAAGGCCCGTGTGCATGGAATCAGTACAAGGATGGAGCCTGGATGGGATAATCGTCGCATTTTTTCAGATACAGAGGAGTTAGAAATTGAAAAATATTTAATCACCGCCAGTAAGCTACATCATGGACTTTCTACTGTTGGAACTAGAACGTTGGCATACGAGTACGCAATTAAAAACAATATACACATTCCTGGGCAGTGGAGAGAAAACAAAATAGCAGGATTTGACTGGCTGTATGGTTTCATGAAGCGTCATAACAATCTAACCATTCGTAAACCAGAGGCAACTAGTCTAAGCAGGGCTACGAGTTTCAACAAGAAAAATGTATCTGAGTTTTTTGACAATTTAGATACTGTAATGAATCGATATCACTTTCAAGGAGAGTCTATTTACAATGCTGATGAGACAGCAATGACAACTGTTCACAGGCCTCCAAATATTATTGCAGAAAAAGGCTGTAAACAAGTGGGCCAGATTACATCTGCTGAGAGGGGGGCACTAGTTACCATGAATGGTGCAGTTAATGCAATAGGCAACTCAATCCCACCTTTTTTGATTTTCCCAAGAGTTAATTACAAGGACTATATGATCAAAGGGGCACCAGCCGGTACAAAAGGCGTAGCCAGCAAAACAGGGTGGATGACAAAAAAGCTGTATGTAGAATGGCTTAACCATTTTATCAAGTATAGTCATTCCTCAAAAGAAAATCCTGTTTTACTGATAACAGATAACCATGAGAGCCATATATCTGTAGATGCTATTGACACTGCAAGGGAAAACGGTGTAACTATTTTGACTTTGCCTCCACATACGAGCCATAAGATGCAGCCACTTGACAGAACTGTTTATGGGCCGCTGAAGTCATTCTACAATGCTGCTTGTGATAGCTGGCAACTCTCTCACCCTGGACAGCCAATGTCTATTTATGATGTAGCTGAGAATTTGGGGAAGGCATTTCCACGTGCATTTACACCTGAAAACATTATTTCTGGGTTTCGAGTAACAGGTCTTCACCCTTTTGACAGGAACATCTTCAGAGATGATGAATACCTTGCCTCATTTGTTACTGACAGACCCTGTCCAGCAGAGCCAGCAGTAAGTTAACTAGTAGATAAATCTCATTAGAATATGATTAATAAATTAATAACATCAAATAACAGTAAATAAATAAATTAATAAATAAATATCTATAAAGAATATGTATTAAAGCATTGCTGACATGACAAAATAATAAATACAATAACTGATGCCACATTAAAACTAAAAAAAACAAAAGTACATGTATGTGCTTAACCTGTTCACAAATTCTTTAAGAACTGATGCTATTTTTTTTTCAGGGAGAACGCATATCTGAGAGCCAGCGGATTGAAAATTGTACTGATGGCCACATATCTGTTCCAAGTACAAGCAGTTGTGATAAAGAGATTACACCAGTAGACTCCATGCACGTAAGTTTTCAATGCTGAAATGGCATGTATACATCAGTATTAAAATTGCATAAGTGAAAATGTGAAGCTGTTGTTTTAACTATAATGAAATATTCTTTTTTATTACAGGAATGCTGTACAACTGGTAGTAGTCAGCAACCTGATCAATGTACTTTGCAAATTTCTGATCAAAGTATGAGAATGAGAACACCAGTTAAAACTAAAGTGAGTGATTTAAGCTTATTCTA
>CM037782.1:47917885-47947329 GCA_021229015.1 Solen grandis | reverse complement strand
GAATGGTTTTCCACTTGTATTTTGAAAGGCATCAAGTAACACAGATATTTCCTCCTGTATTTTTGTTTCAAGTTGGGCTTTGCCCATGCCAAAGTCTTTAAGGGTGGTCAAGGCAAACTGTCTGTGGGTTCTCCAAACCTCTCCGCTTGCAACCGTGATACCTGAAATGTTCAGTTAAATAACCTTATGTTATATGCATGATTTCAGAATAGGAGAGGCTTGAAATATTAGGTTTCTGTGATCACATCCTAAGAATTACATATGGAAATTAATTAAAAAAAAAGTAAACCAACTTCTGTTTGATAAGGATCCCCAAAAATGTACCGGTCCCGGCGTTTGAGTGGCTTGAAAGTCCACGCCATACCCACGAGGTAATGGGTTGGATCTCTGGCCGCGGTATCCCCCAAAAAGTGTATATACCCGGTACACGTGTCTTATTTGATCCGATTGATTTGATCGATCCGGTCAGCTTTTTGCCTGTTATATAACTGATTATTATCCAAACATTGCACACATGGGCTGACTTCAATATGCTGCAATGAAAGGTTATGAGATAAGTATAGATGCTAAACCATGTATTTGTTGTAATAAATCGAGTACCTTTGCCTTTCGTCATTTTCTCGGTGAGAAATATTTTGGGTCTATCTGAGAAATGGTCAGCTCTTTTGTGAAATGCTTCCTTGATTGCATTGTACCCAGCAATGACGATAACCATTTTGCTTCCCAAATAGAATCTGTAGACGTCGCCATAGCGCCTCCGGTTCTGTCTGTTGATTCTGCGCATGTCTGGCTGCATCCGCAAAAGATGCCCCACGATCGGCAGACGATAACTTAAACATGGCGGGAGCGGCGGCGAAGTTGTGTCCCTCCAGCTGTAAAGTATATAAACCAGTACGAAAACGACAAACGCTAAGACGGTAGTCGAAGAAAACGTTTCTGTAAAGAAATCCATAATGGTCATTTTGTCGAAGTGTCGAATACAGCCAACAACCGAATGACTTTGGTCACTGTTTAGTCATTATTATACGATGATAACAGTGTTTGACCTGTAATCCTGCGTGGCAACCTGTTAAGATGGACGTCACATATACGAGTCTACGGTATCTTATGGGAGACATCGTAATATCCGCAACTAAATGGTATATAATTACTTTTTTCTTTTGCCGTAGCTGTCTTATATCATTTTTACCTGTTTACGGATGGTGACGCAGGATAAGACCAAATGAATATTTGAACGATTGTCATTGGTAAAAAATGCATATACCTAAGGAAAAGGGTTACGCACACAAAAAAAAGTTTAATGAGATAACAACTAGTTGAAATATATGCTTCGAATTCAGGAGTTATCAATAAAGTCTTCGGACTGATTTCGAGGTTTCGACCCGAACGTTAAAAACATCTACAGTATACTATAGGCTATATCTTTTACTCCGCCGATTGCGATGGAGGAGGACGATCGATTTTTTTTTCGCTTATGCAATGCATTTACATACCTCTCCAAACATTACGTATCATTTACATACCTCTCCAAACGTTACGTATCTTTGTATAATACGGTTTATTGGTTCTGTCATAATCGGAAAGTATGTTGTAGACAAAGATTGGCAACTAGTCTATATCTCACAAAAGCACGTAACAAATTGTCCAATTCTCGCAATGTCACGTTTACAAATATAACCTTTTATACTGAATATATGTGAAAGTAAACTGCATCTTACAATAGAACATCCACAAAATGATGCCTTTTGTATTGTAATAAGTCAAGAAATGAAAATGTTTTATGTAAAATAAAAAAGTACATGCATGATGATAACTATGTATCTGCTAAACTGGTTGAATTCAAGTCATAATTCAAAAGATTTTTTAAAAGAAATAAGAATAAAAATAATTTCTTGCATTAGAGAAATAATTATTTTATAGTATGGTTACATTTTTCTCTGTGATTTTACCACACTTTTTTGAACGTTGCAATATTCAATGATTTGCTGTGTGCCTAAATAATATTTGGTTTTTACAGGAGTTTTCTATCTCTGTTTAATATGCCTTTGCATGCTGTGAACACACGTTTTTAATGTTACAAAATGGTTATATTTTAATCATCATTTCAAACCCCAAGTATATTGTATCACAGAAAAATAAGATAGTGGCTTGTATTTGCTACCATATTTTCTCTGTTTTGCGCTATCACGGTATCCGGCCGATCTAGATTTTACCTTATTTATAGACAACGGTCAAATATTTTTAAACATAATCCAGTCAGTTTCCTTTTGTTTTAGTGAGGATGAAACTTTTAGAGCTTTTAAGTAACTTTTTTGGCGAAAAGTATTGTATGACCACTATCATAGCAGTACTTGTTTTCGGATTGATGTATATGCTATACAAATGGATTGACAAAATTTCACCGCCTCTCCCACCATGTATAAGTTATCGTCTGCCGATTATTGGACATCTCTTGCGGATGGAGCCAGACATGCGCAGAAATAACAGACTGAACCGGAAGTGCTACGGCGACGTCTACAGATTCTATTTAGGAAGCAAGATGGTAATCATCATTGCTGGGTACAGTGCAATCAAGGAAGCGTTTCACAAACGGGCGGACCATTTCTCAAATCGACCGAAAATGTTTCTCATTGATAAGATAACTAGAGGGAAAGGTATATATAAATATTATCATTCGATGTTTCTTACAAAATATGTTTATGATAATATTCTTATATGAGAAGAATCATGTCTTATCTGACAACGTATGAAAAGTAAAATTAAAAAATTAATATCAATTAATTACCAATATACTTTTATTTTCAAAATAATACAACTGGATATGCTCTACAATGCAGTTCATCTGACTCAACAGCTCAGCTCAATCTTACCCAAACAAAACTACTGTCACTGACACAACAGTACAACTTAATCTTACGCAAACAATACAACTGACACTGACACAACAGTACAACTTAATCTTACGCAAACAATACAACTGACACTGACACAACAGTACAACTCAATCGTACCCAAACAATACTACTGTCACTGACCCAACAGTACAACTTAATCTTACGCAAACAATACAACTGACACTGACACAACAGTACAACTCAATCGTTCCCAAACAATACTACTGTCACTGACCCAAAATACAACTCAATCTTACGCAAACAACACAACTGACACTGACACAACAGTACAACTCAATCGTACCCAAACAATACTACTACTGACACTGACCCAACAATACAACTCAGTCTGATCCAAACAATACTCATGCCACTGATCGAATAATACAACTCAGTTTTACCAAAACAACACTACTGAAACTGACAATTATACAACTCAATCTTACCCAAATATTACTACTGACACTGACTCAACAATACATCTCAATCTTACCCAAACAATACTACTGACACTGACTCAACAATACAACTCAATCTTACCCAAACAATACTACTGACACTTGCTCAACAATACAACTCAATCTTACCCAAACAATACTACTGACACTGACTCAACAATACAACTCAATCTTGCCCAAATCATACTACTGACACTGACTCAACAATACAGCTCAATCTTACCCAAACAATACTACTGACACTGACTCAACAATACAACTCAATCTTGCCCAAACCATACTACTGACACTGACTCAACAATACAGCTCAATCTTACCCAAACAATACTACTGACACTAAATCAACAATACAACTCAATCTTGCCCAAACAATACTACTGACACTGACTCAACAATACAACTCAATCTTACCAAAACAATACTACTGACACTGACTCAACAATACAACTCAATCTTACCAAAACAATACTACTGACACTGACTCAACAATACAACTCAATCTTACCAAAACAATACTACTGACACTGACTCAACAATACAACTCAATCTTACCCAAACAATACTACTGACACTTATCGAACAATGCAATTCAATTTTACCAAAACAACACTACTGACACTGACCCAAAATTATAACTCAATCTTACCCAACTAAAACAACTGACTCAACAGCGCATCTCAATCTTACCAAAACAATACTACTGACACTGACTTAACAGTACAACTCAATCGTACCCAATTACTACTACTGACACTGACTCAACAGTACATCTCACTCTTACCCAAACAATACTACTGACACTGACTCAACAATACAACTCAATCTTACCCAAACAATACTACTGACACTGACTCAACAATACAACTCAATCTTACCCAAACAATACTACTGACACTGACTCAACAATACAACTCAATCTTACCCAAACAATACTACTGACACTGACTCAACAACACAACTCAATCTTACCAAAACAATACTACTGACACTGACTCAACAATACAACTCAATCTTATCAAAACAATACTACTGACACTGACTCAACAATACAACTCAATCTTACCAAAACAATACTACTGACACTGACTCAACAAAACAACTCAATCTTATCAAAACAATACTACTGACACTGACTCAACAATACAACTCAGTCTTACCAAAACAATTCTCATGACACTGACTCAACAATACAACTCAATCTTACCAAAACAATACTACTGACACTGACTCAACAATACAACTCAATATTACCAAAACAATACCACTGACACGGACTCAACAATACAACTCAATCTTACCCAAACTATACTACTGACACGGACTCAACAATACAACTCAATCTTGCCCAAACCATACTACTGACACTGACGCAACAGTACAACTCAGTCTTACACAAACACTACTACTGACCTGACTCAACAATACAACTCAATCTTACCAAAACAATTCTTATGACACTGACTAAACAATACAACTCAATCTTACCAAAACAATAAAACTGACACTGACTCAACAATACAACTCAATATTGCCAAAACAATACCACTGACACTGACGCGACAGTACAACTCAGTCTTACACAAACACTACTACCGACCTGACTCAACAATACAACTCAATCTTACCCAAACAATTCTACTGACACTGACTCAACAGTACATCTCAATCTTACCCAAACAATACTACTGACCTGACCATACAATATCGTCCATTAAAAGCCAAAAAGTGCTAATCAGCATATACATGTATAAAAAGAAGCTTGATGATCTATTTTTGTGTTCAATGGACGCTTCAATATTACAATACGCTTACAATTCAAGATTCCACACCAACACAGATCAGTCCATTTACTGCAGGAATCACAATATCAAGTGGACCGATATGGAGGGACCACCGCCAATTTGCTCTTGCAACTCTCAAGGGTTTTGGTATGGGTAAAACTGAACTTGAGATGAAAATACAAGAAGAAATGTCCCTTTTGTTGGAAGCCTTTGGCGTGGAAGATGGAAAACCATTTGATCCCAAAGACGCCATCAGTAATGCAGTCGCCAATATTATTTGTTCCATGACGTTTGGGTGTCAGTTCAAACACGGGGACCCGGAGTTCGCCGAGTTGTTAAAACTGTTTCATGAAAATACAAGGTTAATCTTTTCTATTATAACCCGATGAACTTAATTAAAATTAAATAAATACTATCTGTAAATAATCAATATCATGATGTAAATGTAAATTTCAGGAAGATGAGAAGTTATCTTTACAGAAAAAAAGCTTAATCGCAAATGCAGAACAAACAATTTTACCATTTTCATCAAACCATGAAATAAAGGTCACAGCCATAAATTTGCATAAATATCAGATACATTGATCATACCATGCTGTACATGTGTACCTAGTTTCATAAAGATGTGAAGTCATCTTAGGGAAAAAGCTTAAACGCAAAGGTAAACCCGAGGTGTGACGGATGGACAGACGAACGGATACACGGATTGACGCACAAACCATAATCTATGAGTTGGCAGGGCATAAAAATATAAAAAAAAACAACAACAATTTGATTTAAATAAGGACTAGTAATGCAATGCACTGACAGTTGTTTTCAGCGTATGGTTTATGATAACTAAAACTTACCTGATTGTATACTGTCGATCCATTTTTTTATTATTTTTTTATGAGATAGTAATCTTTGATTGATTTATTAAAATCTAAAGTTTTTCTCTACTAAACTTTGAACCGAGATCATTTTCAATCAGACTTAACCTGGATGTCTTTTCAAAGAAATATATCTTATAAGTTCACTCTGTGTTCAGTTTCTCAAATAGTGCGCCAGTACTTCTCGATGCCCATACAGTAAGCAAATACATCTTGGCACTGAAATAGTGCGCGCTCAAATACTAGTTGTGTGCAGTTTAGTTCAACTACGTCAGTCTCTCGTGCCTCAAAAGCCAAGGTTTGAAAATTAATATATGAATTATACGCATTTATTTAAAAAGTGAAAGTATTGTTCTAAACGTGAACGTCCTTATGTTTCAAACTGGTCATAATGCATGTTCATTGGTTCAATGGCTTTTATTCGCCTTTGGCCATGTACTCTTTTTTCCTGAAAAACGAAGCATATGCTAGCAACTGAAGGTGCCTCGCTCGAAAAATTCTGACGTGTCGCAACCGGTCTCGAATAAGGGAATACAAGTTACTGACCAGGAACTTTACCAGACTTACCATTGTCATTTCAGATGTTTTCCAAGTGCAGGTATTGTCGAAGCCTTTCCAATTCTTTACCGACTGCCGTTTGACTTCTTCAAAGTGAAAAAGATAATCGCAAACTCTAACAAGATACAAGGGTTTTGTCACCGAAAAATCAAGGACCATTTGAAGGATTACGACGAAAACAACATCGCAGATTTCACAAGTGCCTATATAAAAGCCATGAAGCAACAAGAGCGGGAGACAGACAATCCAACATTTACAAGTAGGTTTCCAAGCACGGAGTTGTGTTCCGACGTGGAAAATTTATATTACTAAGAACTGGGGCGAAATAAATGAGACAAAACAGAGACTTCAACACAATACTGAAGATTTTTTTTCTAAAGCTACATTATTGTCATTCGGTAATTCTTTTGCCATGATTTTGTTAAAAATTATCAAATCAAGTATCAAACATGAAATTTAAGCCGCATATTATTCAAACTGCAAGGCCATGTTTAATGTGTAGAGAAAAAAATATTTTTGATAATTTTGCAAGTTGGAAAATTGATCCGACATTCTAATCCCAGAACATCGTCGGGCACATCCGGATGACTTGTTCCGTTTAACATGACGTCATATTTATCGGGTGTGGATATTCGACGTTTATCCCATATTTGTTCAAGTTTATGCATTTCTACTTTAACGTTCTTCTTATTGTCAGTTGAGTTGACAGTTCAGGCAGAAATGTGAAAATTGCTTCTTTTCTTTAACATACATTTTGAACAATTGTTAAATATTACTTATACTATTGGCATAGTCCCTCACCGCGTGGGTTCGAAACCCGGCAGGGTCATTCGGATTTTCATGTGAGGAAGCCTTCCAGCTGGCTTGCGGTAGGTCGGTGAATCTACCCGGATGCCTCCGTGCATTTGGGGTCTTCCTCCGCCTGTAATTAGCTGGACGTCGCTATATGACTGAAACACTGTCGAAGCGACGGTAAACTCAAATAGTCAAGTCAAGTCATTGGCATAGTACTTCACCTCAATGGCGATTAGCTTAGAAACATTTGGCCCGAGGGTGTTGGCATCATACTGTAGAGTATCAAATAGGCATATTTCATTTCACATCAAACGACCAGACATTATATATTATTTTTACTTCAGCTGGGTTAATTCTGGCAAAATGGTCTACACTTAATTTTGTCCATCTCTTCATGCACGTCCGTTTTCGATGGCCTCCATGACGATCAGCACCGCTGTGGTTCTCATGTGTTTTTTGGAGAACTGTGAATAGATTGTCTGATTGCATGTATTTCCAACCGACAGTATTTCAGCCATTTTGAGAGACTTTTTGTACACGCTGCCTTGCGACGGTATTATGTCGTAAACAAGTGACATAAAAGTATGACAATATCATAACTATTCACAATGTCCTGACGCCGGAGATTGAGCACACGACCTCCCGCTTACGAGTTGGATACTCATTAGTCGGCTACTGAAACAGATTTTAAATAAAGGAAAAAGAAACTAAATTTAGCTATCAATCACGATACTGTATTATTTTGTATTGGCCTATTTTTCCTGGTGGTCCCGCAGAGCTGTGAGAAAGGTGCTTTTTCTCTCCTTTTAATGATTCCGTGAAAACAATTCTTTTGATTCTTGAAAAAAGTAACCTATAGAATATATTTTTAAAATTATGATCAATGCATTTTTATCCATCAGCTGACCAGCTAGCCTCCAGTATTGCCGATGTGTTTGTCGCCGGGTCTGAGACAACCACAGCTGCCATCCGCTGGGCCATATTGTTTCTAGTCAACCATCCGCACGTACAGGACCGAATGTTCACGGAAATAAATGAGCACGTGGGCACGGACAGATTTCCGTCTATTCGAGATAAACAAAAACTTCGGTTCTGTGAGGCTGTGTACATGGAGACGCTAAGGTAACAGATGCTAAGCGCCTGAAAAGATTTCTCTTACATACCTTGGAGAACAGACACAATGTGTTTGTTGGATTTAACATCCCATCGACAGTATTTCAGTCATTTGGAGACAGTGCCTACTTGAGAGACAAGATATAGTGCTGCCACACTGCAGTATTACGCTGTAGACATGTAGCATGATACCACACCCAGTCACATTAAACAAGGCCATCCAGCCAAGGAACTATCCATATATGCTGGATGCCTAGCAAGGGAGCCATACCAGTACCACATTTTACGACTTTTTCTATGTCATGGCATCGGATTGAACCCACGACCTCCGGTTCACAAAATGTGTGCATACATGAACATCTATAAACAGAAATTTGAAAAGAACTCTTATTAAGCATGTTGAAGTTGTTGCAAAATCAGATGTGAATATAGAATAGCAGATTACTTTGAATACATCTTAAATTAACAACAATAACAGACAAATTCTTTTAGCATGGTTTTTGGTGAGCAGAGTTTAAGAATGTGAATTGAATGCTCTTATATGCATCACTTTTTCCCCAGACTTTGTGATATCAGCATCAAGTTTAGCACGTGCAACGTCACATGACCTGGAGTTCAGAGGTTACACAATACCAGCAGACGCCATCATACTTCCGGATATGGATTCCGTCTGTAAAGACCCAAAGATCTGGGGAGATCCTGAAAACTTCCGGCCAGAGAGGTTTCTCGATTCTGATGGAAATGTTATAAAGAAGGAGGAAGCCATACCCTTTTTTCTTGGTAATCTCTGTTAAATGTAGATCTGCTTATGGCACAGTTATAGTGTACATTGAAATGTCCTATATATCAGTGAGGACATTGGTATACATCAGTTTAATTCAAATCCTTATAAATTCAAGATTCCTTTTGTTTAAACTCAAAATCAGAATGGTATGTATACAAACATTTAATAGATCAATTACCTTCAGTCTCAGGCAGACAACCTTTGCAGACAGAACCTTGATGGGTCTTTAACATTGCCACCAAGAGGATAACACATATTTTCAAATGGTCACATACATTCAGTCTACTAATGAAATAGATTTTGACTTCTTGCTCATTGGATGGGATTTGGACAATAATCTTTAGTATTCATGTTTTTTGTATGCCTGTGGCTATGTGTAGAAACATTTTCAGGATTTTCAAGATATGAATGTGTAATTCTTTTGTCTTAAATTTCAAGAGTAGTAAGGGTGATGTAAAGTTCAAGAAAAAATGCAAATGTTAATGAATGAATAATTTTTTAAGTATGCATAATAATATATACATGCAAGATTTTTTTATGAAAATCAAATTTTATGAAACAAAACTGTGAACAGATCAAGTAAATTACTGAAGTCAGAAAAGACAACATTGACACTGGATTTTCTAATACTTTTTACAACCATTTTGTAACTTAGCTTTTCAAGTACAGTGTAGCTATGAACAGAAATTATCACCAATCAAAATCTATTGTTCTCTCTAATGTATATCCAGTTTGCCAATCAAAATTTAATCCAAAACATAAAAAATACACACTGATCTCTACACTGCCATTGCAGAGCAAAATATTGAGAATTTTGAAATAAACCAAACTGAAGCAATGCATGTCTTTATTTTGTCAAAAACTCTGGGTCTTCTCTTGTAAGCATTCCAATATGATTTCAGGAAAGCGCCACTGTATTGGGGAGACCCTGGCCAGGACAGAGCTCTTCCTCTTCACCTCTTTCCTTGTGCAGCAGTTCCACTTTGAGGGCCCAGGGGCCGCCCCTACCCTGGACAAACTGGACGGGAGGTGGGGCTGGTACATGCACCCCACCCATTCAAGGTCATTGCTAGACTGCGATAAATGTGAGATCTTCCTCAACATGCACAGGACTCTAAAGTATAAATACAAGTGGTGTGTAAAATTGAAAGACACATATCTACACTATATATAAATATCATACTATACTAAGTTTACAAACTGTGACTATTCAGTATAAAACTGAGTATGATTATCAGTGGGATAGAAAAAGACATCTGCTGACATTTTAATCAAATATCTGGCACATCTAATGCTCTCACTCCACTCGGCTATGATTTTGCATCTTGCCAACATCTGTTCTCATCTCATTAAAATGTTTCCCTAATAATAAGCATCTAAGGCAGACAGAAAAGATGTTTTCTGTCTTTTATCACTAGGAGCTCCATTATTTTTATCTGATTCCACACAAACAATGTCAGTTTGTTTATCTTCTTCAACTGTCCTTGAAGACTTTATCAGCTTGATTCTCTTCCGTTTCTTTGGTCTGAAAATCTGAGATTCAGTTTGAGCATCACTAGTTGGCACTGAAATGATGGTCTCATCTTCATCCCTTTTCCATTCTAGCTGAGAGGAGTGAGAAGCTTGGTCTATAGAATTCACAGCAGACAGAACATGTCTAGTGGCTGCATGATCAGCATGTTGAGAAGTCTTGTGAGTATCTATTTTGCTCACGAGCTGAAAACTGGAGCAAGTGCTACTTACTCTTGTACTAAAACTAGTCAACTTCTTTGGACACTTATTACAAGATCTTGATACAGACTGATAAGAAGACTGATGTTTTAACTCAGCAGAGCCCAGTGACACTCTATGTGATGTTTTTGGTGACTGGGATAACAAATTAATTCTGTCTACTGATGGTTTACAATATGCATTTTTCTGTGTTAAATTATCACATTTCTCAAAGTAATTTTTAAGAGTATTTTTGTTTGTTTTACCGACAATCTTTGGCTTGCTCACACCACTTTCTCTACTACATAATACATTAGATGAATATTTCACTGTTAAAGTTTTATTAAAAACATTTCTACCTACAATGTTTTGATTCTCAATATGATTTAAACTGCGTGTATTTGTTTGTGTGCATTTATCTAGAGTGTCCATAAGTTTGCTCTTGTCCTTAGAGTTACTCCCACTGCCCCCTTCCCTGTAGAGATCCATTAGTGACTCCATCTCTGAAGAGTTCTGCTCTCCATGCAAAGAGTCAGTAATAGTCATAGGCTGACCTTCCTTGTGAGTGACTGCTGTATTGGCTGATAAATCCCTCACTGCAATCACTGATGTGCCAGAAGGCCTGGGAACACGGTCAGTTGTCAATTGTCTCTTTATCTCCTCCAACTTTTTGTCAGGCATGGAATCTAAAGGAGGAGCAGAATGTATGAGTCAATATGGAACAAGAATATTTTATATCTAGTCTGTCTCTGAAAAGGATTTCTTATATTCATCTAACAACTCAATCTGAGCAGGTACAAATAAATTCATATCTAAACAAGAAGGCCATAGAGGCCCTACATCACTCACCTGAGTATAGGGTTACCCAAGGAACATCTGGACTAAAACATTTTGAAATCTGGTCAGTAGTTTTGAGGGAGATGATTTTTAAAGTTTTCTTTTTTTTGCCGTTGCCATGGCAGCCAGAGTTCTACATGAATCAGGTTTATTTTAGCAACTTTTGTGAAGGTTCCCCCAAGGATCATCCCTGCCAAGTTTAATCAAATTCTGTTCAGCTGTTTCAGAGGAGATGTCGTTTAAAGGTTTCACTATATACATATACAGCAAATTAGCCCCGCCCCTGGTGGCCATGTTTTTTTTTTACGAATCAGAATAATTTTAGCAATCTTGGTAGATGGTTACCCAAGGAACATCTGTACTAAAACATTTTGAAATCTTGCCAGTAGTTTTGAAGAAGATGATTTTTAAAGTTTTCATAATTTTTTTTCTGTTGCCATGGCAACCAGAGTTCTACATGGATTTAATTTCTGTCCAGAGGTTTCAGAGATGTCATTTAAAGCAAATTGTTGACAACGGTGGACGCAGTGTGATCCTAACTTTGTGCTCAGGTAAGCTAGAAATAGTTGAAAAATCATAAAAATTTCTAAAATGCATTAAAGTATAAATGTGCATATAATGATTAATGTACCAAAGTATAGTTAAGACTGTGATTAAAGGCCATTTAAAGGAAACTGAAAATTGGCCTTTATCTGGAGGTGGCTGTTATGTAGAGGTTAAAATTCTCTATAAAGTCAGTGCTGGGCACCCAGTCGCTGGCCCTTCTTCACAGGATGTCTCTTATACAGGTTTGACTTATCAGAAATGTTTTAACCCTTTCCCTCATATAGACTCATTTTGACGCCCTCAATAGGTATCACATAAAGCCTGATCTGCAGAAAACCACAGTTAAACCTTACCAAATTTAATTACAAAATCCTCATTTCCAGACCACTGAGGAGCAGCGAACAGCATAAAACCTAATCAGCCTGCAAGTTACTCGCAGGCTGATCTGGTTTTATGCTGTTCGCATAGGTCTTTTCATGGTGTCCTCTATGAGGGAAAGGGTTAAGTACTGTCATAATTCGCAATCTTAACTATCCTCAATAATTCTACTGGGATGTAGACATCATCTAAATACTGTCACAAAGTCAAAATATTGATTTGTGCATGGACATCTTTCGAACTTTAATATCTTACAAACTGAAGGCCAAGCAAGGCCATATTGCCATAGCCATGCTCCAACTAACACCCATCTGCTCCTGAGAGACATTATAGACACACAGCCAACAGAAACTTGTTTTAACTAACAAACTAAATGCAACAGGCCTTTCAAACAATGACTCACAGAACATTTTTTTCCTCTTCCTGTCAGATGGTTCCCTGTTCAGCCAGCAATGTATGACATCTGTAGCCCAGCCATGTGTAACTACAGGATCTATTGGTGTGGTGGCCTGGTGTCTTGTGTCCCAGGCTCCATATCTGCTCTCCTGTGATGTTTTCAATTTATTGTTTTTAAGTACCTGGTAATGCTAAAAGATTTAAAGGGGTGGGGGGCAATTCCTCTTTCATCTCTCATGCCTGCATTTATGATGCCTGGAACAATCCTAACCAATGAAAACTTTACCAATTTTCTTGAAAAAGGAGCATCATTAAGTTTAAAACAACAATTTTTGCAGCTTATACAATTTCCTAAGATATGCCAGTCACCTTTACATTACCACTGTAATATATTTATATTTGCCTCAGGTACAGAGCACCAGTCCCTTTTTAAATCCTAGCCAAAGCACTGGGTGGGGGGCAACACTCTGATGGTGCATTATACTAAGTATCAGTAACATATTTAAACAATGTTGTATAATGACACTTTCAAATTCATGATTAGTACCCAGCCTTTTGATTTTTGTGAAAGGACATTAATGTGGAATTGTAAAAGTATGTACTTTCAAGTTATGAAATGATGATTTCTAGTTTTCGAAAGTGATCTTTGTTTGTTCTGCAAATCCAAATTAAACATAGTAAATAAATGTTACAGTAGATTTGTGTCCAAGGAAGAGAATGTATGTAAATATTCCATTATAATAGATATTGTTATACATGTATATCAGGGATTCAATGTGGTTTACTGGTGTATTTAAAGATCAGTTACCTTGGTGATATGACAGTCTGTCACGTCTACCTCAGATAGACAGGTAAATGCAGACAGGTACTTCAGACTGGCAACTGTGATACTTTCATTTCCTAGACAAAATGAACAAGAAGTAATAATTTACAAAGTATATTTTGACAACATGAGTTATGAATCATCCTAAGAGTTACCAAACTTAATCCAGGCATGAAAGCAGAACTCATCTTATCATAACTGGATGACATTTTATTTGTTTGTTTGTTTAAAGTGTATAACTTCTCAGATATTTGGAGACAATGTCTACTTGAGACAGATATTGATATGCCCCGCATATCAGTGACATTTAATACTTGAAGAACCATCATTGTGAATTAATTCTCTTATATAGACATTTAAAACATTTATCTAACTTACCTTGTCATCAACTTGAACGGACATTTAATAACCTTTTGTAGTGAAACAAACATGTCTTTTATTTCATGTAATTGACACTGACTGTGAGCCGGATTGTTACATCATTTATGTGTATTACATTTGTACTAAGGTCACACTTTGTTTTCTTTGTTAGTTTTCGTGTGTACCTGATTGAAATGTATATTGCATAGGATTTTTATTAGGATTCTTAAGTCATTGTATAATTGTAATATGCAATTAACGCTGTTAAGGTTAGGTTCTATAAATTATTTACATACCATTTTTTGTGTTACTAGGCCTGGAATTCTTGTAATATTGTAAGTCTTTAATGGCCGCCATTTTGTTTACAGTTGTAATGCCGTCATATTCTGCCACCTTAAAGTGACGGTGACGGGTGTTTTCGTCATCGGCCATGTATTTCTGGCCGGTCGGCTAATAAATAGTGGCCGACGGCCCCTTATCGGCCATACGGCCACTTTCGGCCAGTTGTTACTATATAAGAGGTTTCGGCCTCATTCTGCTTTGGCCTACATTCCATCGCATTTTTATTATGGAATTCCTAGTAAATAAACATTATAGAAAGTTTTAAAGATAAAAATATGATATTGTTTACTTCAAGTCAAATATATTTAGTATCATAATGAGTACTTACAAACATTTAAAGGTCTATTTTAAATTCTAACAACATTCGACTGTGGAACTGTTGGTTGTATTTTAAATATGCGTGCCGATTTAAGTATCCGTTAGGTACTTTAAGATATTTATAGATCGTTTATCATAACGATAAAGGTGAACTTGTGTATTAAAGTAGTTAATATGGTGGCATATTTCTGCCAGCCACTTATCCACTTAGCTATGTTGAAACTTTTCTGAAAAATTGTCACATATTCAGTTAGTATCTGGCAAGTAGCAAATTTTCAAGTTATCTACTTAGGTATCTTAACAGGACTTAACTGTCTGTTAGTGCCCACTACTGCCAATCACATATTCACTTATTTTAACTGGATATCATGCCTTTTTCCAGATAATTATGTGAAAAAATGCTTGTTATCCACATAATTTAACTAACTTGAAAAAAGGCGCGATAACCAGTTATCTTAAGTGAATATATGGCTGGCAGTAGTGAGCACTAACAGGCAGTTTTGTTCTGTTAAGATACCTAAGAGGATAACACGAAAGTTTTCTACTTGCCAGATACTAACTGACTATGTGACATTTTTTCAGAAAAGTTTCGACATAGCTAAGTGGATAAGTGGCTGGCAGAAATATGCCACCATAAGTTAACGTTAACCAGCACTGTATGCGTGTGATATTGAATACTTTTCATTATGCTATGCGCAGAGTTACAATTATTATTTGTACATAAACAAAGTATCGATGGATATCTGATATTAAACTTCATTGTTTACTAAGTGTATATATGTAAACAAAAATAAAATTTATGTTTAACTTTAAAGCTGCGCAGTTGTGATGTTGATTCCCTGACAATATTTATTTTACATTGAAACCAGGGTCTACAGTCGGGGCGTAACACATTGCAGTATCACGCCGTAGACATGTGGCATGATAACACACTCAGTCACATTATCCTGACACCAGGCCAACCAGTCCTGGAACTACACTTGTATGCTGAATGCCAAGCAAGTGAGCTATACCAGTAGATGTTTGTTTGTTTATTGGGTTAAACATCCCACCAACAGTATTTCAGTCATTTGGAGACTATGTATACTTGGGACAGATATAGTGCTGCCACATTGCAGTATTACGCTGTAGACATGTGGCATGATAACACAACCAGTCACATTATCCTGACACTGGGCCAATCTGTCCTGGAACTACCCTTATGCTTAACAACAAACAAAGGAGCTAGCTTATAGACCATGTCAATCCGAAATGAGACTACTTAAATCAACAAGCACTCACTGAAACACCTAATATACATGCTGGTGTAAAATTCCAAACACTGTTCAATGGGAAATAAACATACACTTGAGATTTATCCCCAGACACTAACTGGACAGTTTAAATCAGCAAATCATACTGGGTATTGTCAAACCCCTGGTGAAATGGTCTATATCAGTACTATTTATTTTCCACTAAATCAATTGTATGAACAAAATTTGTTATGACACTTTTTGATGGTTTTATAAAGCTTTTTTTTTTATTGCAGAAAGGACTGGATATATTCCTATTTATAGTTGGCTGTTCAGTACTCCAGTTTCCTTTCACACCAAAGGAATAGGCTAATGGTACTATTAGTGCCAAGGAGAAGATTTTTAACTAGATTGCTCTATCCAATAATTTTGAAATGAATAAATGTTAATTATATATTCTCTTTTACCTTAAATGTTGGTGAGGAGATCAAGCTTGCATACTTTAAACAAAAAAGTGCTTTAAAAGTAAGTTTTTTTTTCTTTCACAATTATCATACAATTGTTCTTCTATTAAGCTAAAAGCTACATTGCTATTGGAAGCCATAATGGATGAAGTCCAAAGTCCCTACAACATTTATATTCTGATTGAAAATAAATTTTGACAAAAAGGTATTTTTCCCTTTCAGAGGCTAGATTAATTTACAAATGCCTAAAGTTATAAAATAAATCCATTAGATTTGAAGTCTTATTACCCTCTTTTGAAAAGAAAGCATGATACTGAAAATTGTACCGTCATTACCTGCCAGTGAGAGAGTGTGGAGATGGGAAGGACCCCGGGCAAACATCCTGAAGGGCGTGGTCAGGTGTCGCACCGCAGTGTCTGATATGGCATTGTCACTGAGGTTTAGCACTTCCAGTCTGTAGAATACAAGTAGGGACAAATAGGGAAGCTTACGGTAGAAGTTTTGGTTAGTTTTAGTTTTTACAATACTTCTACAAAGAACTTCTATATGTTACACAATTCTTATAAATCTTAACAGGGCAAGGCATGAAAAATTTATCATTAAAAGAGCCCTACGTATCACAAAATATGCTCGACCTGCTTATAGGATACTGTCAACTTCTTAGTGACAGGGGCTGCCTGACTACAGTAGTTCTCAAACTATCCAAAACATTGAGCCATAATGTCTGTATACTGAAATAATAAATGGTCAGCTACAAAAGTTAAAGAGCAGATACTGACATCAATCCTGTAATTATAAAAAATACAAGGGCCAATAACTCTACAGTAGCTGTGAATATCTGGCTGGTTATCAAACTTGGTTAAACATGGTGAGTGTAGTACAGACCTGTGTAGATTACAGATGTGGGTCAGTATCTCGTGGTCATCACCTAGGCCACAGTGGGACACGTCCAGTTGTCTGAGGTCACTGAAGGCCAGGAATGAGTTGATGTAGTAGTTTAGGCATAAGTGCTGTCCTAAGTTGCCATGGAAACAAGAGAAGCGATATTAGCATTACTCAGGCCACATCATGAATTTATGTATGAAAAAGGTCCTATAACTAATTCATACTAAATCCAATGAACTGCCAGTCTGCCCAGTCATATACCAGTACTGGTTGTAGGTAAGGAAATGAACAGCTTCGGGTCTAAAACAACAGATAGTAAGCTTTGGTCCACCCGTTGTTTAACCTTTTAAAGACTTTCCCTGAAATTCAGTACATCAATTTTTACATGGAAACATAATACCTACAAAGTTTGCAATTTTGTTTGTGCCTTTGCTAGGATAAATGCAAGGTATTCCAATTGTCTACTAAACAGAGTCATCAAGAGCTGAATCATTTGAATATCACAGCACAGTCAAGTTATACTGCAGCAGATGACCAACCAACATCATTTTTAAAAAAAAATTCCATATATTTTTGTTAATACACAGAAATTTTAGTGTTAACACAAGTCATCAACACAACATACCTGAAAGGTTCAGTGAAGACAGGAACTCTTCACCAAATGCTTCAGCAAATAGCAGTAAGGCACAGCTTGCATTCACATCCTCCTGGAACCTCCCTAGTCTCACTGCCTCCTCGTATATCTTGTGTCCTATCTGAGACGGAAACCCCACAAAACTCTCTACATACTCCAGGTGACTGGCCACATACTGGACACACAGAGACAACAGCGGTAGCACTGGTTCCCCATGTCTACAGGGCTGTACTGCCATCCTGTCAGAGAGGTTACATGCCCTGGTTGCCCTGAAAGTGTAATCACTGTAAATGTCTATTATATATCAAAGCTGTTTAGTTCACCTGGTTACCATACCGGTGCTTACTTTGAAAACATTCTATATTAATTCTTTGCGATAAGTTAACCTTCAATTAAGTCAATATATATTCCACCATTTCTGTTTTTTTTGAAATATTCAAGTTCTTCACTATGCTGACATAAATAAGCTTTATAACTATCAATATTGACTGAAAATTCAAATATGTGTTGTTGTTGTTGTATTAGAGAAACAAGAATGCTGAAATAATTAGCCCTAAGTATGGTTGGTGGAATTCAAACCAGCTTTTATACATGCATTAGGTAAAAGGGGTTGACACTTAACAGTGTCCTGGGATCCCAAGGACACCAAAAATTGGGAAGGGATCCCAGAATTGACATACTGAATGTTCTGTTGGGACTTACTTTTCTGATTAATGTAATTTGAACAGCCACATTTGTTGAAAGCCTATGTAATTATCTTCATAAAACGTTCTTATTAGTAACCCGCTTTGAATCATAACTTTTTAACAATTTGTTATGTGAATAATGCCATCATATGTCTGAATGACATGACAGAGACTCCCTAATTTTCAGAAGGGACTCCTGAATTTCAAAGCAGGTGTTCCGTTGAGATACCTGCCTTCAAAGTTAGTGTCAAATGCTGACACTACATCTCAAAAGATAACCAAAGTCACCATCTACAATAAAATTGGTCTATTTTTAATAAAACTAATTCAGTATGTTTATATAGGATTGCAGATTTAAGCATTTGTGTGACTATTTGTGCTTTGTTAGTTTCTTCAGATTTTATATTACTTGCTAATAAATAATTGGTTTCAAGTTTTATGATTAAACAAACATTAAACTGAAAATGTCTTTTGGGCCTAATTTTTTTATTTTTCTAAATACATATTCAAGAGTTGCAAGCGGTTTAAGTATTTTTCACATCAACAGAGAATATACACTGAAATACCTGAATAATATTATGTTTATTTGTTGGGTTTAACGTCCCACCGACAGTATTTCAGTCATTTGGAATAATATTATGTACATCAAATATTGCATATGTCCTATATTTCACTGGATGTTTGTTTTTGCTATATTTGCATTTTTCAACAATCTGAAATTCATCAAATTGTAAACAAGGAAATGTACCTGAATGTCATGTATTTAAGCAAAATTATGCAAAAAAAAATTTAATTTTTTTTATTATTTCGAATGTTTTTTGTGTGGTTTTTTTTATCTAGATTTTATGTATGGTGTGTTTAATTTGCAAATTTATTTAAATAAATTTAATCATTAATGCATTTCAAAATCATATCTTGATAGATCCTTTGGAAACAAGTTCTTAAATTTCATGTGCCTAGAAAAGTCTCCATAAGAACCTCTCAGTCCACACATCCAGATTCTTAACACACACTCCAAATACACACAGATTGAATGTAAACACTGTTACTGAAAAAACAAAAACAAAACAAGAACTGCCATTGTCATGGCACAATACCCCCCACGTCGCATTATCACAGGGATTTTAATACAAGTAACATGTAGGTCAGGCAATTCCCTTCGATGAGATTTATGTGTATCCACATATGAAGTTTCATCTTGAAACCTTTTATCCTTTTTTAGTTATGGTCCGTACAAAAATTAAGTTTAAAAATTTACAAAGGGCAATAACTCCAAAATTGTGCACATAAGAGTTACAGTTCTTGGTCACTGCACTTTCCGTCAATGAAATCTATCCACATATGAAGTTTAATTTTGATACCTTTTTATACTTTTTGAGTTACCGGCCTGACAAAGATTAAGTATGAAAATTTACAAAGGACAATAATTCTAAAATTACGTGATAGAGAGTTAAGTTCTTGGTCACTGCACTCCCACTCAATGAGATATATCCACATATGAAGTTTCATATTGATACCTTTTATACTTTTTTGAGTTATGGCCCTGACAAAATAAAGTATGAAAATTTACAAAGGGCAATAACTCCAAAATTATGCAGCAGAGAGTTATGGTTCTTGGTCACTTCACTCCCACTCATTGAGATCTATCCACATATGAAGTTTAATCTTAATATCTCTTTATACTTTTTGAGTTATGGTCCAGACAAAAAAAAAAAATGGCTGGACAGACAGACAAGCTGAATCCAGTATACCTCCCTTACAACTTGGTTGTGCGAGGGGTATAAAAAAGTTCCTTTGCTTTTATTGTTTCAAATATTTTGTAATGTGCCATGGTCATACAGCGTCAGATACCAATGGCTGTCTATTACATCCATTATCTGCAATGTATGGAGTAACGGAAAAAGTGCTTGTGGGTTTCCTACGCTGTTGGTTATAATAATACATAAACATATATACAGCCAAATTAAGGTCACTAATGATCAGATGGAAAGACTTGAAGAAACTTAGAAGCAAAATTGAGACCTACATGTCTTTGTAGTACCATATCTATCCACCAGAGAAGACATATGGACTATTTCATTCCTAGAAAATAAGAAAAGTAAAAATTTGATGTTTTGAGCAATCCTTTGTAGGAATCACTACATGTATATCAATATAGGCAGTTCATTTCATACAAAAAACTTCAAAGCTATATTTCTACCTTGCATATTGTATTTTCTTTCTCAAATTTTCTTCCAGTTAATTTATACATTACAAAAATCCTAACTAAATACCTGTAAACTGGAGTAAAAAAAAAAACACTTTTTATAATTTATTATTATTTAAAAAAAAAAAAAAAAAAATTTTTTTTTTGAATATTCTGGGATATAAAAAGGAAAATTTAAACAGTAGTTGACAGATAGTCACTGACTAAGAATTTAACTTTTTCTATGTGTGTGTATAACAGCTATCAATACCCATCTACAGATGCATGGTCACCCAATGCAACCATCCGTGATTGTGAAAAAAATGGGGTGGTATCCCAACCACAGGCAATATCGTCACAAACAGTATTGAAACTATATTTAAAATTTTTAAAACCTATATTTAGATTTTCTATTTTGTTTGCTGTCACTTGATTGATCACATCACTCTTCATGCATGCACTAACTTAATAAGCTGAACTAACTAAATCCCAACCCTGAACTGGTGAAGATGCCATGCTGCCGAACATGTCACGTAGTACCATAAGCATCTGCTTCAGGGATACCGTATTCTCTATTTAACTGATTTTGCCAAAGTTGCATATACAAAAAAGCATTTTCCTGCTCAATGTGACTTACTCTTGCCGAGATTTTTGTCAGGAAACAAAGACTTCACCAACATTAGAGAGAAGAAAATTATTTGATTTCTAACGATCATCTGTGAACAAGCTGCTTTAATGCTATTTCAATACAAAACTTAAATAAAAATTTAAAAAAAAACAAACAACTAATGCAGCATTATACGCGGACACAGCTTCACATTCTAACCCTTTAAATCCTGACAGTTATAAGGAAATAACTCCTGCTACTTGTATTAAACCTGATAAGTCTCAGTTGTTGTTTTTTCAGGCTTATCTGGTTTAACACTGGTCATAAAGGCTATTTCCCTGTTAACTTTCAGAAAATATATGTATTTATTTCTTATTGTTTGATAGCATGCCATTATGACGAGTGTAAAATGGATAAAATACTTTTGATACCGCCATAAACACAAAAATATTGAAAAATAAAGTCTAAATATCCACCAGTTAGACCCTTTTACTCTAGAGAATATCTCTTAGAGCTGCTGTTACCAAAACAATCACAGAATAATAAGTATACAGCAGACATCATTTGAAAATTTCACTTGTCTCCTGTCCAGTATCTAGTGCACATATCATTCATTACCAATTAATTGGTAAGATTTCAGATTCTTACTTTAATCTGTTTCATAAAATTCAAATACCAATAATATGTTCACAAACTTGTCCTGCCACAGAAATGGTCCGACATCCATGTCACAGAAATGGTCCGACATCCATGTCACAGAAATGGTTTCACATCCATGTCACAGAAATGGTCCGACATCCATGTAACAGAAATGGTTTCAATCCATGTCACAGAAATGGTCCGACATCCATGTAACAGAAATGGTTTCACATCCATGTCACAGAAATGGTCCTACTTCCATGTCACAGAAATGGTTTCACATCCATGTCACAGAAACTGTCACACTTGTCATGTCAGAAATGTGTCACAAACTTATAATCACATATCAATGATGTAACAAACATGTTTACATACTTGTCATAACAAACTTTGTAACATAAATGACATAGACACATTTACAGGGCTAACTTATGATTTAAATAATCATGACACTATATAGATCTATGTATGTAAGCTTGAGGTCACTAACATAAATACAACTTCAACGTATAACATAAAGCAATATCAAATATTTTCATTTCCAGTTCTCCTAATCAGCTCATGTGATATTGCCATTTTGTCCAAGTTCATCAATGACTTCCAGTGACCATATGGTTGCCATGGTAACATTGTGACTGAGGTTCTGCACCTTGACAGCACGGATGACAGGTAGCACACCTGTGGCTGCCAACTGTCCCACAAGCATCACATAGTGGCCTGAAGCATATATTGAACTGCTCTTTTTTTGTTTGTTAACAAATAAAATGTCACTCATATCAAATCACATGATAAACAGATTGGAAAGGAGTGTTGAGATCTGTTCACAGACATATGTAAACCTGATAACTTAATATATGGCCCACATAGTTACAGAAATACTGACATTTTCAATTAATGAAATACTGGAAGGTTTCCATTTATTAACTTTTTACTATATTTGAATGCGTGTATGTGCTTATGTAGATGTATTGCAGGATTCTCTAACCTTTCATAGGATGTGTGGACTTAAAGGGTATCTTGTTACATCCCTTCACCATGGCAACAGCTGTCCCATCATCCAGTAGAAGAATGTCACCATCACCCTGAGTCTAAAGATATTCATATGTTATGAACTTGTGAAGTCCTTCAATCAATATATTCAAAGGAAGATACACAAGGTAATGTAAATCTCTGCTACTGATCATTCAAATACTTTCAACTCACATGTCTCGTCTCTTTCAATCAACTCATGACCATTTAAAGAGTTACATATTGACCACTTCATTTGGATAAGTTTACCAACTAAAATGGATACCGTCAGGGTCCTTATTCTGTGAGAGTCCTAATTCAGATGAAATTTTGTTTAGATCTTGTGATTTTTTATGACATTAAGCAGTCAACCATGTGAATTTATTTCACTACGATTGTAAATTCTTAAAATACAGTTGCAAAAATGCGTCAAAAATAAATAAATATGACACTTTCCTTGTTTTTGTTAATTAAGTACTTTCAGTATAATTTAAATTACCAAATGGTTTTCTTAAAAAAAATACTTTTATCTTGTAAAAATGCAAATGAAAAGCTGAATGTGTTCGTCTTCACTGTTTATAATTCATTCGTAGAAATGGCTGACCTTATACATAACACAGTTCACATGTATATGACATCATTGGATCAATAAGGACCAAAAATGGCAACCATAATGTTTATTTACCTGTGTGTATTTCGAGTGCTATGAGGGACAAATTTGAAATGTATGATTGTTAAAAAGTGATGCAAAATGTAGCAGATGGATTATTTTATAGAGATCGACTGAATTTAAAATATGTCATATTTGTTTTATACGGTTTCTTTTCCTTATGCCATTGCAATATGGACTCTCCTGAATACAATTTGAAAACAAACCTATATAGATATTGAGTGGAGTGATTCACTAAAAATACAAAGCAGAAACAAAATAATAAACAGAAGAAAATTTAAATGTAAATGGAAATTAAATGAACAAATGTCAGTTTTACCTCTACTACAATGCCTTGAACTGTGACCATACTGAAAGTGATTTTAATGCCGGAACAGTCTGTCTGCCACTGTTTTGTCATTGATGAATCTTTGCTTCCTGGGGAAGGATTCCCACCCACTGGCTTACAATGACACAAGTCAGTAAGGAATAGTTTTTTGGCCGGCTTCTCTAACACCGTACTCATTTTGTTAGTTGTAGGCTCACATTTAGGTCAAATGTTGGTGGTTATTATTACCTAGATCTGAAAATGAGTACGAACATGGAAAGGGGCGAACTGCATATCCTGTAAGTAAATACCTTCCTTTTATTTGGCGCTGGAAGTAACTTAATCAAAAATGAAAGGTTTATAAATTATATCAACAAATACAAATTGCGACGAAAACTCCATTTTGTCCGACTGTAAACTGCTAAAGATAGCGACCTACCCAGTGATCTTTTTGACTTTTTGCGCCCTTATCGCTTACATCAATCAGACGATCAGATTATGAAAAAGAAGCAAAAAAAGACATTTGAAGAGGAGTAAGCATAACGATAATATGAACTAATTCGACTGTAAAGATGATTTTATTTGGATATGTAAAGTCTTTATGGCATTTTTTAAAAATATTTTTTAATGCTGTAAGCGTATAAAAATGTCGGAGTCAGAAACGGATGGAATGACAGAAAATCAAAATTCATTAAATGAAAAAAGACTTGGCTGTAAACATTATGCCAGAAAATGCGTCTTTATTGTAAGTGACTTCGAATAGCGCGTATCAAAATTAAAAGCACTCGTTTCATTTTTGCTCCAGCTAATGTTACAAATATGGGTGTAATCACTGTAATGCGTACAGTATACACTCACAGTACACTTAATCTTTTACAGAGCTTCGTGTCGTATCTACAATAATAACTTCTCTATTTCACCAGTTTTAAGATGAACCAGTGTTGTGATACCTAGTATTGGTCTTGCCATTCGGTATAATGTTTTCTCCAAATGGCACAATGCTCCTTCCCGAGTTCCTAGTCCTCCATAAAAAGAATCTGCTTATTCATTTTCCCCATTTCATGTTCATTATTCTGATATCTAAATAATATTTCTTGGCATATGCAATATTTGTTACAAAATGGCAAAAACACATCGCATATTCCTGTTTGAAAATATGTGAATGGTGACAGTTGGACCAAAGAACTTTTTTGATATTGATAGACAAGTTCTTTAAAGTATCTTCAAGTATTGAGTTCTCGCCATATTGGTTTTCTCGGGCTGTTTACACTAGTGCAATATTTCACGTTAATTGTGACGTAAATTTACAGAGAAACCATCGATAATAAATAAATTGATTGATCCCTGTTTCTAAACCTTTTGTTATTGAAAATGTATGGGGAACAGGTAAAAATATTTATAAGAAAGCACCGATTTTCTATCATTTTCACTTATGCTTTTTTTTATGATTTCTTTAAACCACTTGTTAAGTCTTCCTATAATACTCAGCAAGCATATGATCACTGATTTATAAATGTAAACCAATATCTGTTCTTAAAATAGTGTATGTTTGATTATTCATTAATACACTTCTCAACAATACTATGTACAGAAGTCATTTAGAGCCATAGCTGTTGTTGATATGATAGCAAACTTTATACTTGATAGTGGTAATGCAGCATGCCCATTTATCCTTTGTATAGGGTTTTTACACCAAAAATTCACCATATACCTCCAAAATTGTAGGGACTCTAGTTGAAAGGACACAAAGTTAAGAAAAATTGCTATTGTACCCCAATTTACAAAACTCTAAGGGTGTAACGGTATACCGTACAATGATATACCGCGATATTTTCTTTACGGTACGGTTCACGGTATGCTTCCAGATCTGCACGGTACAGTACGGTATTGTTAACTTCCAGATTTTTTATATTTTTCTTCTTCTTTTTTAACAGCAGCTTCCCTTCAGTAAAAAGGCAATATTTTTCACCTCTGAGAAATATAAATTCTCCTAACAATACGATTTTCCCATCCATAACTTAAAAGACGACAAAAGGAAAGTATATAACGCATATCGCTCTACATTGCATACTACTTAAATGAAAGCACTTGCTGTGGGAAGTTAAAAAATCAATAAAAAGGCAGAGTCATTCTTGGAATGTTATCCAATCAACACACATTCTTATGCCTCCAAATTATGCAATGATACGGAATCCTCGGATAATATCGTTCATAATGTTGATTAACATCTTTCACGCTCTCTACCGGCTACTGTTTTACTGCTAAAATTGCGTAATCATCACAATGGCGGCCATATGCAATAAACATCAACAATGTTTGATGACCTCTGCATTTTTTAATCTATTTAATTGATTGATCAGTTTGCCTTTTCAGTAAAAGAGCGAAATTTCAACAGGTAACTACATGAAAGATACTGATTTATATAAAATGGGATCAATTAAATACATGTACTTTGATGCAAATTATCGCAAATCGAACATCTGAAATCAAAACTTCATCCAATTGGAACTGCAGGTGCTTTTTCCTTGGTATAAATGTGGATGCTTCAACTTCAAGTATCATCTTTAGTGATTTCATTGAAAATATTTAAGTTGTTGTCATGCTGACATTTATAATGGAATAAGCTTTTAAAATAAGTTGTATAAGTTTAAGTTTCTGCAATATATACGGCACTATCATGTAGTTTTGATATTACTTATGATTATTTAATGACGTTAAAACAAGATTGTTATCAGTAAACAACAAATTAAATCATATAAAAAGTGTTTTTATGTGAATGACTTTACGGATATTTTTTTTTATTTTAGAAAAATATTGTTTAATTAAATCATATAAAAAGTGTTTTTATGTGAATGACTTTACGGAATCGTGATACATTGGTATCATCCCACTGTATCGCGATACGATCGTATCTTGGGAAAGGTACTTTACCCCTTACAAAACCTGAGGGCCCCCCATAATAACATGAACCATTGAGGTGATAGTGTTTCTTGTTCTCTTTTGGATCTCATACAGGGTTTTTAAAAAAAAAAAATAGGACTGAACCTCCTGTATTTAAATTTTCCGTTGATTTTTAATATTTTGATATACGGCAATAAAAAAATTTTTTCCTACCTTTTTTTTATATTTTTATAATTTTGTTGTTTGTACACGAGTGTATTTCGGTATTTAAAAACCCATGGAACGCGCCCCCTGGCGTCCATTATTCACTCCAATCAACTTTGATTTTTTAAATATTTTAAAAATCTTCCCGTCTGCCGAAAAATATTCCGTCAAAAGGTTTTGTTGCATTTAAGTGAGTCATGTATACATTTGACGTCTTTTTGACTTAGATTATGAATAAAACAAAATTTGGATATGACTTTTTCCAAATTCAAAAAGGCAATGTTTTATGGCGAATCCAAAGTTCGAACTAAGGGAAAATGACGTCAAATTTCAAATGCGTAAAAAATCGCTTTCAGAAAGCTAGAAAGCGAGATTTGGACTAAATTTTAGTCTCTATGTCTTTTTTACATTCTGAAAAAGATAACGCCTTTGACGTAAAATGCATTAAAACTTTCGTATTAAAACTTAACGGTTTTTAATCCCGGGGCTTTGTTTTTGTATTTTTGTTTGAAATTTTGTCTGAAGATGCAGTATTAGTTTTATGGAGCCTGTCATTCCTTTTCCAGAAAATTTCCCCAAAAGGGCAAGGGCAATACAATTATCGGGTTTTTCTTCGGCCTTAAAAATCTCAAAAAGGTAAAATTTTTTATCGAGACACTTTGTAAATTTGTAGTGCTTAGAAAGTTTGTACGCGGTCTAAGCCATTGTTTTTGAACCCATTTTCATCAAATTTTCCAAAAATGTGTATATTAAATTCTAGTTGTGCATCCCGGGGTCCACTTGTAAAATTCGAAAAGTCCAAGGGTTTTATAGCGATTCCAAGAGTCGAACCAAGGGCGTAAATTTTTAAATTTTAAAAACGGGCCTATTTGAGATGAAAGGATATTGGGTCAGTTTAGGCCTAAGATCTTAAAAAAATTTTGGAAAAATAAATGTCATATGACGTCCGTGACGTCATTATATGATAATGAATTTTTAATTCTAACAAATTATTTTTATATCTTGAAATTTTCGAAGGGGGAATGAAAAAATTAAAGCCGCATGCTTAGATGCGTTTTCGATTTTAAAAAAAAATTTTTAGAAGCCTTGACGTCATATGACGTCACATTTGAAAATTTACTAGAAAGTTTGTACCGGGCCGAGCCTTATTAATGGGCCGATTTTCATCAAATTTTCACAGAATGTGTATTTAATTCTAGTTGTGATTCGGTGGTTTTTCAAAAAAGCGAAAAGTCCCTGGTTCTATACATTCCCAAATTCGAAAACCCAAAGGGCGTAAATTTTAAATGTTATAAAATCGGCCTATTTGAGATAGAAAAGTGATATTTGGTCGATCAGGTCTTAAGAGTTTAAAAATTTTTTGAAAATAAAAGTCATATGACGTCACGTGCGTCTTAATGATAATGTATTTTTAAATTAACAAGAGTTTTCTATAATGAAAGTCGGGGCAATGAAAATTAATGACAAATGACAGAACTGAAATTTCGATTTAAAATTTTTCAGAAGCCTAGAGCATATGGTCACATTTGAAATTGACTAGAAAGTTTGTCCGGTCCAGAGCCATTATTATGGGCCGATTTTCATCAAATTTTCAAGAAATGTGTTTTTTAAAGTTCTTAGTGTTACCCGGGTCCGGGTTTTTTAAAAATTTGAAAGTCCAAGCATCTATGGCGGATCCAAAATTCGAACCAAGGAGTCAATTCTTAAATGCTTATAAAAACTGCCTATTTTAATAGAAAGGAAATTTTGTCAGTTGTAGGCCTCTGGGGCCCAACAATTATGTAAAAATAAACGTAATGACGCCCTGAGTCATTTTTTTATTATTATTATTCTTTTCTTTTTCCCAACTAAACCCTTTTTTTAAAAAGTTCAATAGTCCCAGGGCGATGAAATTTTTATGGGGTTTTTAGGCAGTGAGGAAATTTTGATTTCACCCCCACGCAATATGTAGCCATATCTCAATAATTCGATTTTGTAAAATTTATAATAAAAATTATAGTGAATAGTTGACGTTTCCAAAGATTTTTTTTTTTAAAATTGGTTTACGAAAAAATTTTCAA
>CM037782.1:47867785-47917785 GCA_021229015.1 Solen grandis | reverse complement strand
TAAATGTTAAGAGAGGGGAGTGTAAATCAACCACATACTGTCAAAGACAACTTCATACATAGCAATGACTTTGTTAGTGCAATTGAACAATTAGAAATTAAAATTACGGACTATTTTGACGTCTTTAAGGTGTCGTAAACGTTTATGAATGTGATGCGGTGGAACTCCTATTGATCAGATAAGGTGAACGTTGTATTGTTCTTTTATTGACGGCATGCTATTGTTTTCAGTGCTTATAAAGAAAGGATGAGAATAGCATTGATCGTTTGGTTGTTTTTTTTTAAGATAAAGAGATGAGATGAGGTGTACGTTGCATTTTTTTTCCCCAAGTGTTTGATGTGTATACAAAACTAATATTGTTTTCTTCTTTTATTACCAACTCAGTGACTTTAAAGTATTCAATACATGTGGCTGTTTTTTTGCGAATTGAAAATGGCACAAGCACAACTTTTACAAAAGAATAATGAGATGAATGAAGAGGGATTTGAAAAAATTACATGGTTACCTGGGGAGTAATATAATAACATGTACTTGAAAAGCCGGTTTTATGATGGTGTTAAAAAGAAAACGACATCAAATCAAAGTGTGTTTGAAAAAAAGAACGAAAGAAAATTCACATTCAGTTAAAAAAAAATTGAAAACCAGTGTGATTTAAAAGAGAGTATACAATTTTTGTCATCCACAAAAAAAAATTAAGTTGGATTTAAGATCACCCTATTTTTGAGATCGTTTAAACAGCTTTGATTTGTGGCCGCCTCAAATGCAACCTAACAAGTTTCAGCTTTCATCAGCTGGATATTTCAATTTACGGGTAAAACAAAATGACACAGTGGAGTGTTTTTCATGTGCCTTAAGACTACACAAGTTGGGGAAAAATAGACGATCAGACGATCCATTAATAGAACACAGATTGCATTCACCAAGTTGTTTATTTTTAAAAATCATAGAATAGTTAAAAAGCAATATTTCACAAAATGGCATTGATCAATCTTGGAACCCTTGGAAAACTTTTTATCCACAACCGTTGTTCAATCATGGCGACCTCTATCATGGAGGTGTTGATCAGATAGGCGGAAAAATAAAAGTGACCGTTAGAATTCAAAAACAAAAACAAAGAAAAAAAAAAAAAAGTGACCGTTTGAATTTGAAAGTTGTGTGAAATATAAATACTGTAAAATTTTCAATGTTCACTCAGAACCTCTTCACCACACAAAAAGAGCACATCGTACATGTAGAATTGCTTGTTTCAATACACTATCCGAGGATATAATGAATGATAATAAAAGCTGTGATTCAATGACGGTCAATGTCGATGAAGAAGACTTTACAACTCCACCAACTGATCATTGCATTTCACCATCTGCAAATGTGATGTTGATGAATTCATATTTTGACTTTCTATATGCGAAAGTATTGTGTGAAGTAAAAGGAATGACAGTGAGAAAGAACTGTTATGGATGTCATACAAACCATCCTTCTCAACACCAACACGACTGTATTATGAACACTAATGATGAAGAATATCAAATTGATTTTTACTTTGAAGATATGTTGAAAGCAGTAAATGAAAAGGACATTATTCAATCTTGAGCGGAGGTTATGCACATTTCAAAACTTTCCCCAGCCATTATACAATTACATAAGCGTGTCATTGAAAGCAAAGACTTTCTTTGTGTGATGAAAACAGAGCAGTGGAAAAACAAATTGAAGAGAATGGTACTGACGATTTCACGCTTTCCGCACATCATTTTCAGCGACAATAATATGTTAACAACATTTTAAAGTGATTTATTTATGTTTTCATTCAACTTCACAATTATTTTGTTTTTCTCTTAAGATATGTTTTAAACTAATATTGTATGTACATGTACTTTTAAAATTGATATATCTTTGAACGTGTACCTTTGAAGACTGAAGTGTTCTGATTTATACATTAAAATGAAATGTAAAGTATGTTTATACATTAAAATGAAATGTTATATAAAGTAGTTCACGCGTAATTTTGCATGAAAGCGAGTTAGGTTACTCCCAAAGCATTTCTTAACTTTGAAATAGAAACAAACATTCAAGTATCGAAAACAATTAAGTACCTTGTCAAGTTTTAAACTTAAGTAACAGTAGATAGTGTATATAAATCGAGTCCTAGGGAATGACCTACTTCTGAAGTTCATACAGTCAGGTTCATGACTCTAATTCTGATTGTTTTGTAACAAATAGAGTGTGAATTCGATTGTCTTACTACCGACTATAATTGCGGAAGAGAGTGTGGAGTTTTTGCGTCATGTGGCTTTTGCCTCTATTGTATCAATAATTAAGAATCACAGCTTTTTTTCTGTTAATCCGGCTGCCGTCTCTCAGCGCACTGAGCGCTTTGATTCTTTTAAAAGTACCAGTAACATTTTGTCGTTCATAGTATTAAATTCAAGAAACCCACAGCTATTCGTTAAATTGTTTTCTTTCACGATGTTTATCGCGGTCATAGCTATTCCGTTTCATTTGTGTCCTGATCTAACACATTATCAATTAGTAATATCATTAACATTTTCATATTCTAGACTAAGCAAAATAACTTTTATGTGTATAGCAATTATTTGATGCATGTAGTCATTACTTTAAATTAAATAATATAAAAAAGACCCCGACTTGAATTAGTAATTGCAAGGTGACATTTTATGGGTCAGCTTTACGTTGAATTAATTCGATAGTTCTTATCGACGATAATTATTTTCATATTCGAGTCTGTTATAAACATATTTCTTATTTCTTATGGAGTGGTATATATATGGATCAACTGAACTGGGTGTAGACCAATCTCTCATCACCTACGCCATGGAGAAACCGACTTTTCTCACGAAACCAATAGTATAATCAAAACCGTAGACTTATCATAGTGCACTTCGTTAGGTGTCCACTTCGTAAAACCAAATACACAAACTATTGTAATGTGAAGCCTTCAAACAAACAATTATGTTTCTATAGCCTATGGCTAAATATACCGAGTCTACGTTGTAATATATCCAGGGTGAGACTATCCTATCTACCGAATATCGTGGAAAAAAAGAGATAGGGATTTCGCTTAAGACAGAACCATTTCGTACACTAAGATAACACATTTTACCTGTAACCCTCTAGCTTATCTGTAGCTGATGACAATTCGGTGATAGTCGGGCGTTTCCGTCGACCAATCGTAGGTCTTTGTTGTCCCGAGTTCAGCACGCTTTAGATATTGTCCACCACAAAAGTGTGTCCTCCACAAAAATGTGGCGTACCTATTTCAAGTCATACTATACTACTCTAATTGCTAGATTGATTCATTCATCTTTCAGAAACGACAAGGAGGTAATTAAGGTATCTTGAAAAAAACAAAAAACTTTCCTGGTGAAAATTCATTAAAAAAAAAAACATCTAAGAAAATCATAAAGCTAGCACTAAAGATAGAAGAAAAATTAAAAGATGTTTTGTCTGAAATAGCTTTGTGAACGAATGGTTCATGTTACTGACTCATGATCACTTGCCCAAACCTTTGAGATTTTGAGCTTTCTAAATGTCAGAATCATTCGTGTGACTAAGCTTTCCAACTAGCTAACGTCTACCCAATGGCCAACTCTTAGCGAGCCTGTTGTAATCTTGTACCATAAGTTTAGACATCACAAAACTGACCTAAGCTGCAAAATGGTACCTTTAATTCTAATCTGAAATCAAGAAGATACATACCCCGTTGGGACTGCAAACGTTTGAAGATACAAGTCCCGTTGGGACTGCAAACGTTAAAAGATACAAATCCTGTTGGGACTGCAAACGTTATAAGATACAAATCCCGTCGGGACTGCAAACGTTTGAAGATATAAATCCCGTCGGGACTGCAAAAGTCCCTTTTTCTAAGAATAGGAAATGGTAAAGGCATCTGAAGGAGTTGTTATATTTCCATCGTCTATATAGAAACGGTTTATGAAAGGTAAAGGCTCTCCTTCTGCTTTTGTTAATTTAAACCTTCACTGGTATTATCAAGTACATATTTACTGATTGGTGCATAGTTTATCAAGGATTGCCACTAGTCGATAATAATTAACCAACATTTAATTATATGCATTTGGTACATGTCATATTTTTCTGTTTGAAAGGTGGCTTCAATTTGCTCCTTAGCAAACCTTTCTGCGACTCGTAAAGTCGTAAAGTGAAAGATTATTTTTTTACTTTTACCCCCCCCCCCCCCCAAAAAAAAATAAATAAATAAAAATTGGTTGATATATCAAGTGCAAAGCGGAATATTTTATGGAACAAGAGCTATTTTTAACACTGGGCCTTTATGTTGGAAGGGGTCAATCAATTTAGTCAATCCTAAATATGTATAGGTTCAAAAAGGCCAAAAACCACAATGTCCGATACCCGAAATGCCTACACCAAGAAGGCCAAAAATACAAAATTCCAGACAGCAAATGTGCTCAAAAAGGTAATTTATCAAGCAATAGTCAAGTACGTAGACTTTTTTTCCAGATATTTTTTATATAACTGCAAAGAAATGAAGAGATTTTCCGTGCATTTCAAAGTAACCCCTTCAATTATTTTTTTCTCTTTTACTATACCAAACAATAATTTTGAGAAAAGTTACACTTTTTCATTATTCGATTAAGCTCAATGAAAGCATGCCAAAAAATAATAAAATCACATATTAACTCACTTTTACTTGATGTAAATATGGCCTTTCTGGTAATTGTCCTTTTTGGTATAGAACATTTTTTGGTATTTGGCCTTTCTGGACCCCATTCCCTGATTGATCTTAGTATCTTTATTGTTGTCTGCATCAAAAAGAAGAAATTTACACTGGAAATAGGATAGAGAGTGTATTTGAACCTGAAAAGGGGGCTGTGTGTTAAAAATGATTCCTAGGCTAAGGGTAACTGCTCCCTAAGAAAAAAATAATGAAAGCAAGCTCTTTTCAATATTCCGCTAACAATTTTGCATACTCCTTATGCCTGTGATTACTTTAATCTTAAGACCTTTTCCCCAAATTCCCTGTGTGATTTTTTTATTTTGCATTTCTGTAATGCAGTGGGGTTTGGAATGGGATATTGTGGTTGTAGAACACGAAATCACTTTACAACATCCTTATTTATTTATTTTTTTAAATTTAGTTCGTTTTTATTAAAGTTTTGTATTTCCAAAATGTTTTATTCATGAATCGCTCTCTCCATTTGACTATCGAAAGTTTACATGTTATTTATTTATATCAATCTTTAATTATATGTCTACAAACATCTAAGTTCGTAATTTAATGTGCCGGCTGAGCAGAATCCGGAATGGGGGGGGGCTGCTCCCAAATTGTCTAGATGATTCGACTTATAAAGAGGTTATAAACATGTCATGAAATACATGCAATTTCTGAGATGTAATCTATTTTCTATCACAAGGTAGACAAATAATAATAGTAAGTATATCCGAAGACAGAAGTAATGCAAATATTATTTCTAACTGTAAAACTTTATCTTCAAGAGTTGTACAACTCCGCCATTACACTACATTTCGCAAACGGTACACAAAATTTTCTCTCGAAAAGATCAAACCGGCAATCCTGTATATATTAATCAGTATATACCAATTTCTCCGATAGTGACTAATAACTATCATATGTGCAAAGCTCTGAATCAGTGGTAAGAGACAAATAACCTTTAGACACAATGTCCGGGATCAGTCGTTACGGAAACTTAACACCCAGTCTGGGGATCGAACCAATGACCCCTGGAATACTAGTTTACTTTTGGTTGTGAAAAAATTGACCTACTTGTACAATGTTTATCTCATCTTGGAGTTTTGTCCTTTAAACTTTGATGCAGAGGGCACAGCATGTTCACCACCACAGACCTCACATATCTAAGGTCACTGGCAGTCACTAAAGATTGTGTTTCAGTCAAACTTTTTCACTCAATGTAAAAGGTGATTGTAGTAAAGAAGAAAGGAAAGAAAGCGTCAAAATATTTTTTTAAAATTGTTCCATGCCTATCTTTTTATACCGATAGCGTTTTTATTGTTAAAGTTTTTTTAACCTGTAATGCCGATCGAAGACGATTTAAAAATTCTGAAAAAATGCTTCATAGACCTACCGCAGAAAATGTGTCAAAAATTACACTGAAACACTCAAAATTCCGTTTTTTTATTTGCAATCAAACTATTTACCTCACTTTATGTTATCATCAAACTACTTTAAGGGGACTCTGTGGCAAAGAGGAAAGAGGGTAAAATCACTGACTTAAACACTAACTCAGCCCCTCGCTGTGTGGGTTCGATAGTGGTGAGCTGATTAATCATAAAGTCAACGAATCAGTGACGAGCTACTGGTTGACGTGACGATGACGACGAAAATAATTCGTTGACGAAATATTGACGAAAAAAGGGGGGTGTTGTTAATATTTCAACGCGCATCTGATTGGGTAATTTCATTAATTTGATAAATTGATACTTGCAAAGTTGCACTTTGCACATCGTTGGCCTCTGGTTGTAACCTCCTATACTTTATCTCAGTTCAATGTTTATACATGTATTTGAATATTTGAGAAATTAACATCTATACCTAATACATATCTATATAATCTATATAGTACAGAATACTTTATTTTCATGTTGTACAGTAAGAGAGTTTAATAGGCATTTACTCCAAACACGGTATATTTGGTATTTAATCATGATTAATCAATTAATCAGTGACTTTTGCCTCTGATTAATCGACGAATATTTTTTCGACTGATTCCAATCACTAGGGTTCGAATCCCAACAGGGATTTCATGTGAGGAAGCTTGGTAGGTCGGTGGTACAGCCAAGGTGCCTCTGTGCATTCAGGGTCTTCCACCACCTGTAATTAGCTGGACGTCGCTTTATGACTGAAATACTGTCGCAGCGACGGTTAACAAAATCACACACATACACTTAAAATGCTTTAGGTCCCAACCCACAAACCTTGAGGAACCAAAAGAATAACTTTGAAGCTTTTAGGTCTGTTTTACAAAAAGTCTTTATTAGACTAATATGAAACAAAAACAAACAAAATAATGGCAAACATGCCTTTAAACATTCAGCTTATACAATGAGCCATAACACAATGTTAAATAGGGGTAACGGTTCCATTTATAATTATACAAATGGCTTTTAATATTAGTTTGCCAGTTATGAACTGAAAAACTTCACAAACAAATAGTGTAAAATCACTATAAGCAACTTGCCTATCATATAAAAACGCATTTGAAGAAAAACAAGAAATGTTTGTAAAACATATATGCCCCCCTCATATGCCATAATATTTATATGGCTATATTATATGTATGATGTTTGGCTTTATAATGTGGATATGTTACAAAGTTCAGAACTTATCTTGGTGAAGGTTTACTACTGATAATTATTAACACTGCTAACTCATTTGAGTTTTACCTTGTATATTGCATCCAGTAAAAGTGAAAATGCTGAAAAAAATCTGGTGAAAAAGATTTGACCAGAACCCATTTTGATCAGAATCTATCTCGGCATTCAATGTCACAGTGACCTTGACCTGTGACCTAGTTAACCCTTAATCAAAAGGGGTCATTTACTGGTCATGCATAATCTTCATACTAAGTTTGAAGTTCCTAGGCCCAGGCGTTCTTAAGTTATTGATCGGAAATGGTTTGGTCACCATTTTAACATAAAATCCCAGTAAATCAAGGTCACTGTGACCTTGACCTTTGATCTAGGGACCCCAAAAATCAATAGGGTTCATCTTCTGATCATGACCAATCTCCATACTAAGTTTGAAGTTCCTAGGCCCAGGCGTTCTCAAGTTATTGATCGGAAACAGCTTTGTCACAATTTTCAAAATCAAGCCCAGTAAATGAAGGTCACTTTGACCTTGACCTTTGACCAAGTGACTCCAAAAACAATAGGGGTCATCTACTAATCATAAGCAACAACCACATGAAGTTTGAGACTTAAAGGTCAAATAGAACTTCAAGTTATCACTCGGACAAGGTCTGGTATTATACATACACAACATGTGACCTTGACCTTTGAGGTAATGACACCAAAATCGATAGGGGTCATCTACTAATCGTGAGCAACAACCACAAGAAGTTTGAGACTTAAAGGTCAAATAGAACTTAAGTTATCACTCGGACAAGGTCTGTTATTACACATACACAACATGTGACCTTGACCTTTGAGGTAATGACACCAAAATCAATAGGGGTCATCTACTAATCATGAGCAACAACCACATGAAGTTTGAGACTTAAAGGTTAAATAGAACTTAAGTTATCACTCGGACAAGGTCTGGTCTACCGACAGACTGACGGACCGGAGCAAAGCAATATACCCCCTCTTCTTTCAAGGGGGGCATAAAAAAACAAAAACATGTGCATGTGGCACCATATCTCTATTCCTCATCTGTGAGTAGTATATATATAGGATTCTGCCATAACACAGTGTTCACCTGACAAACCTATTGAACAGATCTGTATAATCAATGCTGTACTGTACCCCTTTTCACGTTCAAGATAATACCATTCATCTTTAATGTAGGCTTGCCAGCTATAACACACATTTCACATACATAAAGTCAGTGTAAAACTAGAGCTATCACTGATGTGATCAGTACCCCCACTACCCTGCTTGATATTTGAGACAAATTATTAGAAAATCCCTCCATCCACGGTGCAATGGATTATCCAGATCAGTATGTCCTTTGACACTGAATTCAGAACTAAAGTGGCAACTTTTGTGGATACAGTTGTATATAGAAAAGAGTGTCATGGGAAGACAGTGTCATCATGTGATACATCTTTTTCCTCAATCCTTCCTGGTAAAAAGCACTTTTTATCCACTATTCCATATTAAGAGTGATGGGTTTAATAAATTACACTTTTCCCCCTTGAGATCAATCTACCTATGAAGTCATGATGTCAGCTGATGTAGTTTTTCAGTCAAAGTCCAGGCAGTATTTAATCATAAAATAATGTGAAAGAGATTTATGGTTCTTACGGACAAATTTAGGTTAAGAACATTTTAAAGGGCAACAACTCTTGAAATATACAAAACAGAATTATGGTTTTACCCATGACACTTCTCCTCAATGAGATCTAGGGACCTATATAGTTTCATGATGATATCTCATAAAGTTTTCAAGTAATAGTCTGGACAAAATTAAGAAAGTTTTGAAAAATTACAAACTCTTGAAATATGCAAAAAAAGAGTCATGGTTTTTGTCAATGACACTTCTTTTCAATGAGATCTATGGATCTATGAAGTATCATGATGGTATCTCAAATAGTGTTTGAGATATGCTCTGGACAAAGTTTTGGGACAGATGGACTGACTGACCGACAGACTGACGGACAAAATGACTCCTATATAGCACCCCCCCCCCCCAACCCTAGGGTAGTGGGGGTAAAATAAGGATAAGCATCTGGCCTATTTGGCCTAACTATCTTAAAACTAGAGCTATCACTGAAGGTGATTAATACCCCCGCAAAATACTTTAATGCAGGAGAAGCCAGACTTCAGGCAGAGCATAGATAAGAACCTGTATACATAGTATATTGGTTGTGATATTAATAAGTAAAGTTTTTATTTAAAGTTGATAGAGAGTCAATAATGGTTGTTTGTCACAGTAGTTTAAAAATATATGGTTACAGTTCTTGGACACTGCACTTCTCCTAGTCGCCATCTGTTTACATTTTAAGTTTCAAGTATATACCATGTATAATATTCGAGTTATGTTCAGGACAAGAAAAACACTGTATGAAAAGTAACAAAGGGAAATAACTCTGTAATTACTCTAGATAGAGTATGGTTCTTGTGTGGTTGACCATTGTATGAAATTGTTTTGAAATCCAACCAGTAGTTTACAAGTTATACTCTGGACAAGGAAAAGTAACAAAGGGCAATAACTCTGTAATTCCTATAGATAGAGTTATGGTTCTTGTGCACTGCACTTCCTCTCATTGTGCTTGACCATTGTATGAAATTGTTTTGAAATCCAACCAGTAGTTTACAAGTTATACTCTGGACAAGGAAAAGAAACAAAGGGCAATAACTCTGTAATTCTTAGATAGAGTTATGGTTCTTGTGCACTGCACTTCCTCAAATTGTGCTTGACCATTGTATGAAATTGTTTTGAAATCCAATCAGTACTTTACAAGTTATACTCCGGACAAGGAAAAAATACAAAGGGCAATAACTATGTAATTACTCTAGATAGAGTTATGGTTCTTGTGCACTGCACTTCCTCATATTGTGCTTGACCATTGTATGAAATTGTTTTGAAATCCAATCAGTACTTTACAAGTTATACTCCGGACAAGGAAAAAAACTAAGGGCAATAACTCTGTAATTACTCTAGATAGAGTTATGGTTCTTGTGCACTGCACTTCCTCTCATTGTGCTTGACCATTGTATGAAATTGTTTTGAAATCCAACCAGTAGTTTACAAGTTATACTCCGGACAAGGAAAAAATACAAAGGGCAATAACTCTGTAATTACTCTAGATAGAGTTATGGTTCTTGTGCAATGCACTTCCTCTCATTGTGCTTGACCATTGTATGAAATTGTTTTGAAATCCAACCAGTAGTTTACAAGTTATGCTCTGGACAAGGAAAAAATACAAAGGGAAATAACTCTGTAATTACTCTAGATAGAGTTATGGTTCTTGTGCACTGCACTTCCTCATATTGTGGTTGACCATTGTATGAAATTGTTTTGAAATCCAACCAGTAGTTTACAAGTTATGCTCTGGACAAGGAAAAGTAACTAAGGGCAATAACTCTGTAATTCCTATAGATAGAGTTATGGTTCTTGTTGAAATTGTTTTGAAATCCAACCAGTAGTTTACAAGTTATACTCCGGACAAGGAAAAATAACAAAGGGCAATAACTCTGTAATTACTCTAGATATAGTTATGGTTCTTGTGCACTGCACTTCCTCATATTGTGGTTGACCATTGTATGAAATTGTTTTGAAATCCAACCAGTAGTTTACAAGTTATACTCTGGACAAGGAAAAGTAACTAAGGGCAATAACTCTGTAATTCCTATAGATAGAGTTATGGTTCTTGTGCACTGCACTTCCTCATATTGTGGTTGACCATTGTATGAAATTGTTTTGAAATCCAACCAGTAGTTTACAAGTTATACTCTGGACAAGGAAAAGTAACAAAGGGCAATAACTCTGTAATTCCTATAGATAGAGTTATGGTTCTTGTGCACTGCACTTCCTCTCATTGTGCTTGACTTTTGTATAAAATTGTTTTGAAATCCAACCAGTAGTTTACAAGTTATGCTCTGGACAAGGAAAAGTAACTAAGGGCAATAACTCTGTAATTCCTATAGATAGAGTTATGGTTCTTGTGCACTGCACTTCCTCAAATTGTGGTTGACCATTGTATGAAATTGTTTTGAAATCCAACCAGTAGTTTACAAGTTATACTCTGGACAAGGAAAAGTAACAAAGGGCAATAACTCTGTAATTCCTATAGATAGAGTTATGGTTCTTGTGCACTGCACTTCCTCTCATTGTGCTTGACTATTGTATGAAATTGTTTTGAAATCCAACCAGTAGTTTACAAGTTATACTCCGGACAAGGAAAAAATACAAAGGGCAATAACTCTGTAATTACTCTAGATAGAGTTATGGTTCTTGTGCACTGCACTTCCTCTCATTGTGCTTGACCATTGTATGAAATTGTTTTGAAATCCAATCAGTACTTTACAAGTTATACTCCGGACAAGGAAAAAATACAAAGGGCAATAACTCCATAATAAGTCAAGATGGAGTTATGGTTCTTGTGCACTGCACTTCCTCTCCATGTGCTTGATCATTGCATGAAGTTGTATTGAATTCCAACTTGTGGTTTTCAAGTTATGCTCCGGACAAGGAAAATGTAACGGACCGCTGGACCGACCGACCGACCGACCACCGGGTGACTCCTATATACCCCCCCAAACTTTGTTTCGGGGGTATAAAAACACAAAAACACATCTGAATCAATGAATAAAGAAAAGATATGCCTGTTATCATAACAAGTGGACCACCATGGACCTTTCACTCACCTGTGAGAAACATACATAAACATTCCACTTACAGATTGTACCATAACTCAGTGATTACATCACAAACCAATTGTTATCATACCATTCAACAATATTACAATATTTATCAATAAATAACATGAATAATTCTAACAAACAATTCTAATAAATTAAAAAAAAATGTTGTATCAACAAGGCAAAAATGGCCAAATTTGTAACCACTCACTCCCTATATTTGAACAAAAAAAACCCCCTCAAAACCCTTACTTCATACGCTATGTTACATTGCTTTAATAAAGTCCAACATCACAAAACACTGTATAGATATTGTATATTCAAGGAAGAGCTGTGTCATTATTGTGCACTCAAATATTTCTAATGCTAGATAGTCTCACAATAAGGCCATGTAGATATATTAAAGGCTTTGTTTAATTGAATGCAATTGAAAAAGAGCTAATAGTTACACATTATGGACAATAAAACTAATGTTTTATGTCACAAAGTGGTACAACTCTGTAAATAGTTGTACTAGAGACATAAGGCCCTTGTCACATATCAAAGCAAATATTTCAAGTTTAGATTGGATCCTGCTGATGATAATCAAGATAAGTATTGAAAAATCTTAGGTAAAAAAGGGACATTGTTCTGTAAATGCTGGTTTACAGTTATGTTTCTATTCTTGTTGGGCACATGCATGTTTTTTATTTAATCTTAATTCCTTTGATAATGTTCAAGTTATTCACAGTTATGAATTAACACGATGTTCATTAAACCACCTTATTCTTCATGCTAACATGAGGGCCATGATGATCCTAAATTGCTCAACTGACAGAACATGCCTGCTCTGTACATTGTTTTCAAACAATTTAAAAGGTACACATATTGTATATGAACTTTCATATCAAAATGTAAGTCAATTGGTCAATGTCAGTTATATGTCATACAAGAATATGAAAAATCAAGTGACGCCTAAGGCAGGGCCAATTTTAAAATAGGTAAATGTCTCATACCAAATATCTAAGCCTAGTGATTTATGAGTAGAAAAATTTCCCTATGTATTTGTAAAAATTACACGACCCGTAAGACAGGCAAATTTTGACCCCCCAGGTTAATGATTTAGATATTGAGTCAACTTGACATTGCTACATACCAAATATCTAAATTCTAGGCTTTGTGGTTCCTGAGATATGTTTAAAGTTTTTTGTCCTTTTGGTTCCTATGGCAACCAGAATACTGATCAGCTTTGATGAAAAAGTTAAGGTATAGATTCAAGGAGGCACATCCCATGCAAGTTTCATTATATTTTGGCAAGTGGTTCCTGAGATTATGACAGACTGACTCAAGACCATGGACAAAGAATATCCTGCAATCACAAAAGCTACCTATGAGCTCATTGTGCTCATGTGAGCTAAAAAGGGTATAATTAGGCTGAAATTCAAGTGAGGAGTTGCGGTCTATACCCATTCCTGTCCTGTTGCCTGGGATATTGTACAAGATGTTTCAAGTCACTGTGTACTTTATAAATAAAAACAAGAGGGCCATGATGTCCCTAAATCGCTTACCTGAGATAAATAGCCTTCAAAGCCAAACATACTAAACGTACTGCTTTAGAAATAAAGATGCTGAAGTGTAAACAGTGAAATCTGAGATTTTCATCTTTCACAGAGTGCAAACAAAGTTAAATAATCCATTTTTATGATTTCAAAAGGGGCATAACTCCTGTCCTAAAGGGCAAATATCAGCCAAAGTCAAGATTTTATGAAACTCAACAATGTCACAAATTTTAAAGATGATTGGTTATGAAATGAAAATGCTAAATGGCAAAGAAAGTGAAATATAGCCTTTTTTAGCATTGAAAGGGGCATAACTCCTGACTTTATGGTCTGATTTCGACTATAATTAAACTTAGCAGAGATGTTATGGTAATAAACAGTCATTAAGTTTGAAGGCAATTGCTCAAAATATGAAGATGCTAGAGTGCAAACAAAGTGTAATCTTGCTTTTTTCAATATTAAAAGGGGCATCATAATCATACTTAGCCTAGATTTTATGGTAATAAACATTTTCATAAAGTTTGAAGATGATTGCTTGAAAAATGAAAATGGTAGAGTGCAAACAAAGTGAAATCTGGCTTAATTCACTATTAAAAGGGGTGTAACTCCTGACCTAATGGTCTGATTTCAGCCATAACCCATCTTAGCTGAGATTTTATGGTTATAAACATTGTCATAAAGTTTGAAGATGATTGCTTGAAAAATGAAGAGGCTAGAGCGCAAACAAACCAATTGTGGACGACGGATGGACAACAAACGGATGGACAGACAACAGACTTTCATTGATCCTAAAAGCTCAACCTGAGCGCAAGTGCTCAGGTGAGCTAAAAAAAACTCAAGCATAGTTTGGCACCAGTTGGTGCAGAGAAAAATATTAAATGATCATCATGGTCACCTTTCATTAAATTTAGTCCATATAAATCAGACAATAATGTGTTACGGAAGCATTTCATATTTGATGCAATAACTAAATCTATACTTATGCACTCCATTTGTACTTAGAGGGGCTAAAGAAGAATAGAAAATCATACTAATATGCATGAAGAAATGGGATTTCAATCTCTAAGACTTAACTTTTTAAAAGAGAAGGAAATCCTTCAAATAAGTGTCAAAAGGAAAAAAACAATTCCAAGTACAGGAAACAAGACTTTTTCTCTCTTTATCATAGAAAATCATATATGTATTAGTCAGTTACACAATTTTCTCTTGTTCCATCCTTTGGAAGCATTAGTTCCTTAAGTTCCCAATTCCTTGAATGGCGACACGGCAAAAAGGACACCAAGGATTCCCGTGCTTTCCTGTGTAACACCACACACAGTGCAAATGGTGTGTCCACATGGTATGAAAAATGACTCCTTGTCCCTTTCGTAACAAATGCAACATTTTGAGCTCATCATACTGTAGGATACCTTAAAAAAATATTTTCAGCGTTAAGGACAATTAACTTTTAAATTTTCTCTGCTATAATAAAACAAGAATCAGCTCTATGTTTATATATAAAGAATATTCTTCTTACAAGTGATCAGCATTATTTTATAAAATCATTGCAGATGTTTATTGAGAAGACAAAATTAGTCACCTACATGCACCTGAAAAGGAGTAGAAAACAAGTAACTGGTGTTGTATGCAACACATAAAGTCCCCTACCGGCTCCACCTTGACTCAATATGGTAATCAATCCCATTTTTTGCCATATTTTCACTATTTCCGTTACCATAGCAACCACAATTTTAGTCGAAGAACAAAAATAAAATGACGTGCATAATCTACACATTGCCATCTAGTCATATAGCAAGTTTCATCAAGTTTGCTTGCTTAGTTATCGCGGGATCCCATTTTTTGCCATATTTTCACTATTTCCGTTACCATAGCAACCACAATTTTAGTCGAAGAACAAAAATAAAATGACGTGCATAATCTACACATTGCCATCTAGTCATATAGCAAGTTTCATCAAGTTAGCTTGCTTAGTTATCGCGGGATCCCATTTTTTGCCATATTTTCACTATTTCCGTTACCATAGCAACCACAATTTTAGTCGAAGAACAAAAATAAAATGACGTGCATAATCTACACATTGCCATCTAGTCATATAGCAAGTTTCATCAAGTTAGCTTGTTGAGTTATCGCGGGATCCCATTTTTGCCATATTTTCACTATTTCCGTTACCATAGCAACCACAATTTTAGTCGAAGAACAAAATAAAATGACGTGCATAATCTACACATTGCCATCTAGTCATATACCAAGTTTCATCAAGTTAGCTTGCTTAGTTATTAAGTTATCGCGGGATCCAGATTTGAGCAGACGGACGGACAGACGGAGGGCAAACCTATAGTCCCCTCTGGTGTGAACACCGGTAGGGGACTAAAAATCAGTTTTTGGTACTTATTAAATACTAAATTTTTGTACTAATTGAAAAGAAACCGTTATTATCTCAAGACACAGAGTAACATTTTTTAAATTTCATATGAAATGAGGTTTATCAAAATTAGAACTATCGCTACAGGTGATCAATACTACAATATGTATGCTTGATTCTTGAGATAGTAAAACATAGAATCAATGGCATAAAAATACACCAAAAAAAAAAAAAAAAAATGGAAATTCAACATATTTTTTATCTGTGATTCATTGAGAATAAACCGGAAACTGTTTTTCTATTTTATCAACAGTGACCTATGATGTTGACTCCACCAACAGTTTTGTCTTCCCAGAAACTACCTAAATAGCAAGTCTCATTGAAAATATCTCATTCCTAACTACAGTTATTGAGCAGAAACTGTTTTTCAATTTAGTTTCAGTGACTTTAACCTAGAACCCACTTGCTCAAAGTTGAATTTGACTTGTATCTTGAGAAGTTACACCTGTGTACCAAAATTATTAAAATCTATGGAGCCTGTCTGGAATTATCATCTGATGATTGTTTTTCTATTATAAGTGACATTGACCCAACCAGCCCAAAGTCAAACTTGACCTGTGTTACCATCCGGAAACAAAGAAGCTGAACCACCGACCCACACAAGCTAGCTCCTAGGTTCCCCCTCCATTTCTTTGTAACTGAATTAAATAAAAGTGCTTAAGTTAACTAAGGAAAAGAAGAAGAGAAATAAAGCTGATGTACTGCCCCTTTTATAACACATCTTCCTACAAAATATCCAATTAGTAGCATTTATAATATGATTGCATGACATAGTTATAGTCAGATAACATGGGGCCTGCCTGGTAAGCTATGTTGAACCATAAAATTCACAAATGGATCAAACAATTCTTCTCAATGATAATTAATCTTTCTTCTCAATGATGATTTATTTAAGAAATTGTCTTTGATGGTCATTCGTCTCTCGCATTTGATTAAAAACAATAAGGGATACGTAGTCAGTCACTTGTGTATAAGAAATAATCATTACTGATTAGATGACTGGTTAGGCTGACTGACACTCAAAACATAAGCCTGTTGAAATAGACTTTGAACAAATAAATACATGTACAAGGCTGCCTGCACCCTATACTTTGGAAAAAAAAAGTTTGCCGTAGAAAAATGTCCAGCAAAAAGTTACTCACCGTTGGTGTACCTGCATTCAGGAACAAATTCTGGGTTACTGGTGTACTCTGCGACATGGCCACATTCTAAAATCAGTAAAGATAACAAAGAAATCATTTACTACCCTAAAGACAATAAATAATATCATATTATCAGTTACACTCTGTAATATAATTGAAATCTCATCTGTAAATCTCACTTACATTGCTAGCCAGGTTTGAATCCAGGTATGTGTTATGGCTGTTTGCCCATTCCTAGGCTAAATTCCCTGGCCAGTATTGTAAAAGAATAACTAATAGCTCTGTATAAATTATAGTTAATTAGGAATTAAATGAATAAAAGAGTAGTGTGTATTCCTTTTTTCAGGAACACTATAATACCTTCTCCTTCGTCATCAGATTTACTCGGTTGTATTCTGTTATCTTGCTTTTCTCCATGATTATAGTTCCTTTGTTGTCACCAATAGCAAAACTGAACTTTTTTGTTTTACCCAGAGGGCTTTTGCCCCCAGGGAAGAAATGATCCCTCATTTTATCCAAAAGTATCTCATACATATTATCATCTTTACGTAAGAGTTCTGCAGTTTCAGTTCCACCTCCTTTCTGGCTCCTGACATTAACATAACGATGTAGCTTTCTACTGTAATTGAACCATCCAAACTTAAACTGAATCGTTATTGGACAAGATTTCTGAAAAAAAAAAAAAATGAGCCATGGTGGCCCTCAATCACTTAACTGTCTTTAAAGGCTCTATATGACCCTGTGACCTTGAACTTTGACCTACTGACCTTGATTCTACTCAGAGACGGTAACCAACCTAAGTTTGAAGGCTTTGGATGAAATAATACTCCAGTTATTGAGCCAAAACCATTTTCACAAAAATTTTTTATTTTTTTTTAAAAATGGTACATCTTCAAAGCATGCTACCTACAAATATATTTATTTCTATTTCTTTGGTTTCTGAGATTTTGTTAACAATTCCCTATATATCTCTATGTTAAACAAGTAACCCCTGTAGCAGGGTCAGGGTCATTTTTGACCCAGGGTCCATGATTTGAAAAACCTTGATAGAGGCTGACTAGACAATGCTGCATACCAAATATCTGAGCTATATCTTTCAGTATCTGACAAAAATATTTTTTTAATTTTTTTTCCCTTTATAACTCTATGTAAAACATGTGACCCCTAGTGCATGGCCATTTTGGATCCAGGGGCCATGATTTGAACAAACTTGGTAAAGGTCTGCAATACAATGCTGTACACCAAATATCTTAACTTTAAGCCTTGTAGTTTCTGATGAGAAGATTTTTAAAGTTTTTCATATTTAAGTCTATGTAAAAGCAAGTGACCCCTCGGTCGGGGCCAGTTTTGACCCCTTGGTTATAATTTGAACAAAACTTGTGAAAGTTTTACTAGATGATGCTTCATATATAATATCTAAGCTCCAAGCCTGCAGTTATAGAGAAAGAAACTTTTAAAGTTTTTCCTTTTGGTTACCGTGGCAACCAGAGATCTATATGGAATTGAATTCTTTGAAAAAAATTGGAAGAGCTTCATGCAAGGAACATCCCAGGCAAGTTTCATCAAATTTTGCCCAATGGTTTCAGAGGAGATGTCTTATATTAGGTTTTTCCTTTCACAGTTAAAAGGTTTTCACAAAATAATGTCCCAAAAGTAAGAGGCAAGCATGTTGAATTATGATTATCAAGTGATTCAGATTGGCGTCGGCCATTGGCAATTTGCAAAAAAAACACCACAAACAAACAAATTGCCAATTTCTTTTCACAATGACGTAGGACATATCTGCTGATAAAATCTCAGGTATGGGAAAAAATTGCTGATGAATTTCCTGATTGAGAGGACATTCAGGGCTCAAATTTTCGGTCGCCAAAGCACACTTTGCGACAACATAAAATGGTACTGTTTCTTGTTCTCATCTTTGTTATCTTATATTTTACAAATTAATCTTTTCTGTAATGAAACACACTGAACTTCACTGCAACTCTTGTTAAAAGATGTCACTATATGTGCAACATATTCACTGAAGAATCATTTTCAGTTCATTGTCAAGAACCACAGGGGCTCGAAGTCAAATGGGGCGAATGTTTCATACTTAATGGTAACATTAAAAATAGGAAGGGAGGACACTGTTCTCAGCTACTTTGATGAATATTGCATTTTTAGCGACTATCGATCCGTAAAATCAGTCATATATATTTGAAATGGATGAGAATGAATATTCAAGCTGTATCCCGTGTTATTTTTACTCTTATATTTGATTTAAAAGCGATTTTAATGTTCCAATCGATATTGACAACTGACGGAACCGTATATTTCCGGTTTATTTTTGCAGTGATGAAAAGGTAAGTGCTTATTGGTTGATAGATTTAAACTAAAATTGTGTTTATTGCAGCGGTAAATTCAAAACCTGCAAAATTGAAAAATAGTTCATATCCACTGCCATGGTTAAAATATGATGACATTGTGGTCATTGTCGATGGCTGTCTGGATGACCATGGCTTTCCCGGGGAAAATATCAGTTGCGTTTTCATTTTGAGTGACCAATTTAAACTTACCTTTATATTCACTGCAGAGGAACTGGAAATAACCGTCCCTGGCTGTTGTCAGCCTCGATTGGAACATTTAAATCGCGTAATCAACGTAATAAGACAAACATAATCAAAAAGACATACAGGGTTTTCTTAATTTATGAATTTAAAACACAACCCGATCCAATTTCAATGTCGAACTACGTTAAAAACAAGTTTTTCCAAATTAGGTCTAAGAACAGTGTCCTCCCTTCCTATTATTAATATTACCATTAAGTACGAAGCATTCACCGCATTTGACTTCGAGCCCCTGTGTCAAGAACTCAAGACGTCAATTTGGAAATAATAATTCTGACTGTTGTTGGATATTGACTGTTATATTTTAGGTTACTTAATTACCAATGAGATTTTATTGCATTTGAGGGGAACATGTTGGTGAATTTCATGATACATCTACTATAAAAGTTAGAGATCGTTTGGATCCTATTTTTTTTGCAATAACTTTTTATGCTGTCGTAGTCCCATCACTGAGCCGCTCGGCGCAACATGCTATTTTTGGATTGGTTGTCACGCCGTAGGGGATATTGCCAGATCGAAAGTTGAACGATATCACAAATTACGGGTACACAAATGTGGACTAATGCTATCGATAACCCAATTCCATTTTGACCAAGAAACGGCCTTAGGCTGGCGGGTTTGAGATAAATTTCATGCATATACATTATTCTAGTCCACATTTGTGTACCTGTGGTGACGTCATCACTTTGTGTGCTCTGTGTGACGTAGAGCATCTTCCGGCAGATCAACTGAGCCCGCCATATTTGCCAGCTTGACGATCTTCAACCCTAAACAACAAACCAATAACATCGACGTATCGACCTACCTAGACCAAGGTTAGAACTAAGTTTCTGGCCTATCAACCCTTTAGTTTATGATTAATTAAGCTATATTGATGGCAGCGGTTAATTTCAAACGTATTTTGACCGTTGTTTGCTCACTACCATTGAAACGAAATTCGGCGGATTTGGCTCAACCAATTTTCGCTTTGAGTACGTTTCACAGGCAGAGAGTAGGGTAGAAATATCAACTTTTGTTCTACGCGGATCACTCTGCGAGGAATATTGTTGGGTATTTTTCCCTTTTTGTGAGTTTTACGTCGAAATCTCTTGGGTTCCGTAGACTCTTGTCCGGCAAACGGCAAGCGGAGCTCAGTTCCGGTGCAAGGTTTGTTTCACATTCAAACTTTATTTATTGTTATCTAACTTTATTTAGGTTTGTTTGTTGACTTTTTGTGTTTTTATTTGTTTGCTCCAACGGTGATAGGGGTGCGCGGAACTCATTTCCGCAGCTTCCTTTGTCATTCACAAACTTTATATTTGATTGTAAGTTTGGGTGGGGTAAATGAGTAGAACACACTCTTCCCTGACCGGCGCCATGTCTGCAGATGACAGTACTGTGGCCACAGCACCCACTGTGAAAACAGTATTTGTCAATTTTGCTTCTGCGGCAGTACTGCAGGTGATTTCTGGGATTGGGCCCGTGTTTGCTGATGCAATAGTTGCATTGCGAGCGAACTCGGGTAACTTTGACCAGAAGTGGCTGGAATCAGTTATCCGCCGTTCGTTCACATCAAGTGAGCTTGAGCGATTGGATTTCATGCCCAACAAGGATTTGATTAAGGTGGAGGCAAGTTCTCAGAACTTGTTCCATAACCTTAGTCCACATACTTGGAAGGGCTCTGCTGTCAGTGAGCAGGAGCACCTAGGTGCAGTGGCGGATCTAAAGCCACACATGCTAGCTTCCAAACCGGAAGTTGACGTGGAAGACCCTGAGTCGAACTCAGTGGAAACCATCTACGCCAATCAGGTGTCCTCTGCTACCCAATACACAATGAGGGTGCAGATAGGGGATGTCCCCATCACAGCGGTGGTGGACACAGCAGCTCAGGTGACTCTTATCTCAGATAAAGTCTACCATGGGCTGAAACACAAGCCTAAGAAAATTCGAGATGCCAAACTCTTGACGGCAGGTAGACAATTGTCTATGACTGCATTTGTGGTCGGCCCGGTCAGAATACGGATTGGTCATAGGTGGTACAAAGAGAATGTGTATGTTGCTCCAATAGAGCAGGAAATGCTCTTGGGGTTTGACATACTGCATGGTATTGGGAGCGCGGTACTGGATATGGGAAAAGGGATACTCCTCTTTGATGGGATGCACATCTCTCTTGATGTGGATTCCTCAGAGGGCCCCATAGTGTCCCGTGTCACTGTTGCTAAGCGACGTGTCATACCCCCTCATTCGGTTGCCAAAGTCTCATGCAAGTTGGACACTCAGTTGTCTGACTATGTCATTGAACCACTAGTCCAGTCCAAATTGCTGATGCCTAGTACCCTACGTCAGAGTGCCTCGGAGCCCGTGGTGTGCCTGGTTAACCCCACTGACTGCTATCGCATTGTGAAGAAGGGCAGTGAGGTCGGTCGGGCATACCCTATTAGGGAGATAATGGACAACACTGATTGTACTGAGGAAATCTCGGTACCTCGGGTGCAGTCCACGGAAGTGCATGGGGGCATGTCATTATCTCATGGTAGTGGCAGTGTACCGGGACTCGTGCACCAACCTTAGTGAAGGCGAACAGGTCCAACTAGCTCAATTGTTAATTGAGAACCAGGACGTTTTTGCCAAAGATGAGTTTGATCTTGGCAACTTCACGGGGATCGAACACACCATCGACACTGGTAATGCCAAGCCCGTCAAGCAGAGAGTGCGGAGAACCCTTGCATGCTGGCGAGGAAGAAGAGCACTTGAAAAAGATGCTGAACGCTGGCATTATCAAGGAGTCAACATCAGACTGGGCCTCAGCGTCCGTTCTGATCCGCAAGAGAGACGGGACGGTAAGATGGTGCATCGACTATAGGGCATTGAATGAGGTGACTGTCAAAGATGTTTACGCTCTGCCCCTGGTTGATGACTGTCTAGACACGTTGGCTGGTAGTGTCTGGTTTTCGAAACTTGACGCCAACTCAGCCTACTTCCAGCTGCAAATCCGTGATGAGGATCAGAAAAACGCCGCCTTTATCACAAGGTATGGATCCCCTTAAATGGGGAGACATGCAAGGCATTTGAAGTAGGAGTCAAGGCAGGGGACCTGCCCTGTGGTGGCTGTAAATATTGCTCATACGCCCACGCGAAGTGGGAGGGGTTTTTCGAGCAAGTGGATGAGGCTGTGCCCTTGGTAACTGGTAACAATAGGCCTATCCCTTGTGTTGTTTCTCAACTCGAGGTGAATAGTGCCGTTCTCAGAAGTAAAGAGACCATGGCCGGGAGCTTCTGCGGTAAAACAGTCGAAGGTGAAAGCCCAATGAGTGCGGGTGGCAAGCCGGCGCGCATTGCATCGGTCGCAGAACCAGGCGGTAATCAGTATCTCTCAGAGGATCTGATTTTTAGTACTGTTGAGGATCGCATGTCACAGTGCGACCTTAAGGGGGCTTGGGGCCCAGGGGACGCTGTAGATCCAGTGGACGTGACCACAATGGCTGAGTTTCTGGAGGAGATTCCATGGGACGCTGCGGGGTGCTCTCTAGATGGTAGGGTGGCCAGTGTGAATCTAGTAGTGACCCGGGGTAGGCCCAGGACCAGTGATCCTCCCCTTGGGGACCTGGACTCAGCTCAGAAGGATGGAAAGCCCTACCCGGATCTACCTAGTGATACCCCACAAAGTTGGGGCTTCACTGTGTCCGATTTACGGGTGGCGCAGCGCAGAGACAGTGACTTGGGTCTTGTGCTGGACTGGCTGGAGAATGAGAAGGTGCCTGATTCATCAGCTCTTTTTCGTTCTAGCCCAGCCACCAAGTCCTACTGGTTAAATAGGGAGAGTTTGTCTTTGATCGACGGGGTGCTCTATCAATCTGATAAGCATTCTGAGGAGAAACGACTCCTGCTGCCAGTAGAAATGAGGGTGAAGGCCATGGAACTGAACCATGACCTTCCTTCTGCCAGTCACCAGGGCGAGAGTCGCACTCGCGACCGAATGAAGGAGAAGTTTGCTTGGTATGGTATGGGGAAAGACATCACCAACTTTGTGGTTGGTTGTGCTCAGTGCAATCAAAACAAAAAGACTGCCCGCCAAGGTAGGTGCCCATGACTGAATATCAGGCAGGATCGCCCATGGAAAGAGTGCATGTTGATTTCCTGGGGCCTCTTCCCAAGACGCCTCGGGGAAACAAGCATGTGCTCATGATTGTCGATCAGTTCACCAAGTGGGTGGAGTGCATCCCAGCGCCTAGTCAGTCCGCAGAGGATACTGCAAGGGCAGCGGTCAATGACTTCTTCTCAAGGTTTGGAAATCCTTTCCAAGTCTTCTCGGATCAAGGCCGCAACTTTTGAGTCAAAGCTTTTTGGAGAACTTTGCAGAGTCCTAGAGATCCACAAGGCGCGGACAACGCCCTACCGGCCCTCCTCCAACGGCCAGGTGGAGCGCTATAACCGCACCCTAATGGACGCAGTTCGCTGTTTTGTAGGCAAATCCCAAAAACAGTGGGACTTACATCTGCAGCAAATAGCAGGTGCCCTCAGAGCATCAGTAAACCGCATGACTGGCTTCATAGCCAACAAAATGATGTTGGGGAGAGAGGTATGTACCCCGGCGGATTTGATGTTTCCCCTTCCCAGGGGTAAGCATCTGTCCCGGAGGAGCACGTGAAAGAACTCACCTCCACAATGGAGAGAGCTCATGAAACCGACATCCAAATGGATGAAACGCAATTATGACATCCGCATCATGGAACGAAACTTCGAGGTAGGTGACTCAGCTTACCTCCTCGATACTGCTGTGCTGAAGGGCACAGTAAGAAACTGTCCCCTCAATGGAAAGGGCTGGAGTGATTGTTACAAAACTGTCCTCCTATCTTCAGCACCACGTGAAACCGTCCCAACCCTCAGAAGCGTAAGGCTCACCCACCTAGGGACCACAGCTACCGGCCTGAGGCGAAGCGGCTCTACGTTCGCCAGGTGACGAAGGCCCAACCACCACCAACACCGAAGGTACCAGCCCCACCAAAGGTTGCTCAGCACCAGAGGTGTCCAGTGAGGGAATGCCGTGGGGAGTTTTCAGCATCGCACGCCTTTGCGGAGCACATCCCTGGGGTGTTCCAGCTCGCCTTCGACGGGGACGACATCTCCTGTCGGAGGACTGGAGACCTCAAGATTGTGGCACGGTGGCTCCTGGGACACCACAGCTCCCTCACGGGCTTGGTGGCTTACCTTGACCTAATGGCCCTAAACATGGAGGAGGAGCCGTCAGCTCAGCTGAGGACTTCGATGGGGGACCTCTGCCAGGGACTCGGAGTCTCAGTGCCCGAGGACCTGAAGGTGAGAGCCAGCAGCAACCACTTAACCACCCTGCTCCACTGGAGATCACTCACTCTGCTGATCTCCATGCTGGAACCCCACCAAGCGGAGAGTCTGAGGAAGCAGTTCAGTCTCACAAAGACTGAACTGGACCTGCTGCCTTCCCTGCCACTGTCATCTCGACAGGACCATGAGGGACTTGGGAATTAAGGAACAGTCTCTCCAGAAGATCTGCCAGCATCGTGCCGCAGCAGAGCCGTATGAGGTGGCAGTGGAACGGGTCACTGGGGGTCTTCTGCGACCCGGAGACCTACCCCACAGAGGACCAACTCCGGCTGTGGACAGACCAGGGGGTGTCGGTTGTTGTCGGGCTCCACCCGAAGCAGAAGGCATCACCAGCAAATCTGAAGACCCCTAAAGGACCTCCTGTCTAAGCCGCAGGTGGACGGACTAGGAGAGGTTGGCCTAGACCGCAGTGAGGATCCCTCCACCTGGGCCAACCAGATCTGGAAGCTCAAGACGCTGCTCTCCGCCCTGCAGCCCCACCATGTGCTGGTGTTGCACTGTAGGAGCCAGACCCCGTTGCAGATGAGGCAATCCTATCTCTTCTGTTCCAGTTGGCAGCCCACTCTGTGGTTGGACGGGGTCGTCTGATCCATCTCCACTACTTCACCGGTACCCGGGCTGTGATGGACCAGTGGCTGGAGTTCTTCCAATACACCTACTTCGGAGTCACCGCCGTCGCCGCCAAGTTCCAGCACCCAGGCCAGCTGGAGGCACTCAAGGGGATGGACAGGACCCGTATGCTGCTGGAGACGGACAGCCCGTACTTCGCGCCCAGCGGCTACAAGCGGTCGACCCCAGCTCTCCTTGGGATGACGGCAGCCCGGATCTGAGAGGTGTTGGGAGTTCTCTGGTTGGAACTCCTTGGACAGGCCTCAGCTAATGCTGTGCGCCTGTACGTTGACCGTTAGGCCCCCGGCCTCGGTTGACTCATAGGTCACTTTTGGGGGTCCCTCTGGGTCGCCTTGGGCTCATTGGGACGGACAGCGAAGCGAGGGAGGGGTCTCAGGCCCTTCTCCCAGACAACTACAAGCCGGTGTCTCAGGCACCACATGGTGGATCCATTAGGGGCAGTTGGGGATATCTCAGACCTCCCCAGGGCCTGTCTCGAACGCCGGAAGAACTCCCACAACCCAGACCCGTCCTACCACCCCTACAACCAGGACGTGTGTGAGGCCTTTTTTAGGACGGGGAGAAGTGTGGTGACGTCATCACTTTGTGTGCTCTGTGTGACGTAGAGCGTCTTCCGGCAGATCAACTGAGCCCGCTATATTTGCCAGCTTGACGATCTACAACCCTAAACAACAAACCAATAACATCGACGTATCGACCTACCCAGACCAAGGTAAGAACTCAGTTTCTGGCCTATCAACCCTTTAGCTTAGGATTAATTAAGCTATTTACCCATTATTTGTGATATCGTTCTACTTTCGATTTGGCAATAGGCATGACAACAAATACAAAAATAGCATGTCGCGCTGAGCGGCTCATTGATGGGACTAACATTATTCATAATATACAATACCAAGCTTTTATCACATCTTCACATACAATCGATGTAAAATTAATGAGTCTGAACTAACACAAAGTCTAGGGATCAAGTCTTGACGATGTTAATGAGTTATCAATTTTAGCATCGTCTGAAATAATTTGTTCGGAGAATATTAATGTATCATCTTTAAGTCTAATGATAAGAAAATTAATTGCTTGTTTATGATCGAATACCTCATCTAAAATTAAAATTTTACCTTGTGCGACAGGCCTTCTTCAGTCTCCGCCATCTTTGAAATGCACGCGCGATTACGAATTGATCTACGTCATTTAGGAAAGTTACATATATTCCTCTATATGTAACTTGGTGGAAACATGATCATGTGTATACGCACAAATAGATCTATGTCATTTCAGACAGTTAAATATTCCGCGAAATGTAACTTTGGGAAAAAAAACATTATGTGTGAACGCAATTGTTTTAAATCTATAAATACATTGTTAACATCTTCTGCCAAATATGCATTGACTTGGATGAAAGCATTTGTATTTATTTTCCTAAAAATAAACTTAGAAAAATCACGTATAACAAATTTGAATTGACAAACAAAAAGGTAAACAAGAAATGTTTGTGAAACATTTATGCCCCCCTCATATGCCATAATATGTATATAGCTATATTACATGCAAGGAGTTTGCCTTCATAATGTTGGCTTGTCACAAAAAATTCTCAAACTTCAAAAATTTGAGTGAAAATATAATGTGCTAAAATGTGGAACTAAACATTTACTGAAATAAATGGGCTGGAGAAATATTTACACAAGTCCACAAAGGTTTAAGTGAAAGAACATTCTCATTCCTATTGATATACACTGTAAAATATTTGAAGCAAAGGTTTTCAGCTGGACAATGCTTCCTTAACACAATGTACTGACCCCTAAAGTCCATAGAGGTCTTCTTTATTAATTACTATTAAGTATATGTTAAACCAGACACAATGAGATATTGAGTTATTAGTCAGACAGTGCTTAAATCATACAAAATATTTACAGGGTTTTTCACATTTATAAGCAACAACTACATGAGGTTAGGACCTTAAGAGTAAAAAATAAAATAGAAGTTATCACTTGGGCAAGACATTTATATAATGAAAATATATCAACATGTGACATTGTGAACTTGACCTTTGGGTATTGACACCAAAATTGATAGGGGTCATCTACTAATCATAAGCAACAACCACATGTAGTTTGAGACTTAAAGGTCAAATAGAACTTCAAGTTACCACTCGGACAAGGTCTGGTATTATACATACACAACATGTGACATTGTGACCTTGAACTTTGAGGTAATGACACCAAAATTGATAGGGGTCATTTACTAATCGTGAGCAACAACCACAAGAAGTTTGAGACTTAAAGGTCAAATAGAACTTAAGTTATCACTAGGACAAGGTCTGGTATTATATATACACAACATGTGACCTTGACCTTAATTTACCTTCCCAAATAAGTTAGCTAAACCTGGTTTAAAAACCGGTTTTAACTCGAGTTAAACCCTGCGGTATTGGCACCGGGTTTAAAGTGGGTTTTTTAGCTTACCGAGCAGGTTTTTTCTGGGCAAAAAGCAGGTTTTAATGATTGAAAAACTTAGTTTATACTTACTTTTCTGTGTTTTTTCTTGCTGAAAAGCGGGTTTTAAAACCCACTTTTCCAAGAGTTGGTTTTTTTTTTTTCTTGCTAAAAAGCGGGTTTTAAAACCCACTTTTCCAAGAGTTGGTTTTTTCTGAGCAAAAAAACCCAGAAAAAACCTACCATAGACCTACTTTTTGTGTTTTTTAAGTTGGTAAAAGCAGGTTTTTTACTGCCTTAAAGTGGGTCTTTTAGCTTACCAAGTAGGTTTTTTTGGGTGAAAAGCAAGTTTTGATAATTAAAACCCAGTTTACACTTACTTGAGTTTTTCTTTGCTGAAAAGTGGGTTTTTATTGGCTTAAAATGTTTTTTATTCTTACGCTTAAAGCAATTTTTTTTCAAACAGAATGTTAAAAGTTGTTTTCTTTTCTGGTCTAAAAGTGATTTCTCTATGGAAGTGAGTTAAAAAAAAAACCTGCTAAAAACCCATTTGTATGTGTTTTTTTCTTCAAAAAAGTCAAGCAATTTTTTTGATTGTCATTTAATAGTTTAATAGTTTCAATATGTTTTACAGTCAATTTGACATCATTATACATTGTCCTCAGCTTGCACAATGTCCCACATATGTCCCCTTCAACCTGGACCACTGGTGAACTTCCATGAGATAATATCTGAAATGAGATAGTAAGAACCATCTAAGGATCATTCCTGTTAAAAGTTTCATCAAAATCTGCTCAGCGGTTTAGGAGTAGATGTCGTTTAAAAAACAGTTGATGACTGATGACGGACAAAAATGGATTTCATTAAAATTTAGCTAAACCTTGAATCATTGAACCATCCCAAGCAGGGAAAATTAATTTGTTTGAATAATGGGTTGTTCTAAGTTTCTGGACCTGATGTGTTGAATCACAAATCACATCAATTTGTGTTAAAAAGTGTGATGAAAATTTTTTTTTTTTAATATTGTAAATTTTTTTTTTTAAAGGACAATTTCTTGTTTTTTCTTTCCCTTACCAGTTTTAAACTTTTGGGACAAACCTGGGGTTTTTTTAGGGTAACCCTTAATTTTGTGACAAAATTTTTTTAAACCCCCCCAAAAAAAAATTTTTGGCCAGAAAAAAAATTTGAAATTAACAAAAAAATTTTTTTTTTTTTTTGGGGGTAAATTTATTTTTTTTAATTTAAAAGGTGATTTTTAAAAACCTTTTTTCATTCCCTTTTTTTTTATGATTTTTTTTATAAATTAAATTAAATTTTTTTTAATTTCATTGAAAAAATTTATTTTAATTAAAAGGGTTCCAAAAAGAATTAAAATTTTTTTTAAAAAATTGATAAAAATTAAAATTCGGTGAAATTTTTTTTAATTCCTTTAAAATTTTACAAAATTTTCCTTTTGGTTAAAACCTTATCAAATTTATGAAATATCATTAAAACCCCTTTTAAATTTGGGAAATTAATTGGCTAATAAAGTGGGTTTTTTTTTTTGTTTTAGGACAATGTTTTGGGTTTTCAACCCCTTCCTTTAAAAAAAACTTTCCGGGGTTTACAAAAGGTTTGGTAAAAAGTGACCCGTAAAATTAAAACCCCTTTTTAAGAAATGACCAACCATTTTGGACCCCCCCAATATTTATGGAAAACCAAAATAACAAAGGGAAAAATTTTATAAATTTTTTAAAAAAATTGGGGGAAAAAAGTTATTTATTTTTAAGTTTTAAAAAGGACCTATTTTTACCCCATCCCACCCTTTTCAAACATTTTCCCGGTAATAAAGTTTAAAAATTTAGGAAATTAAAAATGGCCCAAAAAATTGGCCCGAATGTTAAATTTTAAAAGGTTTTCCAATTTGCCCCTTAAATTTTTTTTGAAAAATCTTGCAAAATAAAGTAAAATTTAAAGGGGGATGAATTTTGGGGTTAAATCAAAAATTTTTTTTTATTTTTTTAAAAAATGGGGCCTTTTAAGGCTTCCAATAATCAAATGAATGAGAATTTTCCCAAAAAATTTTTACCGTTTGGAAAGATTGCTTAAGGTGGGCCCGGGGTTAACAAATTTTTTTATGACCTTTTTTTTATTTAAAAACCCAATTACCAATTTCCCAACACCAAAAAAAATTTTGGGGTTTCAAAACAAAATTTGGGTCCCTTGGGGGATTAAAAATTTTTTAAAAAAAATTTAAGTCTTTGGGCCCCCCCAACCAAGAGGAACTTCCCAAGGAAACACAAAACCCAAAAATTTGTCAAGGGTTTTAAAAAAAAAAAAATTTTGTAAAAACCCAGGGTGGTAAAAATTTTTACTTTGATTTTTCCCCTAGTGGGTTTACTTTTTTACCCCTCCCCAAAGAAATTTTGGGGGATTTTTAAAGGGGGCTTCAGAATTTTAAAAGGTTTTTTTAACCCAAAAATGTTTTGGCCTTTAAAATTTAAACCCAAAAATTATTAAATTTCCCCCGTCCCAACCCTTTAGAAATTTTTTCTAAATTGTAAAAACAACCCGCCTTGGGAAAAATTTGGGGGAAAGGTTTTTAAAAAAAAAAGTTTAAGAGTGCCAAAAACATTAAAAAAAATTTTTGAATTTCTCCCTTTAAAAAAAGGGCAAAAACCCATAAGGGGAATTTTTAATTTTTTTCATAAAAAATGGAAAGGGAATTTTAAAATATTTTTTTTCCGTTTTGGGGATTGCTTAACAATGGAAAAAAAAGAATTTTTAATGAAAAAAAGGGGGAAAAAAAACTCCCCTTTTTTTTATAAAAATTTTAAAAAGGGGGGGTATTTGAAAATTTTAATTGGGCCCAATTTAGCCGTAATCAAAAAATTTTTTGATAACCTTTAAAAAGATTTCCCCGGCTAGGTTTTTTGGGTTTTAAACCCTTTTGATGTTTAAGTCCCAAAACAAAAACAGAAGAAAGGGCCAATCAAAAAAATTCACAAAAAGTCAAACCCCTTTTTGCTAAACCATTAAAGATAGGAAAAATTGGTAAATTCTGTCAAATTTTCCAAAGGGTAGGTACCTTTTTTCAACTTTTGCTTTTCTTTAAAAAAAACCCCAGGGTTTGGGAAGTTTTCTGTTTCCCATCTTATTTGATGGTTTTTGGGAAAACTTTTCCAACGGTTTTTCCCGAAAAATTGAAAAATTGCGTCATTTTTATTTTTTTTAAAAAAACACAAAAATTTTAAAAGCCAGTTGCGTTAAGAAAATTTAAAAAAACCCAACATTATTATTCTTCTTTTCCCAAAAAACCTTTTATTTTTTTCTTTAAATTTAAAAACCCAAAGAAAAAAGTGAAAAAATTTTGGAAAGGTTTTTTTTTTAAAGCCCCCCCAAAAAATTTTTTCCCCGAAAAAATTGCCAAAAGGGACAATAAATACTTTTTTGTTAAAAAATTTTAAATTGCCCACTCTAAATTTTAAAAGGGAAAACAGGAAAAAAAAAGGCATAGGACTTTAGTTAAAAAAAACTGGGGCCCCCCCAAAAAAAAAATTTTAATGCCTTTTAAAAAGGGGCTTTTTTTTCGTTTTTTCAATAATTTTAAAAATTTTTTTTTAAAAACCCCCAAAACTTAATTTTTTCGGTTAATTTGAAAATTTAACCACAATTTAAGGGGTTTTTGTTTTTTACTGGCAAACTAATGCAGGAAAAAATAGAAAAAATTTTTGAAAAGCCAAAAGGTTAAATTTTGGTTAAAAAATTTAAAAATTTCCCAAAAAAAAATTAATTATTTGTTTCCTTTGGGTAAAATTTTTAGATTGGTTTTTTTAAAAAAATAAATAACCTTGGGTTTGGGGGGGGCCTTTAAACCCTTGGCAAAACAAAAAGTCAAACCTTTAAAAAAAAGAAAAGAAAAAGGAAAATTTATTTTTAATAAAAATGGTTAAAACCCAAAATGATTATTTTCTCACCGGGCACTTTTCTTTAAAAGTTAATTTTTTGGATAATTAATTTTTAAAGGTTTAATTTATTTTAAAAACAATTATAAAAATCCTTTTTTAAAAAAAAACTTTTTCATTTAATTAAAGGGAAAAAAAATCCCTTTTACCGCCCATCCTTTTTATATTTTTTTTCCTTGATTTTAAAAGGCCCATTTGAAATCTTAAAAAAGATTTTTTTTTTTCGGTTTTTTTTAATAAGAAAATTTTTTTTTGGAAAAAAAAAGGGAAAATTTTAATTTTTCTTTTATTTTTCCCAACCCCTTTTCTATTTGTTAAAAACATTTAAAAAAGTTTAATTCGGACTTTAAGAATTAAAAATAAAAAGGGGTTTTTGGTTTTAATTCCCCGGTTTAAAAATGTCGGGTTGAAAACCCGAAAAAAAAAAAACCCAAAAAATTTTATTTTTTTTTTAAATTTATAATAAATATAAAAATTTTTTATTTTAAAATTTTTAAAATTTGTTTAAAGGTTTTAAATTAAATTTAAAGGGGAAAGGTTTTTTAACGGAAAATTTTTTAATTTTGGAAAAAAGGGAAACCTATTTTTGTAACCCATTCGAACGTTTTTCACCTATTTAAAAAACGTACCGGACCCTATGTACACAATCGAAAAACGAAAAATAAGTTTCCCAAATTTTTGCAAAAGTTTACAAAATATTAAAAATTTGATACTGTAACGTTGCCGATTAGGTAAAAAATTGAGGGAAAAGCAGGGGTACGAATAAAGGGTTTTTTGAAGGGTGGACAGAAATTTTTACCCAAAGAAAAAGGGTCCAGAAAACAGGCCCCCCCGTAAGTAGCAAAACCCTTTGAAATTATTTTTTACGCATTCTATCTTTCTGTACTGTTGGGGAAAGATTGTCATGGTTGCAAATGCTGCCCCAAACCATAATATTAGAAAGAATAATTTTTTGAAAGGGGAACCCCTTTTGGAAATAGTTTTACAAACCCTGTTTTTTTGGGAAAAATTACCGGGTTTTGTGGCCCCAGTTACAGGAAATATAATTAAAAAAAAAATTTTTGATGAAATGTTTTGTTTTTTTTTATCATCATATGGATTATTTTTTAGAAAATTGGTGAATCATTTTTTTTTATGAATGGAAAAATGGTTTCCCCAAATTTTATAATTTTAGTTTTGTTGCAGTTTTTATCTTTTGAAACATCTATTTTTAAAACCCCAAAAATTTTTGGGCATTAAAAAGACATTGACCCCTTTAAAAAATTTTTTTTTCAATTGGATTTTAAAACATGCATTTTTTTTCTGGGGCAAATTTTCCCTTTCCCGGGGGCTATACTTTCAGTGCAAATGTATTTTTTTTTTGTTTTTTTAAAATATGTTTTTTATGAAAGCTTCTGTAACCCTTTCATCTCCATTAAAAGTCTGTAACAAAATTTTTGGGATTGGTTTTTATGGACAAAAGGGAAATTTTTAAAGTGGATTTTCCTTTTTTTTCTTTTATACATTCCCAAAATAGGTCATTACCCTTTTTTTTTGAATGAAATAACCTTTTTTGTTTTTTCATGAATGTATTTTTAGCAGTTGATCTTTTTTCAGGATCATTGCACAACACAAAATACGGTTCCAAAAAACAAAACTGCCTGGGTTATGAAATGGGGCTTGATGTTTTTGGGAAAGGTAAGCTATTTTTTCCATTCCCTTTTGCCTTTTTTGAGAAAGGGGCCCGCATGAAGTAAGGGCAAATTGCATCCCCCAAGCTTTTCAGCTATAGTATGAAAATTTCAATTTATACATTTTGGAAATAATGTTAAAACCCCAAAAAACAAAAAGATTTTCCATTCCAAAGTGCAAAAATTTGGGCTATCACAAAATGTACCGGGTTATTGCTTACAAAACATTTGGCCCGTTTTAAAAATTTTTGTCCCCTCAAGATACCCTAAAATAAAAGTTTATGTCAGCAGGAGGGGGGGGAGACAAATTTAATTTTCCCGGACAGTAAAACTGGATATGCTGTGTGGCACCTGACTGTGCTGTGAAGGGGCCCGCCCCGCAGTGTGTTTTATGGCCCCGCAGTGTGTTATTTTGTAACCTGGCCGCCCTTTTTGCTACTTTTTTTTGGGGGGAAATTTTTATGGCAGATTTTAAAATGATTTAAGTTTGATGATGAAGTTGGTTAAACAAAACTTTATTATTATGAGGTATACTTTTTGTTAGGTTTTTTTCACTAATTATGATATAGATGCTGGTTTTTAAATTTTAATAAAAAAAACACTTTTCATCGAAAAATTTTTTGGGGGAAAAATTTTGTGTAAATTAAAAGGGAAAAAATTTAGTGTTGAGAAATGTGAAAAGATCCATTCTAAAACAATGTGGGGAAAAAAAAAAAAAAATTGTTTATTAGTGTTTAAGAAGAAATGCACTTCATTTTTAACATTTTTTTTTGTTTGTTTTATTTGGTAGTCTTTTTTTTTTATCAAAAATTTTTTGTTTTTTTCTTATGTTATTTTTTTTTAAGAAGGAGGTCTAGTTGTCACAAAAAAACCCTTAAATGGGTTTTCATAAAATTATATCACAGTTTAAAAAAAGGGTTTTAAAAATAATACAGTGTCTGACCCCTACACTATTAGACAGAAACATTTTTCTTTTCAGAAATCCTGGAAAAAAATCATTTGCAGTCAACTTTTGCCAGAAAAACATGAATTCAGGGCAGTTTTGAGGGGCCGACATCCGATCTGTGGCCTGTTTGGGGGGCTGAGGGGAAAGAGTTGGAAAGAATGATTTAAAGCCTACAAAAGGCCCTTTTTGAGGATCTTAATCAGTTTCAGGTGTTTTGCTTTAATATGAAAATGAAAAATATAAGGTACCCTTTACTTTTCTATACCCTGGGGGATCAGAATTTAAGGGGTAACTTTATGGAAAAAGGTGGAAAATTTGGGTGGTATGGCTCATCTTTGTGAAACTCCGGGGGGAAAAATTACAATAAAAGGAAAAGGGGTGATTTTGGAGGCTACCAGTGATGAAAGAGGTTGTACCCCAAACACTAAGTTTTTCAATTTTTTTTTAAGCAAATTTATTTGTTTGCTTGTATATTTTGTTTTATGCAAAAAAATTTAAAAAATTTTTTAGCCCCTTTTGTTTCACTATAAAAGGGAATTTTTAAAAAATAGTGCAATGCATTTTTCCATTTTTTTTTTGGGGGTTTTTTTTTTAAAAAAAATTTAAAAAAAAAGTTTATTTGTTGTTCAAGGAGTATGTTAATTTTTAAGTCTAGTTTTAAAAAGGTAGCTAAATTTTTTGTATTTTAGTTGTAGGTCCAATGGCCCTTCGGGAATAAACTATTTTACTTCTTTTGAAAAAAAAGCAAAATTTTTAAAAAAAAATTGAGATAAAATGAAATTTTTGAGATTTTTTTTCTTACAACCTTAATTTTGGAAAAAAAATTTACATCAGAACGGGCTTGGGAAAAAATGACACATTTTTCTGTCTTCATTAAAAAAACAGAATTATCTAAAGGGGCCCCCTTCTTTTAAAAAAGTAGGTTTTTAAAAGGGGGGTCTTTTCATAAAATTTCCCTTCCCCCAAAAAACCAACTTAAATGTAAAAAAAACCCTTTCCCCAATGAAAAAACCGCTTCAATGACTGGAAAACATTAAATGGGAAAAAAACACTTTTGCCCCCCTGTCCCTGAAAAAAAACCCCCTTTTTTATGTAAAAAAACTCACTTTTTGCCCCCTTGTTTTAGGAAAAAGGGCCCCCTCCCTTTGTAAAAAAAAATCCAATTTTGCTCACTTTTTCAAAAAAAGACCCAAATTAAACAACTTTTTTTAGGTAGGGAAAACCCAAAAATAAAAACCCCTTTCTTCCACAAAAACTTTCTTTAGACCCCCTTTCAAATGAAAAAAAAAAAGGGGAAAAATCACTTTTTTGTAAAAAAGCCAGAAAAAACCACTTTTAAATGGGTTTTGGTTTAAAAAAAACCCCCTTATTTGTTTGGGAAGGTAAAGACACCAAAAACAATAGGGGTCATCTACTAAACATGAGCAAAAACAAAAAAGAAAATTTGAGACTTAAAGGTCAAATTAGAATTAATAATCACTCGGAAAAAGGGTTTTGGTATTATACATTTCAAACATTTTGACCTTGAATTTGGGTAATGGGCACCAAAATTTAATAGGGGGATCTGCTTTAAACTTAGCAACAACCACAAAGAAATTTGAGATTTAAAGGTTCCAAAAAGAATTAAGTTATCACCGGACAAGGGGCTGGTATTATACATACCAACAGGGGACTTGTTTTACCTTGGGCCTTTGAGGTAATGACACCCAAAAACAAAAAGGGGTCATCTTTTAATCATGGGCAACAAACCCCAAAAAATTTGAGATTAAAGGTAAATGGGCCTTTTGTTATCACTTGGACAAGGTTGGTAAATTTTTCTTTCACAAAATGTGACCTTGACCTTTTTAGGTTTGACACCAAAATTTAAAAGGGGGGAACTTAAAACATTAGCAAAAACCCCCAAAGAAGTTTGAGATTAAAGGTCAAATTGAAATTAAGTTATCACTCGGACCAAAGGGTTTGGTTTTTCCCAAAAACCGACGGGCATGAGCCAAACCAATATACCCCCTCTTCTTCGAAAGGGGGGGGAAAAAAAAATTTTTTGTGCAGCATAAAATAGAGGGGGGGCAAAAAATGTTTCCCCTTCGAATGGGGACAAAAATAAGTTTATTATATAGCTTTTGATGCTTGTTCGGGGCAAAGCTTTCACAGCAAACCCTTTAAATTTCCAGTTTTCACAAAAATTCACCCCAAGAAAAATAGAAATAACCTACTTCTTCAATTTTTAAAATTTTTAACAAAAGTGTCCGGAAAAAACGGTTAAACCCGTCAAAAAAAGACCCAAGTTTAAAAAGGACCAAGTTGAATTTGGGGCCAAATTGGTCAAAACGGACCCCTAAAAAAAATCAAAAAAGGACCCCTCATCATTCCAAAAATAGTCAAAACGGTGCCCTTTATAGTTTTAAAAAAGGGGCCACTTTGGGTTTTTAAAAAGGACCCCTGTTAAAAAATTTTTTTTAAATTATTGTATAAAATAAGGATGAGTTGTTTTTGAGCTTCGAAGGGGCAAAGAAAATTTTTTTAAAAATGTCATAATTTAAATTATTTTTATTTTATTTTAAAGGGGATTAATATTGGTTCAAACATCTACTACGGGTTTTTTTCATGATAAAAAAATGTTATTGGTTAATCCTTCGAAGAATTCATAAATTTTTAAATAAATGAAACTTTTTGAAAAATTTAAAAAGGTAATTGAGATGTCGGGGTTTTAAAAGCGTGATTTAAAATTTTTGGGTACAAAAATCCACACTACGGAATAAAGTATAATTGTCGGCGTTTGTGTTGAGAACACTAATTAAAGGTACGTGAAGATATACAAGAGGGCCAAGATGGCCCCAGATCGCTCACCCGAGAAAAGTATCATTCATTGCCTGTACAAAACAGATTGCTTTAGAATTAAGATGATGAGGTAAAACAATGTTCAGGAATTTTCTGACCCCATCCACAAAATATATCATCAAGACAAACATTCTGGCAAGTTGAGAAGATGATTAATTGTACCTCTAGTGTAAAAACAAGTTTTTCTAAGATTTGACCTATGACCTACTTTTTGTCCAACCTGCCCCTTTTTTCAAAGGGTTAAAGATATCATCAAGACAAATTTAATAATTATTATTAACTTAATAAATTAAATTTAATTAATTTAATTATTAAATTTGGTTCTGCAGGTTTGGTTCATGTCATGGATGACTTTTGTGAAGTTTAAATCCAATACACCAAGGGTTACTGAGTAATGACATTAATTTAGTTGCAAAAAACTTTAACCAAAAATGTTAACACAAATTTCTAAGTCGAAAAAGGCCATAATTTGAGTAAAATTCTAGCAAGAGTTGTTCATCTTGGTTCTCCAGGTCCATTTCATGTTTAGGATGACTTGTGTGAAGTTTAAATCCAATACACCAAGTGCTTACTGAGTAATAATATTAACTTAAGTTGCAGAAAAACTTTAACCAAAAATGTTAACGCAAATTTCTGAGTCGAAAAAGCCCATAATTTGAGTAAAATTCTAGTAAGTGTTGTTCATCTTGGTCTGCAGGTCCATTTCATGCCTAGGAAGACTTGTGAAGTTTAAATCCAATACACCAAGGGGTTACTGAGTAATGACATTAATTTAGTTGCAAAAAACTTTAACCAAAAATGTTAACGCAAATTTCTAAGTTGAAAAAGGCCCATAATTTGAGTAAAATTCAATCAAGAGTTGTCCCTCTTGGTTCTCTAGGTTTTGTTTTGTGCCTAGAAAGACTTGTGTGAAGAATTGATTGCAATACACCTACTGGTTTCTTAGATATGACTGCCAACGCCGACCGGGGCGAGTAGAATAGCTCTCGTATTCTCTGAATAGTCGAGCTAATAAACATTCGAAATCAAGCATATGTTTCCTTTTTTCAAAAATACATATTTTAGTTTTTGCTGACATTAATGTGAACTCCCACGTTTTGTATGCAGAATAGTTTCTAATTGAGCTGAAGACAAAACATAACTGTGTGAAAACGCAATACATCACGAAAATATAGCAAATAAATCTACAATTGGTTTTAAGTTCATGATATATTCTGTCAAATTATTTAATATCAAGAGAATCAATAATACATTCACAAACAGGATGAAAAGTATCGAGAGAGGGCTCCCGGCTTCAAGCCAATAGCAATATCGAAAATAATCAATAAAATCACCTATTATGAGACAGTTTCACCAAGCATAAACATAGAATACACCTGATTTTAACATGTTCAAATATTTACTAACTTATACCCGATGTAATAGCTTAAACCAAAAGCATTTACCGATATTGTGTCAAATAGGACTTGTATCTATAACGCACAATATAATTTTTTATTCATTGCTTGAACAGTTTGAATAATTACTATGTAAGGATAAGAAACACAATCTACTGTGCTTCTACGCATCTCTAAACCAAATTGCTTGTCATTAGAATCTTATTCGTTTCACCCATAATTCAACCATTCTTAAACACAAAGAAAAGATTTCGCCATAAATTTTATTAAAGATATACCTTCGGTAATTGCTCGCAAAGTTTTATCACTTATCACTCTGAACAATTATAGCTTTCGACCATAGATCGGGATACCCCCTCCGGACTGATATATATTATTATAACATTAAAACCAAGTATGGAACAGATGAAAAGCATTTGCTTCAATGAACACATCAGGTGAGATGTTATCACAACTCTGCTTTTGTTGCGTTTCATTGATGATAATTGCTTATTTCTTCCTCATGAAAGGCTATCCAAAAACTCGATAATTTATATCCTTTTCCATCATATTGATATCACATGTTCATATATTTTATCATGTTTGAATTAATTGAAAAGTGATTGACAAATTCATTTCATTCAGATTATTTGACCACTATTGTGTTGCATTTCATTTATTTATTATTTTCCAAAATTCCTTAGGGCATTTATACTTAAGTTTGATAAAATACTCCCGGTTGATTCATATAATAACAACATTTACTCTCCGTTTTTTTTTAGCCTACTTGTTTCCTCTACTATTCAACATTAATTTTCTTATTTTCCTCACTAGGACTGATTTAAAAAACTCGTCTACAATTAAAAAACTCTATTTTTTGACTTTTACAGTCCTATTGAACCATGGCACATTAATGTATTAAGATTGAATCATCTTTTTTGACTCACAATATATACCAAACTGTTTTTTCATAATAAAAAATCCTCAATAAGGGCAAGATAACGCATTAATACTGTCATATGTATTACACTATCATTCACAAAGTCGTCTACATTTTATCAAATAAAATGTTTATTTTTATTCAAAATTTTGTAAAAATTCTCCTGTTTTTGTCACTGTCCCAAGCACATTTATCACATAAGTATCGAGCAAATTTTCACGTCGTCAAATGAAATCAGATTAATAAAAAAGAAAACATCAATGACAATGAATCAAAATTTCGTTATCTCCCCAACAGTAAATAAATATCCTATTAAAGTTTGAACAGCTCGTATCAATTAATCAACAATACTAGACCCGTTACAATCACGGTCAGTTGGTGTTAACATGTAAAAATCCAGGTTCCAATCTACCATTAGCAATATGTAAATTGTTATCCAACATAAATTGAGCAAACGATTTCCGAACGCATTTGTTTGTTTATCGTACAAACACCTATCTGATAATAACATTTTCAAAATCAGAACATCAATAAATCTATTTAGACCCAAAAATATCACAAAATCAATGCTTTCTCCAACTCTCCCATTGAAGTCCACCCATTAAGTATACATCTCCCAAATCACTATATGACAATTATATCATCATTTAAAATACTGTACATGTCACAATCATATAAATCAGATTCTAATGTTTTTATATACAGGGTGAGTTTTTAGGTGGTATGTAGCAAAGACACATGAATTATATCCCGCCTGAATCCTTTTCACACTGCCTGACAATTTAAACCAGATTATTCCTTTTATTATCAATTTTAACTAACTGTATTTTTCTATTAAGTTTCTTTCTCTGTATAAACAATAATCCACTCGCTATTACCTTAGTTTCGAATTAAATTAACTCTTGGACAATTAAATGTTTGAATCCCTTAATACTGACAATCAAATTTTAGCACACCAAGTTTCTGCTAAAAGCAATACATCAATAACTAGAAAATTCATTTAATAAAATCCGTGTCAAAAAGTTTATTCCCCAATCCCGGACATTCATACTTTAAATCTAACTGCCGACTGCCACTGTCCTAGATAACGCCTTCGCCTCAACCTTGACGTCGTCAGCATGTAACCACTCAACTGTCTATGTACTATTTGCCATAGGACCATGACCACAGCGTTTGGCCATTTTCACGCCTTCCTGCATACTTGGGTATAATGACTGGCGTCCCTCTTTGACCTCACGTGGTACTGGTCCCGCTACCCGATGATGTGTTCCTTAAGCTCATTAAGGCCACTTGTTTCACATGTCTTTTGTCGGATAGAAATTTAAATTTCACCACAATTGGCATTGTTTATTTGGTGCAAATCTACCCAGTTGATGCGCTCTGACAATCCTTAATATCCCGTGCACCATCCATTTTGAGCGTGTCCCACAAAACTTTGTGATTTTCTCGCAGTTTTTCTTCTTCCTTTCTCAAAAGTAGCAGCATTCAGTATGTTGAAGAAGAGAAGATTGTCCCCCAATGATCTACCTGATGGACAAATCCCTCTTCACTCAAGCGAGATGTTTCTTTAGTGAGCGAATTTAACTCTGCCTAATGTTGTCCCGCTTCCGTTTTTCCACACTTCAAACTTCCCTGCTAGAAAACTCACGACTTGTTAATATCCATCACAACATTGGGAATCATAAACCCTGCTGAACCTTTAATTCATTAGTCTTACAAGAATCCACCACAGTGCCTCAATTTAGTCCCCTCAAATCGATTGAGTTCAGTTAAGAATCCATGCTCTCAACAGCTTTTCAATTTTATCTAATTTTTGTCAAATGACCATTCTACTGAATTGATTTTTATTGAAGTAATTGTCCGTGTAGCTTGCATTGATGAACTCTCAGTCTGCTGTTGTGGCGTATAATATGTATGTAGAGGAGTCTGAGCGAGACCTGACATCGGTGTTTGGAAGACGGGCATAGGAAGTGATTGGTATGTCGGTGAACCGTGAGCATATGAGTGATGCTGTGATAACGGTGGGTTTATAGGCGATGTATTAATTTCAGTCATTTTGGATTTATTGGTTGTGTTACTTCTTTTCTGCGGCTGTCTAACTAAATCGCTCACCGAATCGGGTTGAGTCCCAGTGTTCTTCCTCTTTCTTCGTGTTCCCTCCTTCTCACCATTTGTTCGAGACACAAAACACAGTTTTTTTTAGTTTCTTTAAAGGTTATTCACTAAGGCAATAAATGCACTCACATGTTGACCGTTATTATCCTTATTTTTAATGAATACAATTTATTATCCAACCACTTTACTATTTATTTTTCATTTTCATTAACCAGAAAGAAAAACACGACCGCCCATGTTTCACGCATTTAAAGATGTGTGAAAATAAATACAAAACCATCTTGGCCAGGTGTTAAACAAAGCGACAGGTGGCATGGGGCTTGGTTGGCAAGGACATGACTTAGAAGAATCGCACGGGACCAAGCGTGTAGCTCCAGTTATCGTTAGTAATCAATGTATCGCCACATCGAGGAATTACAAGACCACTGTATTAGGATTCAATCAATTAGATAATCTTGCTGTAATAGTTTATTGCACTGTAAACACAAAATATGGCTTCTAGCATAAATCTTATTTGAACAAACAACCCAAATAAGCCTAAATCTCAGACCGTAATAATTTGACAATAACTAGAACTGCCATTGTCATGGTGAAAATATTCGCATTCCACTTTGTCACAGGGATTTTTGAAATGATGCCAATGAGGGTTAAAGTTTTTTGGCACTACATTTCTCTTCAATGAGATCTATCCACATATGCAGTTTCATCTTTATACCTTTTATATGTTTTGAGTTACAGACCGGACAAAAATTAAGTATAAATATTTACAAAGGGCAATAACTCAAATATTATGCAACAGAGAGTTAGGGTGCATTCCCCCTCAATGAGATCTATCCACATATGAAGTTTTATCTGGATACCTTTTATACTTTTGGAGTCATGGCCCGGACAAAAATTAAGTTTGAAAAATTACAAAGGGCAATTTACTCCAAAATTATGTGACAGAGAGTAATGGTTCTTGGGCACAACACTTTCCCTCAATGTTATCTATTTACATATGAAGTTTCATTTTGATATCTTTCATACTTTTTCAGTTATGGACTAGACAAAAAAGTATAGAAATTAACAAAGGGCAATAACTCCAAAATTACGCAACAGAGAGTTATGGTTCATGGGCAGTGCACTTCCCTCTAAGAGATCTATTTACATATGAAGTTTCATCTTGATACCTTTAATTCTTTTTGAGTTAAAGCCTGGAAAAAATATATAAAAAAATACAAAGGGCAATAACTCCAAAAATATGTGACATAGATTTATTGTTCTTGGACAGTGTACTTTCGTCTCAATTGGATCTATCCACATAGGAAGTTTCATCTTGATAACTTTTATACTTTATGAGTTATGGCCAGGACAAAAATTAAGTATGAAAAAAATACAAAGGGCAATAACTCCTAAATTAGGTGACAGAGAATTATGGTTCTTGGGCACTGTACTTCCCTCAATCAGATATATCCACATATGAAATTTCATCTTGATACCTCTTATTCTTTATGAGTTATGGCCTGGACAAAAAAACTGACAGACAGCCAGACAGTGGGACACAAGAACAATACACATCCTATGGTTCAATAATTATTTTATTACAAAGGCAATAATTTTGTCGAAGTTTATTGGCCATTAACTTCATTTCATGGTGATAATATATATATACTCAAAGGAAAAAGTAACGCAGGGTAAACTTTTGTGTCAGTTTTAATAGGAAGTATTCGACCGAACTACAGTTTAAAGTATTTTGAAAAAGATTTCTTTTCAAACAAACTAAATGTTTTAGAAAGGGGAAATTCTACATATGTGGTTTAGGGAAAGGGTTGGGGAAAAAACTTGTGTCTGGCTACTACAGATTTATTTTTTTGCGTTTCTTTTTCATATGGTTATTTTTAAAATCTTTTTCAGTTTTGTAGGACAACTCCCTTATGTGGCTTATAAGCTTTTGTAGAAAGCTTTTTCAAATGTGGGGACTTCTTCATTTATATAATTGTTTTTTTTTTTAAAGTACTTTATAGTAAGCGTTTTTAACTTATTGCAAACCAAACCCTTTGGCACTATAAATGTAAACGTTTCAAAGACGAATCTGGTCAAAAAACCCTTTTTCCTCTATAACTAATTGAGCATCAATGGGTATAAAAAAAAGCCTGTCGCAAAAAGCCACATTTTAAATCTCCCCAAATTTAAAATTAAAAATCCTCTTTTCCAGACCCTGGGGCGAAAACAGCAAAAAACCCTGACACCCTGCATTACCGCAGGTGATTGGTTTTAGCTGTTGAAAGGGTTTTTCATGGTGTCCCCTATGAGGGAAGGGATAAGCAGCCCATTAATCCAATTATCAAAAAGGGTCAAAAAAAGGGACTGTATTTGTAAAAATGAGCACTGCTAATATTAAATGTCCATGCTCTGTCACGGGGAACACCAGGCACTTACCCCTATCAGTGTGGGGGGCACATGTCCATCTACATAAAAAATTACGGTCACGGGTGGAAGGGTCACCCTAACCCTTCAATTCCCTTTTTAATAAATTTCCCAATGTAAAAAAAGAAATCTTTCTTGGATTTAAAAAAACTATTTAAATTGAAAGTAATTTCATCATTTTGATGCATTGGCAATTAATGAAAGAGGAGCATCGGATCTGTTAATTAGGGTCCGTTTGCTCATAAATATTGAAGTCATATCTTAAGTCTTCTTGGGCAAAAAAAATTTTGTTTCGTATCCCCTTTTCATTTCAATCCAAATTTCATAAAAGCAAAGGGTTTTATAAAAACAACCAAATGGGTATGAAAAAAAAACAATGGCCTAGAAGCTACCAAGACCACGTTAATAAAACAATTCATTCAAACCTTGATTAAATTTAGAAAAAACAATTAAAAGTTTGTATACAGACTAAATAAGAAAAAGGGGACCATGATGGGCCCAAGTAAAAAATTAAAAACATTGCTTTGGTTGTCGTACACGTTACCAAATGTAGCATAATCTGAATACTTTACCTACAATAATACAGCAAGTTTTAATTTAAATTTCCCGGGACTCAAACGTTCTTCAGGCCAAAATTTGAGGAAGTCCCAGTCAATTTGGGTTTCAATCGGGCTGGGGGGAGGGAAATTGTTCTAGTCCTTGGGGGTTCGACCCAAATTTGTGGTTAAAATGTTTTTACATACCTGTTTTCAAAAAAAAAAAATTCTTATTGGGTTTTTTTTAGAATTGATCGTTTAAAGCAGATACTCATTTTTGTTTGTTTTCTTATCCTAATATGCAACGGATCGGAACCTTTTTGAAATTTTGGGGAAAAATTCATCAGGGACATCCCGGAAATTTTTCTAAAATTTTGGGCCCAAAGTGGTTTGGGAGGAGATTTTGAAGAAAATTGTTGTCCCCAGACAAGGACAACAGACGCCGGACTAAAGGTGATCACAAAGTCACATAATTTGTGCTCGGGTGAGTGCGAAAAAATCAATTACAAAGATAAATGTACGTTTAAATTGTGCTTTCGTAACATTTTCGCAACTTTTTTTATTTTTATATTGATAAAAAAAAAAGAGCTGCCGGGGCAGCATGCTCAACTATTCGAATGTTGTCATTAAAAAAAATATTGAATTAAAGGCAAAATTATTATTAGAATTCCCCCAAGACCCATAAAGATTCTCAAAGTTTTAAGCAAATCTCAAAGAGTTAGGAAAAATGGTTATTTCAAAAAGATTAATCAAGTCGAAAAATTATGAAAATCCCAAAACAGGTTATGTACTCTGGCCCTGTACAATGGGGGGGGGTTATAACAAAAAGGTATTCAATATTTCAAAGAAAAACAGTTAAGTGAAATTTAAAACGTGAAGGGACTGAATTGTGGCGTCTCTTGAAGGCGCGAAGAGCGCTGTCGATCACCAATGATTAAATTTACTTTGTAAACAAAAGAAATGCGGATTCCTGTTCCCGGCTAAAAAGCTTGATTTGTATTTATGCATATTTTTCCAAACAGTCTCTTACGGAAGCGTATTTGTGCCATACTGATACTTTTATTTTTTTATTTTCCACACTTTAATCTGTAAAATTCAATTTAAAATTTTAAATTTTAAAAATTAATCTGTAAAATTCCTTTTTTCTGTAAAATTACACTTTAACTGTAAAATTTTAACCTTTTTTCTGTAAATTTTACACATTAACCTGTAAAAACAATTTTTTTCCCTGTAAATTTACACTTTCATCTGAAATTTTAGTTTAAAAAAAAAAATTTAGTAGTTTGTAGGAGATGATTTTTTAAAATTTTCAAATTATTTTTTTTTTGTAACCATGGCAACCAATTCGCATGGACAACTTTATTTTAGCAACTTTTGAAAGGGCCCCACCCCCCGGGGGCCCCTGTTTTTTTTTATGGATCGGAATAATTTTTGCAACTTGGTAGGGTTGACCCCAAAGGAACATCGTACCCAATATTTTGAAAATTTGGGGTTTTTTTGAAATGATTTTTAAAGTTTTCAAATTTTTTTTCTTTTTGTACCCTGGAACCAAGGTTTTTCTGGATCAACTTTTTTTAGAAATTTTGTAGAGCCTACCCAAGGGAAAATTCCTTCCCAATTTCATTAAAATTCTGCCAGCGGTTTCAAAAAGATTCGTTTAAAGAAAAATTTTTGCGAGCACGACCCCGGGCACAGGGCGTCACATAGCTCACCTTTTCGCACTTTGTGCTCAGGTGAGTAAAAAAAAGAATATTTTCTTTACTTTAATTAAAATTAATTTGTCTTGGGGGCCATTTTCAAAAACTTATGGAAAACAGTATACTAGTTCAAAATGAATAATTAAAACAATAAAAAAAAATTTTTGTAAAAAATTATGTGTTTATACAACGTTAAAAGGAACAAATTTTTTTGAGTATTTGTTTTGAAGTCAAAGTGCCTTTATAAATTTAATATTCTCTCCATTTTTTCCTAGATGTTGTATAATCGATTTTTAATGATGTATAATTGACCCAAATAATTTCCAAACATTTAATTCTCATAATTCTATAATTAAAATAACTTTAATGACATTCTATTAATTACATCCACATTCAGATCAGCTTATTTCATAAAAAAAAAAATTTTTTAATTACAAAACTCTACCCTCTTCTATTTTAAATTTTAAAAAGATAACTTTTACTAACAAAATACCTACGTATTTTTTTTTAATATTAACTTTGTTTTCGTTTTGACATTGTTCTTGAATAGAAACATTACACTTGTATATATTGACCCTTACTATCTTACGCGGAAATAAATTAACTTAATTAAAATTGGTTTAAAATTATAATAAAGTGATCGTAAAATTTTTTGTCCCCTTAATCTGCATCTTATCGCTGGAAAATAATTAACATCTACATTAAAATTGTGTTTAACATTATAATACAAGATGATCAGTAATAGAATTTATACGAGTATTCCACACATGGTCTCTAACATTTGTTTGTTTATTAGATTGAATGTTTATTGGGATTAACGTCCCTCCGACATATTCAGTCATTTGGAGACGATGTCTACTTGAGACAGATATAGTGCTTCCACACTGCAGTATCACGCCGTAGAAATGTGCAAGATGCCACACCCAGTCACATTATCCTGACACCGGGACAACCATCCCTGGAACTACCTTTATATGCAAGGAGCTATATCAGTACTATTTTTTTATGACTTTGGTATGACGCGGCTGCAAACCTATGACCTCCCGATTCCGGGGGGCTGGAATCTCTAACCACTCGGCCATAATGGACGGTCAATAATATTTATATGTAAATCCATATACTTGATATACTAGAACAAGAGGGCCAAGATGGCCCTGTGAAGCTCACCTGAGTAAGATGGCTGTGTTAGGCATGACAAAAAATCTGGCATCTAAGTGTTTTTCTAACATTTGACTAAGTGACCTACATTTTGATCCTACCTGAAACTGAACTCAACTGGGAATTCATGCAGTCATTCATATCAAGTTTAATAAAAACTGGGACAAAAATGTAGGCCTCTAGAGTGTTCACAATATTTTTCTTAAATTTGGCCTGGTGACCTACTTTTTGACCCTGTGGCCCAGTTTAAAATTCATCCGAGATTTGATGTATACAAACATTCTGACCAAGTTACATTAAGGTTAGGATAAAACTGTGGTCTCTAAAGAGTTCACAAGTTTTTCTAAGATTTGACCTGGTGACCTAGTTTTTGACCCCAAGTGACCCAATTTCAAACTCATCCAAGATATCATGTAGACAAACATCCTGACCAAATTTCATGAAGACCTGGCAAAAAACTGTGGCCTCTACAGTGTTCGCAAGGTTTTTCTAAGATTTGACCTAGTGACCTAGTTTTTGACCCAACATGGCCCAATTTCAAACTCATCCGACATAGCATAAAGACAAACATCCTGAAAAAGTTTCATGAAGATTGAGCCAAAAATGTGGCCTCAAACATGTTCACAAGATTTTTCTAAGATTTGACCTGGTGACCTAGTTTTTAACACCATGTGACTCATTTTCGAACTTACCCAATATATCATTTAGACAAACATGATGATGATGACTGTCCTGACCAAATCTATTGAAATTTGGGCTTCACAAGGTTTTTCAAAGATTTGACCTGGAGACATAGTTTTTGACCCCACATGACCCAATTTCCAACTTGTCCAAGACATCATGTAGACAAACACCCTGACCACTTTAATGAAGATTGGGCCAAAAATTGGGGCCCTCTAGAGTATTCACAAGGTTTTTCAAAGATTTTGCCCTGTTTAAAGACCTAGGTTTTTAAAAAACCCCACTTTTTTTTGGGGCCTATTTTCCCGGACCAAATCCAAAAAAAATATCTGTAGACAACATCCTGCCCCAAGTTTCATGAAGTTTGGGGGCCAAAATGGGCCCTCTAGAGTATTCACAAGGTTTTCAAAATTTGACTGGTGCCTAGTTTTTTGACTTTACATGACCCATTTTCGACCATTCAAGATATCATGTAAACAAACATCCTGACCAATTTATGAAGATTGGGCCAAAACTGTAGCCTCCAGAGTGTTCAAAAGGTTTTTTCAAAGATTTGATCTGGTGACCTAGTTTTTGACCCACTGACCATTTCAAACTCACCCCAGATATCATGTAGACAAACTTTCCTGACCAAGTTTCTTTGAAGATTGGGCAAAACTGTGGCCTCTAGAGTGTTCACAAGATTTTTCTAAGATTTGCCCTGGTGACCTAGTTTTTGACCCCAAGTGACCCAATTTCAAACTCATCCAAGATATCATGTAGAAAAAATTTCCCTGACCAAATTTCTGAAGACCTGGCAAAATTTGTGGCCTCTACAGTGTTCGCAAGGTTTTTCTAAGATTTGACCTAGTGACCTAGTTTTTGACCCGACATGGCTCAATTTCAAACTCATCCGACATAGCATAAAGACAAACATCCTGAAAAAGTTTCATGAAGATTGGCCAAAAATGTAGCCTCAAACATGTTCACAAGATTTTTCTAAGATTTGACCTGGTGACCTAGTTTTTAACACCATGTGACTCATTTTCGAACTTACCCAATATATCATTTAGACAAACATGATGATGATGACTGTCCTGACCAAATCTATTAAAATTTGGGCTTCACAAGGTTTTTCAAAGATTTGCCCTGGAGACTAGTTTTTGCCCCCAATGCCCCAATTTCCAACTTTCCAAGACATCAGGGTGAAAACATCCTGACCATTTTTAATGAAGTTTGGGCCAAAAAATGTGGCCTCTAGAGTATTCAAAGGGGGGTTTTTAAAAGTTTGCCCTGGTGACCAGTTTTTGCCCCCACATGCCCTATTTTCGGCCCACCAAGATATCATGTAGACAAACCCCTGCCCCAATTTTATGAAGATTGGGCCAAAAAACTGTAGCCCCAGAGTGTTCACAAGGTTTTTCAAAGATTTGCCCCCACATGCCCCCTTTCAAACTACCCCAGATATCATGAGACAAAACCCTGACCAAGTTTCATGAAGGGATTGGGCCAAAACTGTGGCCTCAGAGTTTCACAATTTTTTGGTTTTG
>CM037782.1:47854148-47867685 GCA_021229015.1 Solen grandis | reverse complement strand
TTGCGAGGTAGCGATAGGGGGAAGTAGTTAGGTTGACACCTTTCGGTATACATAGCTGGCTTGTATACCCAGTCTAATGACAATAACGGACATTGAGGGCCAGGTCCTCTCATTAGACGGAGAAATTCCAACCTTACTTGCCTATAACGCTTCGTGGTGACAGAGAGCGGTTCCTAATACTGTACACATACACCACCACAACACAGTATTAAGTTGGTCTAACGACACCTCCATTTACTCTCTATAGTCTCGCCCGAAATAACCTTTTTTTAAGTTTAGACCTTTTTTTTTCACACACTACATACGCTACTTACCTTTTAATTTTCTTACTTCAAAGTGACGTGGTTCGCCGCTATAATAAATCCCGTTCTGTGCAGAAATTCGGAATTTCACGCCTTTTTATTCTATTAGATTGAACCATTTCTTATATGGGTTACATTTATTACATTTAACACTATAAGTATATGTATTGTTGATTATTATTTTAATATGTACACCCCTATTTAAGGGTCAAACCCATTTTGACGACTTTTAAGTAATTTAGTACTATTTAACCATTGTCTGGACCAGACGCGTTTATGATTACTCCACCGTGATTTGAACTCGCATCGCCTAAATTTTAGTCGGATGGACTATACCACTACACCACACAGCCTGACCTTAAATATTGAGTAAATTTCATCTTTTAAAGAATTGTATTGTCCTATGCTATAGAGCGAGAGAATGTGTTGTCTGCTCATTCACCGCACCTGTTGACAGGTGTACTGTTTGTGTCCTCTGCTAAATCAGGCAAAGAATGTGTACCGAATTAAACCTACTGAGATCTACAGACGTTACTACCTTATACAGCTTCATACACATGAACGCACACAATTTACATGTAATACTGTTTAAAAATGAATATTCGTAATTCGAGATATATATTTATTTTTTTAAATATAAAACAATGGGCGTTAGAAATCCCGTCAATATGGCGACGTCCAACATACAACGTTATGGCGGGTATATTGGAAAACTGTCGTCTGTTATCACGGATCGTTCTGGATCCGGTCACGCCTTAGTGCGCTCAAAAAGTCGCTCATTTTTTTCAATTTTTTCAAGATGGCGGTTTTATATAGAATACATAAGGAAACCGCACGGGGTCATTGAGTGCATATCGACTGGATAAGCGTCCCTGACTACTCCTTTTATTTACTCACCTGAGCACTTGCTCAGGATAAGCTATTAGGATCAATGAATGTCCATCATCCACAATTAATTTGTTTTCACTCTACATCTTTATTTTTTTAGGCAATAATCTAAGGAGTTATAGCCCTTTTAATATTCAAAATGGCCAGATTTCACTTTGTTTGCACTCTTGCATCTTCATTTCTTAAGAAATCCTTTTCAAACTTTATGACAATCTTTAAAGCTATAATCTCTCAGCCAAGTTCGATTAAAGCAGATATCAGCCTATTTGGTCAGGAATAATGTCCCTTTTGATATAAAAAAAAGTCAGATTTCACTTTGCATATATTTCTTAAGCACTCATTTTCAGTCTTCATGTTTATTGCCATAATCTCTAGGCTTAGTTCGATTATGGCTGATATCACCCAATTAGGTCAGCTTAATATTAACGAAAAGGATTTCACTTTGTTTTTCTCATTGGAAGCATATTCATTTCTTATGCAATGATTTTCAAACTAAATATTTTTTATAGCCATAATCTCTTTGTCAAGAATGACTATGGCTGATATTGGCTATTTAGGTCAGGAGTTAGGCCCTTTCATTAATAAAAATGCCAGATTTCACTTTGGTTATAATCTGACATCTTCATTTCTTATGCAGTCATTGAATTTTAATGACAATGTTTATGGCCAAAAACTCTCAGCCAAATTTGACTTTAAATTTAAAGTACTGTTAAGGTTGTGGAATTGAAATGATCTCATGGATTACGTATTCAGTACAACTTTGCTATGATAAGATAACTTGTACAGGCAATGAAGGCAGTTTTTCTCAGGGCCATCTTTGCCCTCTTGTTTCTCCACCCCCACCTCCAAAACACACACATTTTGGGAGGAGAGATATTGTTTTTGTCAGGGTTGTCTGTCCATCCCATCTATCTCCATGTGTCACACATACCTTGAGCAGTATATCAGTCAATGTCCTGTAAGTTTACAGAAAGGGATATCTGCTTTGGAATTTATGCACTATGGGGGTTCAACTCTGCTGTTGTCCAGTAAAAGAATGGGATGTTTACCTATAATATACTAGAAACTACGTATGCATGTTACAAAATCTTGTGTCTCGCATATCTCCCAGAGTATTTCAGTTTGAGTCTTAAACTTTTACAAGAGTGTATATCAAGTGAATTTGTGCACTAGCAGTTTTAACTCTGCTATCATTCATTTGCAACAGAGTTATGGACCCTTTGCACACAATTTGCTCTAAAACCTTGTATTGCACATACATCTGTTTGGGTCTTGAAATTTTACAGGAAGCTATTTCTGCATGTGAACTTGTACACTAGGGGTTTACCTTGCTGGCATTTAGTTACACCAAAGTTATTGTCCCTTTACTTAGAATTTGCTCATGACTGTATGTCATGCATATATGCCCAAAGTATTTCAGCTAGGGTCTTCAAATTTTTCAGGATGGTACATCTATGTGTGTGCTTATGTCCTAAGGGTCTTCACACTGCTGTCATTGACTTACAGCAGAGTCATGGGCTCTTAAAAGTGAATCACAAAGAAAATTTTACTTTTTCTAAAACCCTTCCTATTTGTCCATTTTCATAATGGAAACTATGAAAAAAGTATGTTAAATGCTGATTTTGTTTGCTGCTGGTCAATTTATACATTTTACTGTATAACTCGGTTGTCATGGCAATGGAAAGAAATGAATTATGAAAACTTTAAAGTCATTTCCTTCAAAACTCTGGCCAGATTTCAAAAATGTTTCAGTACCAATGTTCCTTGGGTAACCCTATACTCAGGTCAGTGATCCGGCCCTCTTGTTTTTCAATGCCATGAAAAACCCTGGTTGCCCTGGCAACCAGAAGGGAAAATCTTAAAAATGCTTTTTTTCTCAGAAATATAAAGACCTACAGATTTGATATTTGGTACATAGCATTAGCTCATGTTGCCTCAACATCAGTGCAAAATTTGTGCCCCTGGGTCACAATGGGCCACGTGCAAGGACCACACCCAGATTTTTATGTAGAACTATATAGGGAATTCTTGAAAAATCTTCTCTTCCAAATCCACTCCATGGATTTTCACCAAATTTTACTAAAATGGTACTTATGTAAGCCTGAGGCAAATTCCTAATTTTTTTGAATTTCATCAAGAAATTTGTTTTCCATGGCAACCAGAAAACTTGTGTTGTTTTAAACCAGATGGATTTTCATCAAATTTTGCCAAAATGATACTTATGATAGCCTTAAACAAATTTCTATTATTTTTTTTCAATTCCATGAAAACTCTGGTTGCCATGGCAACCAGGAGATAAAATCTTTAATTTTTTTTTTTTTTCCAGAAATATATAGACCTACAGATTTGATATTTGGTATATAGCATCAGCTCATGTTGCATCGCCCATGGCAACACCCGGATTTTTATATAGAACTTTATTTGGAATTCTTGAAAAAACTTCTCTTCCAAAACTAGTCTATGGATTTTCACCATATTTAACTGAAATGATACTTATGTTAGCCTCAGGCTAATGCCTAATTTTTCTTGAATTTCATGAAGAACTTTGGTTGCCATTGCAACCAGAATGTGTTTTCTCAGAAACATACAGACCTACAGATTTGATATTTGGTACATAGCATCAGCTTCTGGTGCCTCAACACTATCAACAAATTGTGCATCAGGGCACACCCAGTTGAGTACACACCCATATTTTTTATTGTACTATATAATTAAAACATTATATTGTTTACTTCTGAAACCATTGGTTGGATCATGAAGTACTTTTGTTGCCATTGCATCCAGAATGCATAAACTATAAAATGCCTTCTCTTAGAAACATACAGACCTACAGTTTTGATATTTGGTATATAGTATCCTCTCTTGGTTCCAGCCTTTCTACAACAAACCAAATTCAGGTGAGCAATTTAGGGCGATTTTGGCCTTCGTGTTAAGCAAAGGTACAATTTTATTTGTAATTTAATTTGACCATGGATGACCTTGATCTTGACCCAGTGACCTACTTTTGATTATAAGCTACGGCCATCAAATTTGGACCACTGGTACAGTTGTGTGTGTAGCATTGAACTTTGCCCTTGGATGGCCTTGACCAGACCCAGTAACCTACTTCTGTATTTTTTAAGCTACAGTCCAACTTCGGTAACTTGAACACTGAATACTGGAACATCATACTTTACTCAATCACATGGGCCCGGCAAAACTGTTCTTAAGTCTTTTGTTCAACCTGAGATGCGTCAAACACTGATGGCTGGAACTCTCGAACTAGATTCCGGCCCCATGTTACAAGTGCTATGTATTTCACACCTATTGATCGAACTAATTAACACCCTACATGGCCTGCGCTTTGGCTTGTTTTTAGTTGAAGTGCCAAGATGAGCTTTTGGGACCAGCCTTTGTCCGTCTTCATCAGTCGTCAACAATTTACTTAAAAATCTTCTTCTTTGAAGCTTCTGATGGAAAAGTGATCAAAATTTGCAAGGATGTTCCTAAGGTGATCCCTATTAAAATTGTTCAAATGGTTCTGGTCTGAGCTAAAATTAGTTTTTAAAAGTGAAATCTTAAATCTTCCTCTCTGAAACCACAAGGTCTAGAGCTTAGATACTTGGTGTGTAGCATTGTCTAGTGGATCTCTACCAGGTTTGTTCAAATCATGACCCCGAGGTCAAATTTGGCACCGCCATAGGGGTCACCTGATTTTACATAGACTAATACAGGAAAAAACTTGAAAAATCTTCTGGTCAGAAACCACAAGGCCTTGAGTTTAGATATTTGGTGTGTAGCATTGTCTAGTTGATCTCTACCAAGTTTATTCAAATCATGACCCTGGGGTCAAAATTGGCCCCTCCCCAGGGGTCTCTTGGTTTAACATAGGCTAATAGAGAAAAAAAATTAGAAAAATCTTCTTGTCAGAAACCACAAGGCCTGGAGTTAAGGTATTTGGTGTGCAGCATTGTCTAGTAGATTACTACCAAGTTTGTTCAAATCATTGCCCTGGGATCAAAATTGGCCCCGCCAAAGGGGTCAATTGATTTTACATGGGCTTATTATGGAAAAAAAAAGAGAAAAATCCTCCTTTCAGAAACCACAAGGCCTTGAGTTTAGATATTTGGTATGTAACATAGCCTAGTTGACATCTACCAAGTTTGTTTACATCATTCCGAAGGGTCAGAATTGGCCTTGCTCCAGGGGTCACTTGATTTAAAAAAGGCTTATACATGTTTAGGAAAAAACTTGAAAAATCCTCTTCTCAGAAACCACAAGGCCTGGAGTTTAGATATTTGGTATGTAACATGGGCTAATAGACCTCTACCAAATTTGCTCAAATCATATCCCTGGGGTCAAAACTGGCCCTGCCCCATGGGTCACTTGATTTTACATAGCCTAATGATACCAGGTGAGTGATCCAGGGCCTTTATGGCCCTCTTGTTCACAAATTGTGAAAGTGTCACACCTTCATGTGCTAAATGTTGTTTCATTAGAGCTGATATTTATGTCATCTGATTGTGCTATATATGTGAATCATTCACAATTTTTAATTTAGTTTGTCTATTCAAAAAATAGGAAGAACTATTGGAGTTGCATCGGCATCCACGTCAGTGTCCGTGTCCAAAGAAATGTTAAGGTTTTGTTTAACATTGCCATTATCTCCACTATTACTCATTGAATGTCCCCCAACTTAACATATCATCATCATACCACCCAGTAAAAACAGGAACAGTAACTCTTCCAACTTTTTTTGCATATTTATGGCCCTTTCTGGACTTAGAAAAAAATGTAAAAATTTGTTTAACATTGCCATTATCTCCAGTTTTACTCATTGGATGTCTCCCAAACTTCACATATGTGTTTATCATCATCAGACCAACCAGTAGAATCAGGAACAGGAACTCTTCCTATTTTTTTTCTTCATATTTATGGCCCTTTTTGGGCTTAGAAAAAATGTTAAAACTTTTGTTTAACATTGCTATTATCTACAATTTCTTTCCATGGATGTCACTCATAAGTCACACATGAAATTGCATACCTGTGTTGGTGGTCAATTTCTGTCATGAATTTTAAAATAGTTTTGCCCCTTTTTAGCTCACCTGAGCACAACGTGCTCATGGTGAGCTTTTGTGATCGCCTTTTGTCCGTCGTCCGTGCGTGCATGCGTGCGTGCGTCGTCAACAATTTGCTTTAAACAACATCTCCTCATGAACCGCTGAAGGGATTTTGACCAAACTTCACAGGAATCATCCTTATGATGCCCTCTATCAAAGTTGTACAAATTATTCAGATTGGTTAAAAAAGTAGGTCACAGGAGCTAAAAATAGATTTTAAAAATGCAAACTTAGAAAATCTTCTTCTGAAAAACTGCAAGGCCTAGAGCTTAGATATTTGGTATGTAGCATCATCTTATGATTCATTACCAAGATTGTTCAAATCATAGCCAAACGGTGATAAATGCCCCCGCACCAGGGGTCACTTGTTTAACATAGAGTTATATAGGAAAATCTTTAAAAATCTTCTTCTATGAATCCATAAGGCCTAGAGATTAGATTTTCAAAATGGTGGCCCTTTGGAGATAAATGACCCCGCACTAAGTCTTCTCCTCTTAAACCATAAGTCCCAGTGCTTATATATTTGGTGTGTATTATTGTCAGGGCTAAATGTTTAAGATTGAGTTATATCAGAATTCTTGTCTGTTTAAAAACCTTTTAATCAGTTGTAGCAATGGTACTCAGGTGAGCGTTTCAGGGCCATCATGGCCCTCTTGTTTTGTATATAAGCTTACAGATGAACCTATATTAGCGGCCACCTGTATTAAGGGTCGACCTACATATAGCTGTCAGTTTTTAATTTTACCAAACTAACATTTCATTTGTTTAACCCTAATTTAACAACAACCTCTGTTAAGCGGTCACATTCTCTTGTTCCCTTGACCGTTTAAGACAGGTTTGACTGTATAAGTATTTCAATTAAAAACAACACAGAATATAAATATACCTTATTTTTAATCATAAATCAAAATGGTTTGATAAGAATTGTAAAAAAGCGAAACGTAAAATATGCAGTAATAAATCTGATGAAAAAAAGTTTAATATTTCGGCTGCTAGAAACAGATTTAAAAAAAAAAGTAAAAGAAGACCGATAGCCAAATTTTTAATAGGGAAAAGACTGAACTAACAGCAATGAGTAAAGATTCACCGAGAAAATTATGGAAATATATCAAAAAGTATAAAAGATCAACAAAAACGCCATGTGATTATCGTTACTCACTTTCGAAATTTATTGAATACCAACGGAGATAAGTATCTCTGGGTCACGTGATAATACACTGAACATTTATCGTCTGGACAGTCCCATTTCCATTCGTGAGATTTCGAAAAACCATAAATACTTTAAACCATTATAAATCGTGTGATTTTGATCATAATGCGGCGGACTATTTTATATATTTGAAAATGAATTTATTTCAACTTACCTGTGTACTATATTTTATCATATATTCGATAAGTGTGTGTGTGTGTCCAAAATAATGGACAGTGGGGGTATTCTTCCAATATATAAGAAAGGGGATAAAAGTGACGCGGCAAATTACAGAGGTATTACTCTTGTAACTGTTACGGCAAAACATTCTCACTGGTTTTAAAATATCGTATAAATTAATGGTGTGTTGTTTTTAATGAATGTCAATTAGGATTCAACGACTGATGCAAAACTTTTGTTACATGCTGTAATTCTGGAGGTCATAAATAAAAAGTTAAAATTATGGTGCGCTTTTATCGAGCGCTCATTTGATACAGTAACTAGATATTCACTGTGGGTTAAATAATAAAGTCGGGTATTAGTAGTAAACTGACCAATGTTATAAAATACATTGATAATGACGTTCAATCGTGTATGAAATTATGCAGTGACGAAGATGGTACATCATATCCCTGGTTTTTAGCTCACCTGAGCACAACGTGCTCATGGTGAGCTTTTGTGATCGCCTTTTGTCCATCGTCCATGCGTGCATGCGTGCATCCTTCCGTCGTCAACAATTTCTTTCAACAACATCTCCTTCTAAACTACTCACTGGTTTTTGATAAAACTTCACAGGAATGTTCATTATGGGGCCCTTTACCAAAGTTGCTAAAATTATTTTGATTGGTCAAAAATCTAGGTCACAGGAGCTAAATATAGATTTTAAAAATGAAAATTTTAAAAATCTTCTTCTCCGAAACCACAAGGCCTAGCCTTTTGATTTTTGGTATGTAGCATGATCTTATGACTCTCTATCAAGATTGCTCAAATTATGACCCTGGGGTCAAATTTGGCCCCACCAAGGGGTCACTTGATTTAACATAGGCTAATATAGGAAAAACTTGAAAAAATCTTCTTCTCAGAAACCACAAGGCCTGGGGTTTAGATATTTGGTGTGCAGCATTGTCTACTAGATCACTACGAAGATTGTTAAAATTATGACCCTGTGGTTAAAATTGGCCCCGCCCCAGGGGTCACTTGATTTAACAAAGGCTAATATATGAAAAAAACTTGAAAAATCTTCTTCTCAGAAACTACAAGGCCTGGGGTTTAGATATTTGGTGTGTAGCATTGTCTAGTAGATCTCTACCAAGTTTGTTGAAATCATAACCCTGGGGTCAAAATTGGCCCCGTCCCAGGGGTCACTTGATTTAACATAGGCTAATATAGGAAAAACTTGAAAAATTTTCTTCTCAGAAACCACAAGGCCTGGGGTTTAGATATTTGGTGTGCAGCACTGTCTAGTAGATCACAACCAAGTTTGTTCAAATCATGGCCCTGGGGTCAAATTTGGCCCCACCAAGGGGTCACCTGGGGTCAAAATTGGCCCCGCCCCAGTGGTCACTTGGTTTAACATAGGCTAATATAGGAAAAACTTGAAAACCTTCTTCTCAGAAACCACAAGGCCTGGGGTTTATATATATGGTGTGCAGCATTGTCTAGTAGATCACAACCAAGTTTGTTCAAATCATGGCCCTGGGGTCAAATTTGGCCGCGCCCCAGGTGTCACCTGATTTACATAGGCTAATACAGAAACAAACTTGAAAAATCTTCTTCTCAGAAACCACAAGGCCTGGAGTTTAGATATTTGGTATGTAGCATGATCTTATGACTCTCTACCAAGATTGTTCAAATTATGACCCTGGGGTCAAAATTGGCCCAGCACCAGGGGTCACTTGTTTAAACAAAGGCTAATATAGAAAAAACTTGAAATATCTTCTCCTCAGAAACCACAAGGCCTGGGGTTTAGATATTTGGTGTGCAGCATTGTCTAGTAGATCACTACCAAGTTTGTTCAAATCATGGCCCTAGGGTCAAATTTATCCCTTAATAGGGGTCAACTGATTTTACGTAGGCTAATATAGAAAAAAAAAACTAATAAAGTCGGGTATTAGTAGTAAACTGACCAATGTTATAAAATACATTGATAATGACGTTCAATCGTGTATGAAATTATGCAGTGACGAAGATGGTATATCATATCCCTGGTTTTTAGCTCACCTAACATGGGACCAACGTGCTCATGGTGAGCTTTTGTGATCGCCTTTTGTCCGTCGTCCATGCGTGCGTGCGTCCTTCCGTCGTCAACAATTTCTTTAAACAACATCTCCTTCTAAACTACTCACTGGTTTTTGATAAAACTTCACAGGAATGTTCATTATGGGGCCCTTTACCAAAGTTGTTAAAATTATTTTGATTGGTCAAAAATCTAGGTCACAGGAGCTAAAAAAAAATTATAAAAATGAAAATTTTAAAAATCTTTCTCCGAAACCACAAGGCCTAGCCTTTTGATTTTTGGTATGTAGCATGATCTTATGACTCTCTACTAAGATTGTTCAAATTATGACCCTGGGGTCAAATTTGGCCCCGCCAAAGGGTCACTTGATTTAACATAGGCTAATATAGGAAAAACTTGAAAAAAATCTTCTTCTCCGAAACCACAAGGCCTAGCCTTTTGATTTTTGGTATGTAGCATGATCTTATGACTCTCTACCAAGATTGTTCAATTTGTTCAAATCATGAATCATGCATTGTCTAGTGGATCTATACTTAGTTTGTTCAAATCATGGCCCTGGGGTGAAATTTGGCCCAGCCATTGGGTTCACCTGATTTTACATAGGATAATATAGAAATAACTTGAAAATTCTTCTTTTTAGAAAACTAGAAAACACATGGCCTGGCGTTTAGATATTTGGTGAAAATTGGCCCTGCCCCAGGGATCACTTGTTTTTAACATAGCCTAATGATACAAGGTGAGCGATCCAGGGCCATCATGGCCCTCTTGTTTATGTTACTGTTGGCTTGAAACATGGCGAGCCTCTATTATATCTGCTGATTATTCTTTTCATTAATGAAAATTTTGAAAATTTGAATCTAAATGCCATGTGTGAAAAGGATATTGAACTATTATCTATTTATATGATCTTATTTGCTATTATTATGGTTATTACTGGTATTTTACCACAGATCCAACGAGTTTACACACAACTGAATGTTATACAGCAATTTACACAACACTAACAACTAGATTTCATTCGTTGATACGAATGATAGACTTTCTGCTACATTTGTCAAATACTTAAAAGCAAAAAAAGTAAGAGGATATAAAATTGCAGCCTTTAACTTGCTTTTGTATGGCCATAACTTAAATGAACTTTGAAAAATAAACCGTTTAACTTGGGGGAAAGGGCAAAAGTAACTAAAAATCTTTTTTTTATATCGATTTTTTTAACTTGGACTATTTTTAAAATCTATTTACAAACAAATTTTTTTAAAAACGTTTACAATTCAAATTCCACCCTTTAAATAAGGGCTGTAGACCGCGTACAAGGGGTTTTTAGACAACGTCAATTTGATGTCACATACATCATGGGCTTAAAAAAAATTAATGAAATAAAATATTAATACCCTTAAATAAAAAGAAATTTTTTCATGCCCTTTGCAACTTTGCAACATTAAAAATTTAACCGTAGATATTTTAAACCCTTTCTTTTTGACATTATAAACGTCAAATAACGTTAATCTTCACAGAATAAAATAAGTTTTAAAGACAAAAAATTCAGTCCAAATATCAACTTTCTAAATCACACAAAAAGCAAATTTTATATTTTTTTAAAAATTTTTAACGTAAATTTTCAAAACTTGGATTCGCCATACAACCATTGCCTTTTCGCCTTTTCAAATTTTGTAAAACAGGCCCCGGGATACACAACAGAGCGTTACTATACTTTCTTTGAAATTTGTTTAAAAATTGGGCCCAAAAAATAAGGGCTGTACACCGCAAAAAAACCTTTTTGTCCTACGTCAAATCTAAAGTATATAACTAAAAATTAAAATGAATTACATTGCATTTTAAAGCTTTTTCTAAAGTATATACCATAAGTTTCATGGGCCTGGGAAAATTAACAACATATTAAATTTACGCGTTATATCAGAAATAATTTTTGACCTTATGACGTCATAAAAAAAAGTCAAATGACGTTCAACTTCAAAATGTAAACACCTTGGGGACTTATTTACTTTCCAAATTTAATTTCTAACTCACTGGAAACGATTTTTTACGTATTTAAAATTTTACGCCCAAAGGTTTTTGAATATTGGAACCGCCATAAAACCTTTTTCATTTTTTAATTTGGAAGAACGGACACCGGGGTTTCTCAACCCATAACCCCAATATACACTTTCTTGAAATTTTTAAAGAAAAATTTGGGTTTTTTTAAAAAATGGCTGTAACCCCGTACAAAAATTTTTTTTAGCATCGGCCCAAAAATAACGTCATATGAAGTCAAAAAAAAAAGGCAAAAAAAAAAAAAAAAAAAAATTTAAAACTGTAAATTAAAAAAATCAAAATTTGGGAAACAAAAAGTCAAAAATTTCCTTTCCCCTGGACCAAATTTTTAAAATATAGAAATTTTTTTGTAAATTTTTAAATAGATTTTTATGTTTGAAATTTATCTGACGTCACATACTTAAATTTTTACAAAAACTTTAGTCATCCATAATTTTACACAATGTTCAAAAATCAATATTCTATCTCAAATGGGACCGATTTTATAAGCATTTGAAAATTAAAGAAAACCCCGGGTTTGAATCTTGGGTTCTCCAAAAACCATGGTCTTTTAGAATTTTGAAAACGGATAGGGGAAAAAAAGCCAAAAAAAACTTTGATCTTAATATACACATTTTTGTGAAAATTTTATGAACAACGTTTAAAAAATAATGGGTGTAACCGCGTACAAACTTTTTTAAAATATGTCAAGGGGTGACTTTATATGACGTCATAGCTTAAAAAATTTTTGAAATAGAAATTAAAAACGGTGAAACAATGCCCTTTTAAAATTTTTTTTGCTCTTCGACCATTTTTAACATATAAAATAATCTTGTTAATGTTAGTAAAAATTTTTTCAATAAAGACTCACGTGACCCTCATATGATGCAAATTTTCAAAATTTTTTTTAAGACCCCCGAAGAACCCACAATGAAACCAAAAATCAACTTTCTACTCAAATAGGGTGATTTTTTAAGCATTTTAAAAAAATTTTCGACCTTGGTTTTGAATCTTGGATTCGCTATAGAACCTTGGGAATTTTTGAATTTTGAGAAACGGGCACCGGGGTGCACAACTAAAACTTAATATACACTTCTTGAAAATTTGATGAAAATGGTTTATCAATAATGGCTCTGGGCCGCGTACAAACTTTTGTAGCTTATTTTTCACTTTTACGTCATAGACTCATAAGATATGAAAAACATAGAAATCAAAATTACAGCGTTTAACATGTGTCATTAAAATTTTTATTGCCCTTCCCACAATTTCAACATATAGAAATATTCTTGTTAATATTAAAAAATACATTATCAAATAATGACGTCCCCGTACGTCATATGACATTTATTTTCACAAAATTTTAAAACTTCTAGAGACCTTTTAACTGATTAAATATCAACTTTCTATCTTAAATAGGGCAGAATTTATAAGCAATTTTAAAAAATTTTCGACCTTGGTTTAACTTGGGTTTGCTATAGAACCATTGGACTTTTCGAATTTTGAAAAAACGGACACCGGGTGCACAACAGAGCCTAACTTACACATTCTGTAAAATTTTGATAAAAAATGGGGTCCAAAATAATGGCTGTGGGACCGCAAAACAAACTTTTTCCCCTTTGACGTCAAATCTGACTTTAAATGTGACGTCTTATGAATATAAAATTTCTTTGCATTCGAAAACTCATGGTTTGAAAAATATGCCATAAAATTTTAAATTTTTTGGGCCATTGGCAACAAAACCCAAATTAAAACAAATACAAAGGGGGAAAAAAAAAGAATAAGAATAAGAATA
>CM037782.1:47804048-47854048 GCA_021229015.1 Solen grandis | reverse complement strand
ATTGCAGAAATATGGCCTTGAAATATCTGACTATAACAAGATTATGAATGATGATGTTGTCTAACGTTAGAAAGATATAACTTCTAACTATCGTATTAAGTTTAACAGTGGAAAGTATGTTAAATATTGCAGAATTCGTATTTACTCAATGCAATAACATCCTGGCCATCTACTCGAGTTGAATAAGTTATTTTAAAACTCAGTAGGGCCTAATATCTTAGCAAGTCTTACGTGTTCTATCCAAGATAATCAGCAGTTTTCGTGCAAACTGATGTCTACTACGAAATTATGTCAACTGCTTCAGCAGCTGAACACAGCAAGATTGCGAGGAAATAACTTATATTTTGCACACATACATTAACCAGATCTATCACCAGATTATTACTTTTTAATTGATGAACTTACCAATTTTTGAAGATTTACTCTGCGTGAAATTCTTCAATAACGCGCTGGATTACACAATATGGCGGGAATTACCCAATCATAGAAAAGGGAACCCAATTGCCTGATTTTGGTTTGATAGTAGATCTTAGGAGGAAATCGAGGACCAGCCTCCATGTGCAATTAGATTCTTTGACTTATTCGCTGTTTACATAGGAAATTCATAAAGTATATCCAGCCGCCTGAGGGCGAGCCGGAATAAAATCATGTGATTCCTTGGGTAGGGCCAATTATGACCCTTAGGGCAATAATTTAAACAAACTTGGAAGAGGTCCACTAAGCTATGTTACACACCAAATATCTTACCTCCAGGCCTTGTGGTTTCTTACAAGAAAATTGTTCAATTATTTTCCTGTGTAAGACTATGCATGGGCCATTACTCCGGACTCAATTGGCCTATAACAGCCAAAATCAAACTTAAACTAAAGATTATGGCTATAAATATTGTCATGAAGTTTGAAGAAGATTGCTTTAGAAATGAAGATGCTAGAGTATACACAAAGTTTTAAGAAGATCAAGAAATGAGGATGTGTGTACACAAAATGAAGTCTGGTATTTTTTGTTCAATGGCCATAACTCCAGACATAATAGGCGGATATCAGCCATAACTAAACTTGGCCGAGAAATTATGGCAAAACACATTGTCATAAAGTTTGATTAAGAAATGTAGAGATGCTAGAGTGTGTAAGAAGATTAAGAACTGTAGATGCTAGATGTACACAAAGTGGAATCTGGGATTTATTATAGTTCAAGGGCCATAACTCTAGACCTTAAGGGTGGATTTGAAGCATAAGAAATGAAGATGCTAGAATGTACAAAAGTAAATGTTGACGGATGGATGTCTGGACAGACGACGAATATCGACTGACCACAAAGCTGAAATGCCACCTCCAACGCAAGGTTGGTTGACTGCAAAATCTCTTATATTCTTTGAATAGTCTAGCTAACAAGAGGGCCAAGATGGCCCTGAATTGCTCACCTGAAAAATATTGCCTTCATTGTCTTTCATAACAGTAATATTGAATGCAAAATCCAAACAGAAGTATAGCAAAATAATTGTAATTCCACACAAAACTGTACCTGTGGTCCAACTTTCGATGGTCATAGCCATAGAATCAAGTGATCCATTAAGGTTGGGACAAATTTTAACCCCAGAGTCATGATCTGAAAACTTGGTTCAGGTCCACAAAGCCATGTTACATACCAAATAGCTAAACATATGATCTTGTTGCTTTTGGACAAGATCTTTTAAAGACTCTCCAGTAAAAGTCTATGTGACAAATCAAGTGACCCCTGGCGCGAGCCAATTTTGAGCCCAGGACCATGATTTGAACAAACTTGGTAGATGTCTATAAGGCCATGTTACTCACCAAATATCTAAACTCTAGGCCTTATGGTTTCTGACAAGATTTTACTAGATTTTCCTGTTATAGCCTTTGTAAAATCAAGGGACCCCTCGGGCGGGGCAAATTTTGACCCCAATGTCAAGATTTGAACAAACTTGGTAGAGGTTCATAAAAAAAAAAATCCACACCAAATATCTAAGCTCTAGGCCTTGCAGTTTCAGATAAGTAAATTTTCAAAATTTTCTCTTTAATATCTATTTTTAGCTCCTGTGATCCAGATTTGCAATGGATCAGAACGATTTGAACAACTTTGGTAGAGCTTCATGCAAGGAACATCACACGCAAATCAAATTTGGCCCAGTAGTTTCAGACGAGATGTTGTTTAAAGAAAATTGTTTATGCAAGACGCACAGACCGACAAAAGGTAATCACAATAGCTCACCATGAACACACTGTGCTCAGGTGAGCTAAAAACTGGACCAAAAAGATCTATGGTTCTTGGTCACTTCACTTCTCCTTGTCACTTCTCCTTGTCACTTTCTATTAATATATGCTGTTTCAAGTTAATACCTTATTGTTGGCATAAAAAAAAAAACAACAACAAAAAAACAACAGTTCCTTTATATCTGAAAAGTATTCTTTAATTTTTATTTAATCTTCATGATCAAAACTGTCACATAAAATAAGCAATCATCATTTTGTGCCTTGAATAAATATCTGCTGTTTACATCTTCATTCTCAGGACTTGTTACACAAGAGTTCTTGCACTTGTTGCACAGTTCTGTATGTTCAAAGATCCAATATCATTGTTGAGGTTAGCAACACTGAGGAGTCAACACTGCAGACAATGGACCTTTTACTCCTGTGCACCCCACTGTGGAACCTGAAATGTTAGAAAAGAAAAGGATGATGTGCAAACTTGTTGCTTAGTAATGGGGCTGTCACACGTATGGCACTAGCTTATGTGAGATTATGAGAAAAATTGCATACACAGATATACTCTAGTAAGTTGTGTATGATTATACCTGTTTTAAGCAGTCAATCAAGGGACCAGGAAAAAATGACCGCTTAACAGAGGTGGTCACTAACTGAATATTAAGCATATAATAAAATCTAATGTTAGTTTGGTAAAATCAAAATTGACTTCTAAATGAAGGCTGGCCACTTAATACAGGTAGACGTTAATACAGGTTCGACTGTATGTTTCAATCATGCTGCCAAATGTTGGTGTACATTCTCATATGCAAAGGCCAAAAAATAATTCTGCAGGTGTTCAAAATTTTTCAGCATATAAAGTATACATTACGATTTTAATATGCTAGTGTAACACTTAAGGTATGTTACACATAGGTCAAGTATGCCTCTCATACACTTACATGAAGGTGGTCAGTGAAGCTGGCATATTGATAGCGTATCTGTAACACCATTGTAAAGTATGTCTAGGATTGAGTAATGTATTAAAATAATTATGTCTAACAAATGACTGACGTATTTAATGTATGCCTGACAAAAGATTGGCATATGGAAAACCTATCCCTGTGTATTGTTAGCATATTGAAAACTATTATTAGCAAAAGTTGTCGGAACAACACAATATGCCCACCCCCCTCCCCTCCCATCCAGGTCACTGTGACCCCAAAATCAATAGGGGTTATCTACTAGTTATGACCAATCACCCTATGAAGTTAGAGGAATGTGGGCCCAAATTTTTTTTTCAGGCCTCAGCAGGGTAAGATGAATATATATATATATATATATATATATATATATATATAATTTCTGGCAAAAGAAAGGTTAAATTTATAGCCATATTTCCATTCTTTACTATTACTACTTGCTTTCATTGAAATGTTCACCATGATTTGCCCTTAATTTCTAAAATAACGCCCACAGAAATGATGTATCTTTCCCAAATCGTTGTATAATGTCCCACTTTGTCAATTACATCTTATGCTTGCACCAGATGCCATGTTTGCACACAATGGTATGGGAAGGACTATAGCAGTCTGAACAAGAGGGCCATCACGGTCCTAAATTGCTCACCTGAATTCAACTGCTCAAGAGAAAATGCTTAAGTACGGAAAAAATTGCACAATATATATAGTAATTAAGAAGCAAATGGTCAAAACAAAATTTGCCCAGAAGTTGTAAAAATATTTTTTTCTATTTTTAGCTCTGGCGGCCATCTTGGAAGGCAGACCGGAACAATTTTAGCTATTTTTGTGCAGTATCACCCAATGATCATTCCTACTGAGTTTTATCAAAATCTGCAAGGCCGTTTAGAAGGAGATGTGGTTTAAAGATTTTTCTATTTTTATCTCTGGCGACCATCTTGGTAGACGGGCCAAAACGATTATAACTATTTTGCTCAGTACCACCTAAGGACCATTCCTGTAAATTTTCATCAAAATCTGCTCAGTAGTTTAGGAGAATATGTCGTTTAAAGCAAAAGTTGATGACGCATGATGCACGACCGATCTTAATACCTCACCTGAGCACTTTGTGCTTCATGATCAGGTGAGCTTAAAAGTCGTAACAGAGAGAACACGTTGTTATTTTAATAGCATTTTTAATATTTTTTATTTTACACTATGATTACCTGTAGTCACGGCGACAGTTTACAGAAGAAATACAGGTTTAAGGAATAAATTACATGATTTTAAAGGTTTTTCAACACAAATAAAGGTTTTAAAGGATTTACGCAAATAAAAGATTTATAACGGTTTTAAAGATTTCACTGGGAGGCCTGCATGTTCATCTAACCATGAAATATAGGTAACAGCCATAAACTGGTTTAACTATGTAATAGATCATATTACAATGTACACTTGTATGTAGTTTCAAAAAGATGTAAAGTGATCTACATAGAACTAGAATCGCTATTGCGATATCATCGGTTTTCGCGAAAGCAATTTCATTCAGTTCACGAGTCGCAGGATTCGAAAAACATATTTCTTCATTCAATGGCTTGTTGAATACTGTTAACCAACATATCAAACATTTTTGTCGCAATGTTTAAGCAGACCTATTACCCAAAAGAATGTTTTTGAGTATCACCTGTCAGTTATGTAGTCGCAAACTTGAAAACTTTTTTTACGGAATTCGGTTAGTGCCACGTTAGATGTGTTTGTTGCTTTATGATGGTGACAAACGACAATTGTAATTGATAAACAACAATTGCAAACGACACACAATAGTATAACAAGAGGGCCATGATGGCCCTAGATCGCTCACCTGGTATCATTAGGCTATGTAAAATCAAGTAACCCCTGGGGCAGAGCCAATTTTGACCCCAGGATCATGATTTGAACAAACTTGGTAGAGGTCTATTAACCCATGTTACATACCAAATATCTAAACTCCAGACTATGTGGTTTTTGAGGAAAAAAATTTTCTAGTTTTTTTCCCCAAAATAAGTCTATGTAAAATCAAGTGATCCCTGGGGCGGGGCCAATTTTCACCAAATATCTAAACCCCAGGCCATGTGTTTTCTAGTTTTCTAAAAAGAAGAATTTTCAAGTTATTTCTATATTAGCCTATGTAAAATCAGGTGACCCCTATGGCGGGGCCAAATTTGACCCCAGGGCCATGATTTGAACAAACTAAGTATAGATCCACTAGACAATGCATGATTCATGACTTGAACAAACTTGGTAGAGGTCTATTAGCCCATGTTACATACCAAATATCTGAACTCCAGGCTTTGTGATTTCTGAGAAGAAGATTTTTTTTCAGGCTTCTCCTATATTTGAGGTGGGGCCAATTTTGACCCCAGGGTCATGATTTGAATAAACTTAGAAGAGATCCACTAGACTTTTTTTTCCCTATATTAGCCTATGTAAAATCAGGGACCCCTTTGGTGGGGCCAAATCTGACCCAATGGTCATGATTTGTAAAAACGTGGTAGAGACCCAGTAGACAATGCTACATACCAAATATCTAAACTCCAGGCCTTGTGGTTTCTGAGAAGAAGATTTTTCAATTTTTTTTTTCTATATTAGCCTATGTTTAATCAAGTGACCCCTGGTGCTGGGCCAATTTTGACCCCAGGGCCATGATTTGAACAAACTTGGTAGTGACCTACTAGACAATGCTGCACACCAAATATCTAAACCCCCAAAATGTATTAAAGATGTTTCAAATCAATCCCATGCCTGGATACTGAGATATTAGCATGAAAGTACCTTGTATGCAAAACTTTAACCAAAATTTCTAAGTTAAAAAAGGGGCAATAACTTGTAATATATTCCATCAAAAGTTATCTACCATGAAAGTATGATACCCCTAAACATATTAAAGATGTTTCAAATCAATCCCATGCCTGGATACTGAGATATTAGCATGAAAGTAACTTGCATGCAAAACTTTAACCAAAATTTCTAAGTTAAAAAGGGGCAATAACTTGTAATATATTCCATCAAAAGTTATCTACCATGAAAGTATGATACCCCTAAACATATTAAAGATGTTTCAAATCAATCCCATGCCTGGATACTGAGATATTAGCATGAAAGTAACTTGCATGCAAAACTTTAACCAAAATTTCTAAGTTAAAAAGGGGCAATAATTTGTAACATATTTAATCAAGAGTTATCTACCATGAAAGTATGATACCCCTAAACATATTAAAGATGTTTCAAATCAATCCCATGCCTGGATACTGAGATATTAGCATGAAAGTAACTTGCATGCAAAACTTTAACCAAAATTTCTAAGTTAAAAAGGGGCAATAATTTGTAACATATTCTATCAAGAGTTATCTACCATGAAAGCATGATACTCCTAAACACATTAAAGATGTTTCAAATCAATCGCATGCTTGATACTGAGATATAAGCATGAGAGTATCTTGCATGCAAAACTTTAACCAAAATTTCTAAGTTAACAAGAGGCCCATGATGGCCCTAAATCGCTCACCTGAGATAAAAAGGTTGACCCAAGGAACATCTGTACTAATTTATTTTAAAATCTGGCCACTAGTTTTGAAGAAGATGATTTTTGAAGTTTTCATTTTTTTTTCTTTTTGTTGCTATGGCAACCACAGTTCTACATGGATCAAGTTTATTTTAGCAACTTTTGTGAAGGTTGACCCAAGGATCATCCCTGCCAAGTTTAATCAAATTCTGTCCAGTGGTTTCAGAGGAAATGTTGATTAAAGTTTTACCTATATACATATAAGGCAAATAAGCCCCTGGTGGCCATGTTTTTTACGGATCAAAAAAATTTTAGCAACTTTGGTAGAGGTTGACCCAAGGAACATCTGTACCAATTTATTTTAAAATCTGGCCAGTAGTTTTGAAGAAGATGATTTTTAAAGTTTTCATTTTTTTTTTTTGTTGCCATGGCAACCAGAGTTCTACATGGATCAAGTTTATTTTAGCAACTTTTGTGAAGGTTGACCCAAGGATCATCCCTGCCAAGTTTAATCAAATTCTGTCCAGTGGTTTCAGAGGAGATGTTGTTTAAAGGTTTCTCAATATACATATAAGGCAAATAAGCCCCGCCCCTGGCAGCCATGTTTTTTTACGGATCGGAATAATTTTAGCAACTTTGGTAGAGGTTGACCCAAGGAACATCTGTACCAATTTATTTTAAAATCTGGCCAGTAGTTTTGAAGAAGATGATTTTTTAAGTTTTCATTTTTTTTTTTTTTTGTTGCCATGGCAACCAGAGTTCTACATGGATCAAGTTTATTTTAGCAACTTTTGTGAAGGTTGACCCAAGGATCATCCCTGCCAAGTTTAATCAAATTCTGTCCAGTGGTTTCAGAGGAGATGTCGTTTAAAGAAAATTGTTGACGACGCACAACGGACGACGCACGACGACGGACGACGGACGCAGGGCGATCCTAATAGCTCACTTGAGCACAAAGTGCTCAGGTGAGCTAAAAAGGGGCCATAATTTGTAACATATTCTATCAAGAGTTATCTACCATGAAAGCATGATACCCCTAAACATATTAAAGATGTTTCAAATCAATCGCATGCTTGATACTGAGATATAAGCATGAGAGTATCTTGCATGCAAAACTTTAACCAAAATTTCTAAGTTAAAAAGGGGCCATAATTTGTAATATATTCCATCAAGAGTTATCTACCTTGGTTGTCTGATGCCCCTAAACATATTCATAAACTTTCAAGTCAATACCATGAATGGTTACTGAGATACAAACTAGATAGTAGCTTGCACGCAAAACTTTAACCAAATTTTCTATTGCATGCAAAACTTTAACCAAAATTTCTAAGTTAAAAAGGGGCCATAATTCATATTAAATTCAGTCAAGAGTTAACTTACTTGGTTGTCTGATGCCCCTGAACATATTTATAAACTTTCAAGTCAATACCATAAATGGTTATTGAGATATAAGGTTGATAGTAACTTGCACGCAAAACTTTAACCAAAAGCTGCAACGCCGATGCCAGGGTGACTATAATAGCTCTCATATTCTTCGAATATTCGAGCTAAAAACTGTACCTCTGTATATCTCAATCTCAGGCCTTGTAATTTCTGAGAAGATTTTTCTATATATATATAAGTCTATGTAAAATCAAGTGACCCCTGGGGCGGGGCCAATTTTGAGGTCTACTAGGCCAGCCAGTGTCATGATTTGAACAAACTTGGTGAAAGTCCATAAGACAATGCCACTAACCAAATATCTAAGCTCTAGGCCTTGTGGTTTCAAAGAAGAAGATTTTTAAAGATTTCACTTTAAAAATCTATTTTTAGCTTCTGTGATCCCCTGCAACGGACCAGAACCATTTGAACAACTTTGGTAGAGTTTCATGCAAGGAACATCACAGGCAATTTTCATCAAATTTGGCCCTGTGGTTTTGGAGGAGATGTTATTTGAAACAATTGTGGATGATGGACAGACCCGGACAGCCACTGATCCTAAAAGCTCACATGAACACTATGTGCTCAGGTGAGCTTAAAAGCTTAACCTCAAAGGTAAACCTGAGGTATGATGGATGCACGGACGGATGCACAAACCGAAAATCTATATTCCCCACAACAGAGTTTATGGGGCATAAAAACTGTACCTCTGCTCAGATTACTGAAGGACATAGTCCTATATATGTCTATATAAAATCAAGTGATCCGTGGGGCAGGGCCATGATTTGAACAAACTTGGTAGAGGTCCACTAGGCCATGTTACATATCAAATATACTTGTGGTTTCTGACAAGAAATTTTTTTCTAGTTTTTCCTTTACAAGTTTTCTGCAGTTTTGCTGAAAAAGAATTTTTAAAGTTTTTTAAAATCTATAATATATATAACTCCATTTTATAAGCTATCAGGGTGTACAAAGACAAATTGTGTCAAATACCTGTATTCATTTCGTGAATGATTAGTTATATATGACTACATGTTAATTCATATGTCAAAATATCTATATCTCGATATAAAAATTATGTTTTAATGAATCTTATTTGTATATTGGGTAAATGTGAAACAAATCCCTGCAGTAAAAGAGTTGTGTTCACATGAATCTGCCTACAGAATGCTGTAATGGAAAAACTATTAAGAGCCATAACTCCAGAAACAAAAGTGTGAGCTGCTTACATATGCAAAGCCACATTACGGAGACTAGTTTAACTGACTAGTGTAACTGTTAAGTTTCAACCAAATTCCTCCTGTAGTGCGATAGGAGTTGTGTCACAAGGGCCTGCTTACGTAACTCTATATAAGAACGAAAGTGTCAGTGCAACCACAATAAATGCTGCCACAAAATATAACAAGAGGGCCATAATGGCCCTGGATCACTCACCTGGTATCATCAGGCTATGTAAAATAAAGTGACCCCTGGGGCAGGACCAATGTGACCCCAAGGTCATGATTTGAACAATTAACTTGGTAGAGGTCTACTAGCCCATGTTATATACCAACAAGTAATAAGTGTAACAGTGAACTGTTACTAAGTCTCCCAAACTAAGTGGGCCTGACGCCTTGGTGACCCATGTGAACATGAAAGAAGTACCATTCAATCCATATGATCATGAGGAACAAGAATATATATATATATACAGTACAACGCCGCTATGTCATGGTTCTTGGGGTCCATGCCCAAATACCGCGTTCTATTGGACCTCATAGTAGGTTTGATAATGCTATATGTGTCTCTGTGATAGTCGTAAATTCTTGAAAACCCTAATATAAAGCAATAAACATTATTTTACTTATAGAGTTATTTAGTTATTTTGAATAATTCCATAATCATTGATTCTGTTGTTGTTGTTTTTTTTGTTTTGTTTTTTTTGTACTGTAATTGCCGATGATTCAGATTCAGAAAGTAATGTGTACGGTATGGTGAGGTGAAGTAGTTACGTAACTCTTCAGCATGTCTCATTATAATAAATTATACACTGTCTATTGTTTATCAAAACAATGTAGGTGTTAAAATTGCCATTCCACTACAATTTATCGCTATTTGAAATTAAGCTGAGGTGTACTTAATATGATGCATTGATATGAGGAGCCTTGTTAATGTTTAAATGAAACAAATTACCAGGTAATGCTGATCTAATTATCATTTATTGTTTACTTCAAGTGAAAAAGATTGGCTATTTTCCGGGACTTTTTAATCCATGGTAAAATTATGCACGCTAGCATAGGGACACCAAAGTAGTACTATTCAATTCTTCTCATTCTAAGGAACAAAACAAGAGGGCCATGATGGCCCTGAATCAATCACCTGATTATAAATTAGCAACCTATGTTGCATTTTTCATAATGACCTACTTTATGACCCCACATGACCCAAAATCAACCTTGTCCAAGAATTTATGGAGAAAAACGTTCCAACTAAGTTTTATGAAGGTTTGGCCAAAAATGTGGCCCCTAGAGTGTTAACAAGGTTTTTCTAAGATTTGACCTCGTGACCTACTTTATGACCCCACATTACCCAAAGTCAAACTTGTCCAAGATTTTATGGAAAAAAACAACAACATTCTGACCAAGTTTCATAAAGATTGGGCCAAAAAAGTGGCCTCTAGAGTGAAAACAAGGTTTTTCTAAGATTTGACCTCATGACCTAATTTTTGACCCAATATGACCCAAATTCAAATTTGTCCAAGATTTTATAAACAAAAACATTCTGACAAAGTTTCATGAAGATTGGGCTAAATCAAGTGACCCCTGGGTTGGGGCCAATTTTGACCCCAGGGCTATGATTTGAACAAACCTGGTAGAGGACTACTAGACATTGCTACACACCAAATATCTAAACTCCAGACCTTGTGGTTTCTGAGATGATGATTTTTCAAGTTTTTCCTATTTTAGCCTATGTTAAATCAAGTGACCCCTAGGTTGGGGGCCAATTTTCACCCCCAGGGCTATGATTTGAACAAACCTGGTAGAGGTCTACTAGGCTATGTTACATACCAAATATCTAACCTCCAGGCTTTGTGGTTTTTGACAAGATTTTTCTAGTTTTTCCTATATAAGTCCATGTAAAATAAAGTGAACCCTGAGGCAGGGCCAATTTTGACCCCAGGGTCATGATTTGAACAAACTTGGTAGAGTTCTACTAGACAAAGCCACACACCAAATAACTAAGCTCGAAGTCTTGTGGTTTCAGAGAAGAAGATTTTTTAAGATTTCACTTTTAAAATGTATTTTTAGCTCCTGTGACCTAATTATGCAACACACTGGAACCATTTGAACAATTTTAATAAGGGATCACCCTAGGAACATTCATACCAAGTTTGATCACTTTCTTATTGTAGTTTCAGAGAAGAAATTTTTTAAATTACTTGCTGAGGACTGACGCCTCATGCCAGACAAAGGCTGGTCCCAAAAGCTCACCTTGGCACTTCATGCCAGGTGAGCTAAAAAGTTGCATTCTCAAGTTAATATGCTATAGAGATCCAAGTTTTGAAAGGCATAACTATTGAAACAAGAGAACCAAGATGGCCCTGTGTCACTCACCTGAGTAAGATAGCTGTGTTAGGCATGATTACCAAAAATGTTTGCAATATTTTTTCTAACATTTGACTTAAAGACCTAGAATTGGGCCCTACTTAGATTTGCACTAATCTGGGATTTCATGCAGACAACATTCTTATCAAGTTTTATGAAGACTGGAACAAAAATGAAGTTTCTACAGTGTTCACAAGTTGTTTTTTATGATTTGACCTGGTTACCTACTTCTTGACCCCATTTGATTCAATTCTGAACTCACCTGAGATATCATGAAGACAAACATCCTGACCAAGTTTCATGAAGATTGGGCCAAAATTGTGGCCTCTAGCATGTTCACAAGATTTTTATAAGATTTGAGCTGATAACCTAGATTTCACCCCATATGACCCAATTTGGAACATATTTGAGATATCATGTTGACAAACATTCTGACCGAATTCCATTAAAGTTGGGCCAAATATGTGGCCTCTAAAGTATTCACAATGTTTTCTTAAGATTTGACCTGGTGACCTAGTATTTTACACCATGTGACTCAATTTCGAACTCATCTAAGATATCATGATGACAAACATCCTGACCAAATTTTATGAAAACTGGGATAAAACTGTGGCCTCTGAGTGTTCACAAGGTTTTTATAAAATTTTCTAAGATTTGATCTGGTAACTTAGTTTTTGACCCCACATGACCCAATTTTGAACTCATCCAAGATATCATGTAGACAAACATCCTGTCTAAAGATTTGGGCAAAACTGTGGCTTCTAGAGTGTTCACAAGCAATTGCTGACAACCGAAAAAGTCGGTTACAAATGCTAAAAATTGCTGACCCAGAAAATCCTTGCTTCATGCACATTTACCCACTTTACTTATGACATTGACCAAAGTTCATAAAGATCCATTTCGAAAATCAGGAGGAGTTGTGTTCACAAGACTGCAATATCAATAAGTTAAGAGACAAATTTTCAAGGGACATAACTCTTGCAACAAGAGGGCCATGATGGTCCTATATTGCTCACATGAGAACCACTGTTCTAAAGGAGCAATCTTGGTAGACATAGAACATCTTTGCCAAAACATTTTAAAATCTGGCCAGTAGTTTTGGAGCAGAAGTCTATTAAATTTTCACTATATACATTTAAGGAAAATTAGCCCTGCCCCTGTTGGCCATATTTTTTTTTAACGGATCAGAATAATTTTAGCAATCTTGGTAGAGGGTTGAACATCTAAACCAAACATTTTGAAATCTTGTGATTTATTTTTGAAGGAATTGTTTTTTGTTTTTTTTAATTTTCTTATTTTTTTTTCTTTCTGTTGCCATGGCAACCAGAGTTTTACATAGATTATTTTAGCAACTTTTGTGAAGGTTCACCCAAGGATCATCCCTGCCAAGTTAGATCAAATTCTGTCCAGCGTCTTCAGAGGAGATGTCATTTAAAGCAAATTGTTGACTAAAAATGACAGACATCACATAACGTCAGACGCAGGGTGATCACAATGCTTACCTTGAGCACACAGTGCTCAGGTGAGCTTAAAATCAATGAACCAGAAATTCCGGCTTCATGCACACCTACCCATTATAGTAATGACATTGTCCAAATTTCATAAAGATCCATTTAGTTTGCAAGGCTGCAATATTAATAGGCTACAGAAACTAAGTTTCAAGAGACAGAACTCTTGCAAACATCAATGAAATGGAAAATCGCCGCTTCATGCACATCTACCCATTATAGTTATGACATTGACCAAGTTTTAAAAAGATATGGTCAGAAATGTAGGAGCAGTTGCATTCACAAGGCTGCATATCAATCAGCTACAGAGACTAAGTTTCAAGGGACATAACTCTTGCAAAAATCAATAAACCTGAATATCACTGCTTCACGCACATCTACCCATCATAGTTATGACATTGATCAAGTTTTGAATAGATACAGTTAGAAATGTAGGAGTTGCGTTCACAAGAAATGGATGTAGGGACAGACATACAGATGGAGATGACGCCAATATACGACCACCTCCGGCGACTTATCAAAATATTCTAACATTATCTGACATCTAACCTTCATGTATGACCTTGACCTTGAACCAAGTCATCTAAAATAATTGCTCTGCACATCTTATCAAGATGGTTAATATTTCTGTTAAATATTTTCAATTTGATTAAAGTCGTCTTAAAGAGTACATTGCTAATTTGCAGAAAGACAGACAGAAAGAGAGAGGGCATAATATAATTGCATCCTTCAAGTGTATAAAAACAAATAAGTTATTGCAAATGTACTATCATCAATATTGATACTTCTCGTTTCCTGAAAAATATTTTCACAGTAAATGCAAACTGAGGAAAATTAATGGTTATTATACATAAGATAGCTTAAAACTACTATGTTAAAGCCATAACAATAAAGCAACACAAGTATACCTCAGTATTTTTTGCATTGATTTTCTTCTCAATGTTCATGGCCAAGACCTGGGAACGGAAGGCTAGGTTTTTTGTCTTCTCTATCACCTGCTGGTATGGGGACACGGCCTGGGTGCCCATAACCACATGACCCTGAAATACATAGTATACAGAGAATGCCTGTAATCATACACTGAGTGGCAAAAACTAAAACCTTTCATGATTTTATTATTCATCACTGGGTTTTGTACTGACCCTACATGGAAATACAGGGGGTCAGTAATATTCAAAGGGGGACTCGGCATAATGTTCTTCGATTTAAAGTATTAAGCTCTACTGACCCATATATAGAGCTAGAGCAGACGGACAGACATATGGACAGACAAACAAACAGACAGGTGGAAAACTCTGACAAACACAATTTATCTACCCCATATAAATATGAGGGGAAACATAATTCTTTTGAATTACTACAGCTTGTGTGTGGTCAGTAGAGCAATTCAGGCCCTCATGGGCCTCTTGTTCTACCATAATTTTGATGCCTCCAAACGACATACCTCAATTTATTAATACCCCTTTCAGTTTCTTCTTTTTCAAGAGTTTAAAAGTTGATTTTCCAACTGAATTATTTTGTCTCAAATGTCATATCATTCAGAATGTTGGACAGCTTGTGTGTATGTGCATATGCATATATACACACACACACACTATAAAATTGAAGAAACTGACCAATCCATAAATTTTCAACCTTATGTATTTCATTTTTACATCTACAACGAACCAAAATCACAAAGTAAAAAAAAACACAAAAAACAAGAGGGTCATAATGGCCCTGAATCGCTCACCTTAGAAATATTGCCTTCATTGCCTTTTATAAAACAGTCATACTGAATACAAAATCCATGAAAAAGTACAGCAAAAGAATTGTAATTCCACACAAGTACCTGCAGTCCAAATTTTGATGGTCATAGCTATAAAATCAAGTGACCCCTATAGTAGGGTGACAATCAGTGGGTTTTGGGAGTTGGGGTGGCCATAAAGGTAGAACAAGCAATGTTATATACCAAAATGTTCACCAATGTCTGTACTATACCAAAATGTTCGCCAATGTCTGTACTATATGAAACTGCCGGCATAAATTGCCAACGCCTGGTGCGGACTCAGAAATCCAAGATGGCGTCCAAGATGACTGCCATAAATCGCAAGTTCAGTAAAAATATTTTATCTGTTTGTTACAGATATATTTTTAGGTTGTTCAAAATATTTGCATGATTATTACTCCTTCCATAGTGTACATCAAATTCATATACAACAATGGCAAATTTAAGGTCAAGGTCATTTCAGGGTCAAAGTACAAAAAATACTCCAAAATTTGATATCTCCTACCTACTTTTTCTCATTTTATGCATTTTTTATACTCAAATGGATTACTTTTAGTGATAGAAATATTGTAATGTGTGTATTTGTACTTTATTTTTGCATGTATGCAAGACTTACAAATTTGATTGACCTTTCAAAGACAAGTTCAAGGTCATTCCAAGGTCAAAACACATGAAATACCCCAAAATTTGTTATTACCTCTCTAATATCTTTTCTTATGCATTTATATACTGAAATTGATCACATTTGTTACAGAAATATTGCTTTATGCATACCCTTTTCAACTAAATAAGTTTTTTTATACAATGTATGGTTTCACAAATAGATTCTGTCCATGATGGCGGCAATATTTCAATATATGTTTCAATTGATCTCTGAAATATTTGTTGATGTATGTTACAGGTAAGGCTAAAATGATAAATAATAAAATGGATTTTATTAATTTTAGCCTGTATGTGTAATTACAGATTTCAATGGCCAATTAACAGTCATGTTCAGGTCATCTCTTGCTTGCTGTGGGTTTGCTATCTTCGTGAGTTCACCCGGCTTGACAAAGGCAATTTTGAGGTTACTTCTTCCACATTCCTTCTCTCTCTATCTCTCTCTCTCTTTTTCTCTCTCTGTCCAGCCATTCAGCCAACTCTCTGAGGACTCACTCATGTCTCCATCTATATCTCCCCTGTGTCAGTGATGATAAAAAGGATGAAAGAAAATGCTTAAGTGTGCCTGGTCTATCACAAAGGCTGCATTTAGGGTCGGCTTAAGTCCCAATCAATAGAGATTCGCTGGTGATGGTAGGAGATCATAGACAGACTTGATGAGAAATGACAGTCTTAGTGGTTCATACTTCCAGATTTCTTCCCAGTTCAACTTCCTGTCTGTGGTGTTTCACGTAGTCCATGCTCCCTGTGATTCCATCTCCACCGCTCTTGCCTGTCTTGCATGTTCTTCTACTTTCCTGACTTCTGACTGGATCATGGCTCGCCTCTCTTTCTAGTCTGACCTGCTTCACAGTAATGTCTTGGTAGTGCCGATACCTTGACATCCGACTGCAGTCATCCCAACAATGTCTTTACGCTTGAGTGAGCTCTCTGCCTGGTTCACAGTCTCTGTTGCTGACCACTTCTTGGTAGCACAGGTTACAATCCCCGCATCATGGATAAGTTCGTCCGGAGAATAGAGATAAGTTTTCTAAACAAAATTAAAGTTGAAATTATGACTAGTCCTTAATGTGAATTTTGACCTGGGCCACGGCCAATGGTCTTATGAACTGAATCAACAATTCAAATATTAGTGCCCTAATTATCTAAAATCTTATTATACCTTGGAATAAAAATGTTTTATAGATTCATTACCTTGACATTATACAACTGTCCTATTTAGTACAAAAATAATACTTTACCGAAAAGTATCCTTTTTGTTGGTTATACATTTCTCTTGATTATAATTGTAGAAACGTATATGACTGGCTGTCAAGTATGAAAATGAAAAATGTTTGTATTCAAATAATCTAAATACATTTTATGAAGTGAAACAGAGAAAATATACACAAATCAATGTTTCTATTTCTTAACTGCCTAACTGAGTATATAACAGTAAGATCAACAGATATATGAAATTTTAGGTAGTTTGACTTTAGAATCACTTTGAACATGACTTTTAGATGGTCAATCAAATCTGTACATTTCACAAGCATGCTGAAATGAATGAAAATCAAATAAAACATTTGCAAATTAAATTTTTGTCAATTAGTAACAATTGAAAAGCATGCTTTTGTGTGAACCATTTCTATAATGCATAATCTAAATAACATTATCAAACAAAACATATTAAAATGAAAATGCAATGTATACATTTAGCCATATTCAATTTTATACAGATACATTTCTCTACATAAAAAGCATGAATGAAGAGAAAAAAGAGTGGTGGTATATCTTTTTTTGTTTCGGGGTAATTAAACTATGTATTTCAACAGTGAAATGACCTTGAATTTGATCTTTAAGAGGCTATAGTCAAAGCTCTTAATTTACAAACATGAATGATGCTAAAAGAGGATAATCTATTCAAAGATTTTTTAACATCCATAATTTAAACTTCCAGTGATCATTGAAACATACATTGAAATACCATATGATGACTGACTTCGATAATAAGATTAAAAAACAAAACAATATTAAATTAGATTATTTCATATAAAAGGGCCTGTAATCATAAGCTACACAATATTCTTTCACTAAATAAATCAAAATTCAACATAAAAATACTAAAAATGAGAACAATTAGGGTAGATAAATCAAATTTTGGGGATAATTCATGCGTTTTGACCTTGGAATGACCTTGAACTTGACTTTGAAAGGTCAATCAAGTTTGTAAGTTTTGCATACATGCAAAAATAAAGTAATTTCTTTCAAACACTTAAGATTGACCTATATATATATATATATATATATATATATATATATATATATATATATGGTATTTATCAATGAAACATCCAATGATCATTGATACAGCAACTAAATGGTGGCCATCTGGGATAATGCATATGAGTGAAAACTACCAAAGTTTATACATAATCTAAACAAAGATATCATACAAAACAGTTTTAAATGAAAGAATACACACATTACAATATTTCTATCACTAAAAGTAATCCACTTGAGTATAAACAAGAGGGCCATGATGGCCCTGGATCGCTCACCTGGTATCATTAGGCTATGTAAAATCAAGTGACCCCTGGGGCAGAGCCAATTTTGACCTGAGGGTGATGATTTGAACAAACTTGGTAAAGGGTCTATTAGCCCATGTTACATACCAAATATATAAACTCCAGACCTTGTGGTTTTTGAGAAGAAGATTTTTCAAGTTTTTTCTATATTAGCCTATGTAAAATCAAGTGACCCCTTGGTTGGGCCAAATTTGATCCCAGGGCCATGATTTGAACAAACTTGGTTGTGATCTACTAGACAATGCTGCACACCAAATATCTAAACCCCAGGCCTTATGGTTTCTGAGAAGAAGATTTTTCAAGTTTTTCCTATATTAGCCTATGTTAAATCAAGTGACCCCTTGGGTGGGGCCAATCTTGACCTCAGGGTCATGATTTGAACAAACTTGGTAGAGATCCACTAGACAATGCTACACACCAAATATCTTAACTCCCTGCCGTGTGGTTTCTGAGAAGAAGATTTTTCAAGTTTTTTCCTATATTGGCCTATGTTAAATCAAGTGACCCCTGGGGCGGGGCCAATTTCGACCCCAGGGTCATGATTTGAACAAACTTGGTAGAGATCCACTAGACAATGCTACACACCAAATATCTTAACTCTATGCCTTGTAGTTTCTGAGAGGAAGATTTTTCAAGTTTTTTTCCTATATTAGCCTATGTTAAATCAAGTGACCCCTGGGGCGGGGCCAATTTTGACCCCAGGGTCATAATTTGTACAATCTTGGTAGAGAGTCATAAGACCATGCTACATACCAAATATCTAAACTACAGGCCTTGTGGTTTCTGAGAAGAAGATTTTTCAAGTTTTTCCTATATTAGCCTATGTTAAATCAAGTGACCCCTGGGGCCGGGCCAATCTTGACCTGAGGGTCATGATTTGAACAAACTTGGTAGAGATCCACTAGACAATGCTACACACCAAATATCTTAACTCCATGCCTTGTGGTTTCTGAGAAGAAGATTTTTCAAGTTTTTTCCTATATTGGCCTATGTTAAATCAAGTGACCCCTGGGGCGGGGCCAATTTTGACCCCAGGGTTATGATTTGAACAATCTTGGTAGAGAGTCATAAGATCATGCTACATACCAAAAATCAAAAGGCTATGCCTTGTGGTTTCGGAGAAGAAGATTTTTTCAAGTTTTTCCTATATTAGTCTATGTTTAATCAAGTGACCCCTTGGGCGGGGCAAATTTTGACCCCAGCGTCATAATTTGTACAATCTTGGTAGAGAGTCCTAAGATCATGCTACATACCAAAAATCAAAAGGCTAGGCCTTGTGGTTTCGGAGAAGAAGATTTTTTAAATTTTCATTTTTAAAATCTATTTTTAGCTCCTGTGACCTAGATTTTTGACCAATCAAAATAATTTTAACAACTTTGGTAAAGGGCCCCACAATGAACATTCCTGTGAAGTTTTATCAAAATCCAGTGAGTAGTTTAGAAGGAGATGTTGTTTAAAGAAATTGTTGACGAGGGACGCACGCACGCACGGACGACGGACAAAAGGCGATTACAAAAGCTCACCATGAGCACGTTGTGCTCAGGTGAGCTAAAAATGCATAAAATGAGAAAAAGTAGGTATCAAATTTTGAAGTATTTTTTGTATTTTGAACCTGAAATGACCTTGACCTTTAAATTTGCCATTGTTGTATATGAATTTGATGTACATTATGGAAGGAGTAATAATCATGCAAATATTTTGAACTACCTCTGTAAATAAATCTGTAACAAACAAATAAAATAATTTCATTGAACATGCGATTTATGGCGGCCATCTTGGACGCCATCTTGGATTTCTGAGTCCACACCAGGCGTTGGCAATTTATGCCGGCAGTTTCATATAGTACAGACATTGGCGAACATTTTGGTATATAATATTGCTTGTTCTACTTTTATGGCCACCTAATCCTTAAATAAGCTACTTTTTGGGTGATTGTCACCCCACTACTAGGGTGGGACCAATTTATACCCAAGATCCATGATTTGAAAACTTGGTTCAGGTCCACAAGGCCATGTTACATAACAAATATCTAAACTCATGATCTTATGCTTTCTGACAAGTTCTTTTACAGACTCTCCTATATAAGTCAAGTGACCCCTGGGGTGGGGCCCATTTCTGACCCCAGAGCCATGATTTGAACAAACTTGATACAAGGCCATGTTACACACCAAATATTTTGAACTCCAGGCCTTGCGGTGTTTGACAAGAAGATTTTTCTAGTTTTTCCTATGTAAGTCTATGTAAAATCAAGTGACCCCTGGGGCAGGGCCAATTTTGATCCTAGGGCCATGATTTGATTAAACTTGGTAGACTTGACTTGACTATTTGAGTTTACCGTCGCTGCGACAGTATTTCAGTCATATAGCGACATCCAGCTAATTACAGGTGGAGGAAGACCCCATATGCGCAGAGGCATCCGGGTAGAACCACGACCTACCGCAAGCCAGCTGGAAGGCTTCCTCACATGAAAATCCGAATGACCCTGCTGGGATTCGAACCCACGTGGTGAGGGGCTGAATTAGTGCTAAAGTCAGGGACTTTACCCTCTCGGACACGGAGGCCCCTAAACAAACTTTGTAGAGGTCTACTAGACAATGCCATACACTCAACTCTAGACCTTTTGGTTTCAGAGGAGAAGATTTCACTTTTAAAATTTAAAGCTAATTTCAGACCCTGTGACCCAGATAAGCAATGGAAAAGAATAATTTGAACAACTTGTAGAGCTTCATGCAAGGAACATCACAGGTAAGTTTTTTTCAAATTTTGCCCAGTGCTTTCAGAGGAGATTTCGTTTGAAACAATTGTGGACTACGAACAGACGACAGGACAGCCATCAATCCTAAAAGCTCAAATGAGCACTACGTGCTCAGGAGAGCTAAAAAAAATACAAATTCAAATTTTATATACAGACTTAATAAGAACTAGATTTCGTCCCAAACAAACGATAGGGCTTTCTGCCCTAATGACCTTAGTTTCATTGTGACCTTGACCTTTGACTTTATTACCTCAAAATCATAGGTGTAATATACAAGTATCACAGACATAGGCTTATTTCTTCTACAGTAAAAAATAAAAAAAAAATTATATTAAGTGTCACTGATCCTGACCTTTGACCTAATGACCTTAAAATTAAAAAAAAAAAAAAAGAATCGTGAACTGGCCATGGACAATAACCCTAACAAGTTTGACAAACTTAAGCTTATTAATTCTCAAGGAATTCAGCGGACAAGGATTTTTATATGAAATGTCACTGTGACCTTAACTTTTGATCCAATGACCTCAAAATCAATAGGGGTCTTCAACTGACAATGGGCAATTTCCCTACCAAGTTTCAACAAGAGTGCCAGTGATGCCACAATATATGCCGCCACAAAATATTAAGACCAAGAAGGTCCTTTTAATTATTGCTTTTAACATTTCTGTAAGCATAAGCTCATAATGAAGTCTGTGAGACCAATTAATTTAGCTAAAAGAGCAGTATATTCGCAAATATACTTTTCTCAAAGTAAGGCAATCACTAAAGATGATGAAAAGACCGGGGCCTGAGATTGTGGTTGCCTGGGTAGTAGGTTCGATCCCTGCAGGGGCAGCTGGGTGTTTTCTTGAGCAAAACAGTTTATCCACACTTTGAAAAGATTAGGTCAGAAACATACAAGGAATAGCATTCACAAGGCTGAAATATCAATCAGCTACAGAGACTAAGTTTCAAGGGACACAAATCTTGTAAAAATCAATGAACCGGAAAATTGCCACTTTAGCACATTTACCCATTATAGTAATGACATTGACCAAGTTTTGAAAAGATTAATTCAGAAATGTAGGAGGAGTTGCGTTTACAAGGCTGCAATATCAATCAGCTACAGAAGTTTCAAGGGACACAAATCTTGTAACAAGAGGCCCATGATGGCCCTAAATCGCTCACCGGAGATAAATAGGTTAACCCAAGGAACATCTGTACCAATTTATTTTAAAATCTGGCCAGTAGTTTTGAAGATGATTTTTAAAGTTTTCATTTTTTTTTTTCTTTTTATGCCATGGCAACCAGAGTTCTACATGGATCAAGTTTATTTTAGCAACTTTTGTGAAAGTTGACCCAAGGATCATCCCTGCCAAGTTTAATCAAATTCTGTCCAGTGGTTTCAGAGGAGATGTTTAAACGTTTAAAGGTTTCTCTATATACATATAAGGCAAATAAGCCCCGCCCCTGGCGGCCATGTTTTTTTACGGATTGGAATAATTTTAGCAACTTTGGTAGAGGTTGACCCAAGGAACATCTGTACCAAATTATTTTGAAATCTGGCCAGTAGTTTTGAAGGAGATGATTTTTAAAGTTTTCAAATTATTTTTCTTTTTGTTGCCATGGCAACCAGAGTTCTTCATGGATCAACTTTATTTTAGCAACTTTTGTAGAGCCTCACCCAAGGAACATTCCTGCCAAGTTTCATTTAATTCTGTCAAGCGGTTTCAGAGGAGATGTCGTTTAAAGCAAATTGTTGACGACGGACGACGCACGACAACGGACGAAGGGCGATCACAAAAGCTCACCTTGAGCACTTTGTGCTCAGGTGAGCTAAAAATGAAGATGCTAGAGTGTAAACAAAGTGAAATTTGGCATATTTTGATATTAAATGGGGCATAATTCCTGACCCAATTGGCCCATCTCAGCCATAATCGAACTCAATCAAGACATTATGGTCATAAACATTTCCATAAAGTTTGAAGATGATTGCTCAAAAAATGAAAATGCTAGAGTGTAAACAAAGTGAAATCTTGCATTTTTGTTATTAATAGGGGCATAACTCCTGACCTAATTGGCCCATCTCAGCCATAATCTAACTCAATCGGAGACATTATGGTCATAAACATTTTCATAAAGTCTGAAGATGATTCCTCAAAAAATGAAGACGCTAAAGTGTAAGCAAAGTGAAATTTGGCATTTTATATATTAAAAGGGGCATACCTCCTGACTTAATTGGCCCATCTCAGCCATAATCGAACTCAATCGAGACCTTATTGTCATAAACATTGTCTTTAAGTCTCAGGTGAGCTAAAAGAGGAATGTGACCATCATTTTATTACCATAAAAATGTGGACCAAACAATTTTTAATTTTTTTTTTATTTTTTTTTTTGCAAATTCTATGTAGAACAGGAGACATAACTGTGTCAAAAATTAACAGATTATGTTTAATGTTGAACTTTTGAGATAAACATGTGTACCAAATATTACTTAAAAGTTTCAACCCGTTTGGGAATTATTGCACAGACAAGGTGTTTTTTTGTTTCAAATTCTTAGTTGAAAAAGGGCCATAACTGTGTTTTGAATTTTAAGGATTTTCCCCAAAATCAAACTAACAAAAATATAAAAATGGTTGACAATATAAAATGAATTTAAATGCAAAGAAGAGCCCCATCTTTTGCAGAATATACCAGTCTAGCATATTGGAAACTGTGACAACTCAACAATAAATGAGGATGAAAGTACAGCTATATCTCCATGAGATAATACACTTTGTTACAAGTCATGTAATTCTGGAGTGTCTGAGACTTTCTGACTGGTTATCAAGCTTGGTCCAGATATTGTGCCTTTATACAGTGTGACAAAGTTTGGTAAGTGGATGCTGCACAGCCACCTGCCAGTGCCATCCATATGTCCATATATCCGATATCAGCCATAAATCTAACTTGGCTGAGACTTTATGGCTATAAACATGGAGTTTGAAGATGATTGCTTCAGAAACAAGAGGGTAACTAGAGATTTGTTTTCGCAGAAAACTGCAGATGTCTCTCTCTACCCCTTTCCCTCACACACACATAAACACTAAGGCACACAGTGACATAAGCAAATAGTAAAGGGCTGACTTTATTGATAGAGCTCCGCACAGAGTAATGGACCTTGTGTATGAGACTTCCTCTCATCAATCAACTGAAATTTTGCTTCAATAGCATAAGAAGAACAATTTATCTTGCAGTCAAGAAATTGTAAAAAGGGGGAATAACTCCAAAAACACTGAGTCCAGAGTTACGAACCTTGTGTATAACTTTCTCTCATTATTTTTTTCCAATAAATGAAATTCAATTTCAATAGCATTAGTCGAACTGGAGTTATCTTAAGGACATGAAACTGTATAAAAGCAGTAAAATCCAACAAGAAACACTGGAAATGGATTATGCTCTAGTATAATGCAATTCTTGTTCATAACGTCTATCCACCTATAAAGCTTCAAGGTTATATGTCTCATAGTGCATTGTTCTACTCCAGACAAAACTTAATTGAATATGAAATTAATAAACAGGCAATTACTCCAAAAATATGATTTGCAGAATTAAGGTTCTTATGCACTGCAATTCTCCTTTGTGAGGTCTATTCACCTATTAAGTTTAAACAAAAAAAAACAAGTGGGCCAAGATGGGCCATGATGCACATTTTTGTTGATAGTGTTGAGGCACCAGAAGCTGACGCTATGTACCAAATATCAAATCTGTAGGTCTGTGTGTTTCTGAGAAAACACATTTTAAAGTTATGCTTTCTGGTTGCCATGGCAACCAAAGTTCTTCATGAAATTCAAGAAAAATTTGGAATTAGCCTAATTAAGCTAACATAAGTATAATTTTAGTTAAATATGGTGAAAATCCATGGACTAGTTTTGGGGGAGTTTTTTCAAGAACTCCCTATACAGTTGTAAATAAAAATCTGAGTGGGGCCATGGGCTTGGCCAATTGTGACCGAAAAGACAAAAATTTTGCACTGATGTTGAGGCAACATGAGCTGATGCTATGTACCAAATATCAAAATCTGTAGGTCTTTATATTTTCTGAGAAAAAGCATTTAAGGATTTTCCTTTCTGGTTGCAGTGGCAACCAGAGTTTTTCATGGAATAGAAAAACAAGAGGGCCATGATGGCCCTGGTATAAGTGGGAGGAAAGAAACAGCAAATATTTTATGATATTGTGGAAAATGGGCTCTGCCCTCTGCCAGCCATAAATCGAGTGAGTACTTTAGGATGAGAAGATTTTTGAAGGTTTTACTATATATATTATATATATATATATATATATATATATATATATATATATATATATATATATATTCGCCCCCCTTTCGGCCATTATTTTTCAATGAATCAAAATAATTTGAAAAATCTTGATAGAGAGTGACACAAGGAAAACCTGTACCAAATAACACTGAAATCCAGCCAGTACTTTCGGCCAAGAGGATTTTTGAGACTTTTGTACTATATACATAGAAGGAAAACGGGATCCGCCCCCTGGTGGCAATGTTTTTCAAGGGATCAATATATTTGAACAATCTTGGTAGGGAGTGACCTTAGGAACATCTGTGCCAAATAACTATGAAATCTGGCCAGTAGTTTTGGAGGAAAATATTTTCAAAGTTTTCATATATTTTTTCTTTTCAGTTATGGTAGACATTCATGAGGTGACAATTTCTGCACAATGAAATTAAGTACTGACAACTAGTTCCATAGAAGAAGTAGTTTAAAATTTTACATAAAGAGTATATAAGGAAACTAGTTGATCCCCTAGGAGCCTCATCTTTCAAGATATCAACTTTATTTTAGCAATTATGTTAACATTCATGAGATGACCATTTGTGCCAAATGAAATCAAATTCTGACCATTGGTTTACCCCCTAGGGTCAAGTGATCTTCATAGGAGAAGAATTTTGAAATTTTCTAGAGAGTATATAAGGAATTTAGCTAACCCCATTGGGGCCTCATTTTTCAAGGGATCAACTTTATTTTAGCAATTATGGCAGACATTCATGAAGTGACCATTTGTGCCAAAGGATATAAAATTCTGACCATTGGTTTCAGAAGAGATGATTTTCAAAATTTTCATTTTTTTTTTCTTGCCATAGCAACCAGAGTTCTACATGGTTTAAGCAACTTTTGTTGAGGTTCACACAAGGATCATCCCTGCCAATTTTAATCAAACTGTTCAGCGGTTTCAGAGATGTTGTTTAAAGCAAATTGACGACGGACAATGACAGACACAGGGTGATCTTAATAGTTCACCTTGAGCATGTTGTGCTCTGGTGAGCTAAAAACCTTAGAGGTTTATTCAAAACATATTTACACACTTACAATATGAATTCATTATTATTTTTTTTTATTAACATTTGATTCTTATCCTCATTAGGTAAGCAATATGAACATTCTTACCTTACTGCAATAATTGGTGCACTGAACAAGAGTAAATCATTAAAATCTAGTGCATATGTTTTATTGTTAGAAGTTAATGTCTAAATATTCAAGTATAAGCAAAAGTGCATCATTTTACATATCCTTTTCTAAAAACCACTGACCAGTTTAGAATCTATTTTTGCATCCAGCCTGGCATTTCGGATCAGGTTGACGATCCACCTTTCAGCATCCTCTGGAGTCATGTTCAATTTCTCTGCCAGCATACTGTAAGAAATAAAGAAATATGTTTGTTTGTTGGGTTTTACGTCCCACCGACAGTATTTCACTCATTTGGAGACGATGTCTACTTGAGACTGATATAGTGCTGCCACACTGCAATATCAAGCCAAATAAAGAAATATCAGACCAGTCAAACTAATATAACTTCATAAGGGATGTGTTCAAAAAGTATGTGAACTGAAGCTGTCTTTTTTTTTTTTTTTTTCAGTACATTAAAACATAACAAGAAATGTTTGTAAAACAATCATATGCCCCCCTCCTAAGCCATAATATTTATTGTTTACTTCTGGTTTATACATGACCGTAATTTAGACATATATTAAATGCAGCAGAACTTCACAGAAAGGCAAGGCAAAAAAATAAAATTCAGGCTTATTCATAGACTTTGTTTGTAGTTATGCAAAAAAAAAACTGATTCATGAATTGGTGAGTACAGTATGCACAAATATTTGTACTCAATTCGCACACTTGGTCCGCAAATATCTGAGTACTCGAATACTCATTACAGCCCTAGCCCCCATATATTTTGTATCTGGGAGTATAATTCAATACTAGAACATATACAATACCTGATACTGATACATTCATGGATTCTACAGAAGGTTTCAAATATCAACAATCTTGCATTTTCAATGAAGTCATCCAGACAGGCAACCAGGAAGAAATCATTGACCAGCACCTGTAAAACAAACAGTGATAAACTTAACCCTGTACCTTCATACACTTAACAAGTTAGTGTGGTGTAACTTGCATCTTATTGTTAATCATAATAACAGAAGTCCGCCCATACAGCCATTTAAGTGAACAATAAATGTAAGGGTTGTTTCTGCGAAAGTAGAATGCTGCAAATCACTCTTTCTTATAAGAAGAGGGCCAAGATGGCCCTAAATCACTCACCTGAATTTGGTTTGATGTAGAAAAGCTGGAACCATAAGAGGATACTATATACCAAATATCAAAGCTGTAGGTCTGTATGCTCCTAAGAGAAGGCATTTTATAGTTATGCATTCTGGTTGCCATGGCAACAAAAGTTCTTCATGATCCAACCAATGGTTTCAGAAGTAAAAATTTTTTTTTCCTTATATAGTTCCATACAAAATCTGGGTGTGGTCCCGGGAGTGTCCTCATGTAAACCCTGATGCACACATTTGTTGTTAGTTGTTTGAGGCACCAGAAGCTGATGCTATGTACCAAATATCAAATCTGTAGGTCTGTTTTGAAGCTATGCTTTCTAATTTCCATGGCAACCAAAGTTCTTCATGATATTCAAGAAGAATTAGGAATTAGCCTAAGGCTAACATAAGTATCATTTTATTTCAATAAGGTGAAAATCCATGGACTAGTTTTGGAAGAGAAGTTTTTTTCAAGAATTCCCTATATAGGTCTATATAAAAATCTGGGTGTGGACATGGGCATGGCCCACTGTGAACAAAAATTTTGCACTGATGTTGAGGCAACATTAGCTGATGCTATGTACCAAATATCAAATCTGTAGGTCTTTATATTTCTGAGAAAAAGCATTTTAAAGATTTTCCCTTCTGGTTGCTGTGGCAACCAACATTTTTCATGGAATTGAAAAAATAAAAGGAATTTTCATTAGGCTATCATAAATATCATTTTAGTTAAATTTGATGAAAATTAATTTCGTAGTTTCAGAGGAGAAGATAGTTGAAATTGTTGACGCACCACAACACAAGTTATGTCTACTGGTTGCCATGGCAACCAAAGTTCTTCATGAAATTCAATAAAAATTAGGAATTAGCCTCAGGCTTACATAAGTATCATTTTACTGAAATTTGGTGAAAATCCATAGAGTGGTTTTGGAAGAGAAGATTTTTCAAGAATTCTCTATATAGTTCTATACAACTAGATGTGGGTGTTCCTCGGAACACTTGTGTCGCCTGCATTTAAGCATGTTTGATGAAAGAATTGACTAGAAAATCGATCTTTTGACAAATTATTGATAAAGCATAATCTATTTTGTGAGGTACAAAATAACACACACACACACACATATATATATATATATATATATTTTTTTTTTTTGGGGGGGGGGGGGGGGGGGGGAATAAAATATTCAAACAGTGCAATATGTAATAATTTTCCCGAGCACTTTCGACTATACAGTCTTCATCAGAGGAGTGTCAGAATGACTATGAATTCAAAACATTAACTGTAAGAAAAATTATGACGTCATTAAGCACTTATGACGTTAATTATATATATGTTGCAGGTTTGTAGTCATCATTATCATTATTGAGTTATCATTCTTGTGTACTGCACTCAGACCAATGAGATCTATCTACTATAAATGTTTAAGGCAACACTTTACAAGTTATGCACCACACAAGAATTAAATCCAAAAAAATAAACAAAGGGAAATTACTCCAAAAATACAACAGTTATCATTCTTGCACAATGCACTCCATGAGATCTTTCCACCTGTGAGGTTTCAAAGTAATACCTCAAATACTTTTCGTGTTATGCTCCAGACAAAAATGAAGTCTGAGTATCAACAAAGGGCAATAACTCAAGGAAAAAGAGAAACAGAGTTATCATTCATGTGCACTGCACTCAGACCATTGAGATCTATGAAGTTTCAAGTCAACACCTCAAATACGTTTCGAGTTATGCCCCAGACAAAAATTAAGACTGAAAATCAACAAAGGGCAATAACTCAGAAAATATGAAAGTCAGAGTTATCATTCTTGTGCACTGCACTCCACCTCAATGTGATCTATCCATGTTTTAAGTTTTAAGTCAGCACCTCAAATACTTTTTGAGTTATGGCCTGGACAAAAATTAAAATCTCAGAATCAACAAAGGGTAATAACTCAGAAAATACGAAAGTCAGAGTTATCATTCTTGTGCACTGCACTCCACCTCAATGTGATCTATCCATGTTTTAAGTTTCAAGGTGATACCTCAAATACTTTTTGAGTTATGGTCCGGACAAAAATAAAATCTCAGAATCAACAAAGGGTAATAACTCAGAAAATACGAAAGTCAGAGTTATCATTCTTGTGCACTGCACTCCACCTCAATGTGATCTATCCATGTTTTAAGTTTCAAGGTGATACCTCAAATACTTTTCGAGTTATGCTCCGGACAAGAAAGTGTGACGCCGACGACGATGACGACGACGACGACGGACAAAGTGATCCCTATGTGTCTGCCATGCTATGCAGGCGACACAAAAATCCAGGTATGGTCCTTGGTCGTGGCCAAGATAACGATTTCATCTTCTGGTTGCCATGGCAACCAGAGTTTTTCATGAAATTGAAAAAAAAATTAGGAATTTGCATAATTCTAAGTATCAATTTGGCAAAATTTGATGAAAATCCATCTGGTAGTTTCAGAGGAGAAGATCGTTGAAATTGTTGACGCACGACAGACGACGGACTATCAAGTGATCACAAAAGCTCACCCTGAGCTTTGCTCAGGTGAGCTAACAAGAAGGCCAAGATGGCCCTGAATCGCTCACCTGAGAAACATTGCCCTTAATGCCAATAATTGTATTACGAGTCATAGTGAATACATAATCTATGCAGAAGTACAGCAAGATCATCTTAATTCAACACAAAAACTGTACCTGCCATCCAAACTTTGAAGGTCATAGTTCTAATAAGCCTATATAAAATCAAGTGACCCCTAGGACGGGGCCAATTTCGACCCCTGGGCCATAATTTGATCAAAATTAGTAGATGTTCACTAGGAAATGTTACTCACCAAATATCTCAGGCTCTAGCATATTTGTTGTACAGGTAATTTTCAAAGAGCTAACTCGGACATTAATCTTTAAAGGAGACAGGAGATGAATAATTATAACAAATAAAATTCCCAGCAATGTTGTTTTCCATATCTTATTCAAATCAGTGGATTAAGATTTAGCAAGCTTAAATGCAACCTTTATTGCAATGAGTTTTGTGTCTTATCAGAAGTAAGTTTGACAATGTTTATTTAAAGACAAGAGGGCCAAGATGGCCCTGAATGGCTCACCTTTTACAACATAGTCATCCTGAATACAAAATCCATTAAGAAGAACTGCGATACAATCTTAATTTCACACAAAAAGTTTACATGTGGTCGAAAAAAAAGTTTTATGTTTAATCAAGTGACCCCTGGGGTGGGGCCAATTTTGACCAAAGGGCCATGGTTTGAACAAACTTGGTAGATGTCCATAATGCATTTCATAGTTTTCGGGCTAACACGGTTGGAAAATGCTATTTTTCGACAATTTCTCTAAAAAATAAAGTAAAAATGGAAACAAGAGGGCCATAATGGCCCTGAATCGCTCACCTGAGAAACATTGCCCTCAATGCCAATTATTGTATTACGAGTCATGGTGAATACATAATCTATGCAGAAGTACAAGAAGATCATCTAAATTCAACATAATAACAGTACCTGTCATCCAAACTTTTTAGTGGGGTGACTATTAGCCAAAAAGTAGCTTATTTAAGGAGTAGGTGGCCATAAAAGTAGAATAAGCAATGTTATGTACTAAAATGTTCGCCAATGTCTGTACTATATGAAACTGCCGGCATAAATTGCCAACGCCTGGTGTGGACTCGGAAATCCAAGATGGCGTCCAAGATGCCTGCCATAAATCGCATGTTCAGTGAAAATATTTTATCTGTTTGTTACAGATTTATTTACTGAGGTAGTTCAAAATATTTGCATGATTATTACTCTTTCCATAATGTACATCAAATTCATATACAACAATGGCAAATTCAAGGTCAATATCAATGATAGAAACATTTTAATGTGTGTATTCTTTAATTTAAAGCTGTTTTGTATGAAATCTGTGTTTAGATTATGTATAAATGGCCGCCATTCAATTGCTGTATCAATGATCATTGGATGTTTCATTGATAAATACCATATATATAGGTCAATCTTAAGTGTTTGAAAGAAATTACTTTATTTTTGCATGTATGCAAAACTTACAAATTTGATTGACCTTTCAAAGTCAAGTTGAAGGTCATTCCAAGGTCAAAACATAAATTATCCCCAAAATTTGATTTGTCTACCCTAATTGTTCTCATTTTAAGTTCTTTTTGTTGAACTGATTTATTTAGTGAAAGAATATTGTGAAGCTTATGATTACAGGCCCTTTTATATGAAATTATCTAATTTAATAATGTTTTGTTTTTTTCATATAATGGAGAAATATGTGTAATTTTATATTCTTATTATAGAAGTCAGTCATCATCATCATATGGTATTTCAATGTATGTTTCAATGATCACTGGAAGTTTAAATTATGGATGTTAAAAAATCTTTGAATAGATCTATCTCTTTTAGCATCATTCATGTTTGTAAATTAAGAGCTTTGACTATAGCCTCTTAAAGATCAAATTCAAGGTCATTTCACTGTTGAAATACATAGTTTAATTACCCCGAAAAAAAAAAGATATACCACCACTCTTTTTTCTCTTCATTCATGCTTTTTATGTAGAGAAATGTATCTGTATAAAATTGAATATGGCTAAATGTATACATTGCATTTTCATTTTAATATGTTTTGTTTGATAATATTATTTAGATTATGCATTATAGAAATGGTTCACACAAAAGCATACTTTTCAATTGTTACTAATTGACAAAAATTTAATTTGTAAATGTTTTATTTGATTTTCATTCATTTCAGCATGCCTGTGAAATGTACAGATTTGACTGACCATCTAAAAGTCATATTCAAAGTGATTCTAACATCAAACTACCTAAAATTTCATATATCTGTTGATCTTACTGTTATATACTCAGTTAGGCAGTTAAGAAATAGAAACATTGATTTGTGTATATTTTCTCTGTTTCACTTCATAAAATGTATTTAGATTATTTGAATACAAACATTTTTCATTTTCATACTTGACAGCCAGTCATATACATTTCTACAATTATAATCAAGAGAAATGTATAACCAACAGAAAGGATGCTTTTCGGTAAAGTATTATTTTTGTACTAAATAGGACAGTTGTATAATGTCAAGGTAATGAATCTATAAAGCATTTTTATTCAAAGGTATAATTAGGTTAGATAATTTGGGCACTAATGTTTAAATTGTTGATTCAGTTCATGAGACCATTGGGTGGCCCAGGTCAAAATTCACATTAAGGACTAGTCATAATTTCAAACTTAAATTTAAATTAGAAAACTTATCTCTATTCTCCGGACGAACTTATCCATGACAAATAATCCATGATTGTAACCTGTACTACCTGGAAATGGTCAGCAACAGAGACCGTGAACCAAGCAGAGAGCTCACTCAAGCATAAAGACATTGTTGGAATGACTGCAGTCAGACGTCAAGGCATCGGCACTATCAAGACATTACTGTGGAGCAGGTCAGACCAGAAAAAGAGGTGAGCCATGATCCAGTCAGAGGTCAGGAAAGTAGAGGAACATGCAAGACAGGCAAGAGCGGTGGAGATGGGATCACAGGAAGTATGGACTACATGAAACACCACAGACAGGAAGTTGACCTGGGAAAAAATCTGGAAGTATGAACCACTTAGACTGTCATTTCTCATCAAGTCTGTCTATGATCTCCTACCATCACCAGCAAATCTCTGTCGATTGGGACTTCAGCCAACCCTAAATGCAGCCTTTGTGATAGACCAGGCACACTTGAGCTTGTTCTTTCATCCTGTTCATCATCACTGACACAGGGGAGGTATAGATGGAGACATGACTGAGTCCTCAGAGAGTTTACTGACTGGCTGGGGGGAGAGAGAGAAAGAGAAGGAATGTGGAAGAAGTAACCCCAAAATTGCCTTTGTCAAGCCGGGTAAACCCACGAAGAGAGCAAACCCACAGCAAGCATCAATCCTGGATGGCACCACAGGATGGAACATGGAAGTTGACCTCGGGAAGAGGCTTGTTTTCCCAGGCATAGTCTAGACCACTTTTAGACAAGATATTGTCCTTTGGTCCAAGACAGGGAGGAAGCTCGTCATCGAGCTTACAGTACCGTGGGAGACAAGATGTGAGGAGGCCTATAAGAGGAAGAAGGCAAAGTACACTGAGATTCTAGACCTTTACAGGCAGAGAGGTTGGCGTACTTGGCTGTTCCCTGTTGAAGAAGGAGTTAGTGGGTTCTGTTCACAGTCCGTCTGCTGACTGATGACAGTTGTTGGAACTATTGGCAAAGAAGAAAGGATGGCTATCCAGAGACTGAGCCAAGCGGCTGAATGCACGTCTAGCTGGTTGTGGCTTAGATGTAAGGAGAAGAGCTGGATGCAATCAACCAATACAGTGATTTTCCATGTGGGCCCACCCGTCATGAGAGTGTTCATGGATTAAAGGGACAAAACACTAATTGACGGCGGACTCCATGCTGATGATGTTGGTTGAAGAGCAGTTAACGCTGTATATCTACACAAACAGTATTTTACTAGATCATGTAACGTGCAGGGGGGCTAAACTTAGTGTGGTAACGATTAAACAATGTTTAACTATATACAATTTCTTGGGGACTACCTTGTCCAGTGATTAAATAAAACAAAACGGTCAATATTTGACTTCAAATCTAACAACTACTGATTGAACACTAAATCAAAATATGTACATTATGGACGAGCCTGTCCCGTGTTTGAAACACCTTATTTAAAATGACCATCCCAGCTTCAAATGACTGAGCTACCAAACTTGACTTATGCTAGAGCAGTGTTAAAGTCCAGACAGTGGCTCGTGCGATGATCAGCTACTGCTCAGCAATGTATGAGACAACCCGGTCTCAAACCCCGTGGATGAGCATACACAAGCCCAGACGTTGGCTTGTATCAGGCTGAACCTATCCAACTTGTTCAGCTACGCTCAACAGCAGTCCAGCAATTGATGAGCAACTGTGTTCCAACCCGTATGGTCGAACAACAAGCAAGTCCAGGCGATGACTTCTATCAGCTGAACCTATCCAGTGGCTCAGCACTCGCCCATCAACAGTCCAATGCTGAAACTCTCCCTGACCAAGCTGACGACAGATTCCAATGCACTATCTACTCATCTGCTCCCGAGACTGTAGATACTAAACAATTGTAGTTTTCTGAAGTCAAAGTTGCTTTCCAGAGACACGCTGGGTTATCAAAGCATACCCTCTGACAATAATGACATCGAAGGCAACAGTATGAAATTATGCCTTACAGGATCAGTATATATTTGATGATATATACATTTTCCGCTTGGTTATAAAAAGCCTACCAAAACACAAATGATAACACTGTTTGTCTAACTATAATTTAGCAATTGTTTATCTTAAGGATACGTAAAAACAAATCTATTTCTTTGAAACAATTCCCGCGATATCTATAGCGGATGCATCAAAATGTTAATAAATAAAGGGAGATAATAAATATGACAACAAATCTAATAAAACAAAATATATAAAAAAAAAATAGCACACACTAAGTATACTAACATTCAAACAACAATGATTAATTATATAATAAAGAAAATAATTTCCAAATAATTTCTAAACTATAGACAGGCCAAAATCATCACACTTACCCACGCCTCCGGGTTCATGAGTCCCGCATGTATTTATAACAGAAGAGAAAAAAACAACAACACTAAAATGATTTTGAACAAGAGCACCAAATTAAAAAGAATTACATATTCTAATCACCGCAACCTCTGTACATAGTCTGACTCCACCTTGTTTGAGCCATATTATTATCCTACTGACAGAAAAAAAACAATCTTTAGCCCATATTGGCATTTTCTGTTCTCTCTTGGATTTATCATTGCTAGGAGAAATTTCTTCAAAGACAACTTCATCGGCTTCATTTTTCTTTGCCTCTCTCTAAACCCCCCAACTTCCAGTCTCTTCATCACTATCCTCTTCAAGCTGATCTGTAGCAAGTTCTCCTTTCAAAACCTGTTTTTGACATTTCCGAAGCCTGTCACAATGAATGACTTGCACCATTTTGCTCTGAGTGTTCCCAACTTCGTACAAAACATCTGAAAACTTTTTCAAAATCTCATATGGACCTCACCAGAATGACGTTAATTTTGCCGAGGTGCCAACCCTTTTTACAGGAAAGAAAACATACACTAGATCGCCTGGTTTAAATGCTTCGAAAGACATTCGTTGATCGTGTATTACTTTCTGTCTCAAAATTGATTGACCAGTGTATTGTCGTACAAATCCATGAGCTGTTTCTATTCTTTCCCGCAATTCCCAGACCCACTGATTGTTTGGAATAGGTTTGATTGCTGAAGGCATATCATACTGCAAATCTACTGGAGTTGAAACCTCTCGCCCTAACATAAGCATGTTTTGGCTCATCCCTGTAGTTTCGTGCTCAGCACTTCGATAAGCCATCATCACATAGGGGAGGTGTTCGTCCCAATCTTTCTGGTTTTCGCTTACATATGCACTAAGCATAGCCTCTAAAGTACGGTTGAATCTTTCCACCATTCCATCACTTTTCGGATGGTAGGCTGTTGTGCGAGTCTTTTGTGCAATTCAGCAAGTTGCACATTTCTTGGAACAGCCTACTTTCAAACTGACGACCTTGGTCAGAGTGAATAGTCTTAGGTACTCCAAACCTTGTCACCACCTCTTCAACCAACGCTTTTGCAACAGTGGCTGCCTCCATGTTTGGCATGGGGATTGATTCTGTCCATTTGGTGAAGTAATCTGAAATCACCAAAATGTATTTGTTTCCCCTTTCGGTCAAAGGCAACTCCCCGAGAATATCAATTGTGATCCTCTCCATGGGATAGCCACTCCTGATGATCTGCATAGGAGCCCTTTTTCTCATGATTGGACCTTTTCTTTTCATACAGGTTTCACATCCAGCCACATAGCTTCGAACATCGGACTGCAGTCCAGGCCAGAAAAAGCGTTGCCTAACTTTAGATATAGTTTTCTTTACGCCTAAATGTCCAGATATCTTGCTGTCATGGCAGTGCCTAAGTATTTCTCTCCGCATTGATGTTGGAACCACAAGTTGGTATGTCACTGCCTTTGTGCTCAATGATGTCCATTTCCTTCCTCTATTAGTACCAAACGTTCAAACTGATTCCAGAGAGATTTGATGAAGTAGCTCGAGTGAGCGATGTCCTTGAATTCTGGCCTCTTTCCATCTTGGACCCATTCTCTTACCAAAAATAAATCCTCGTCAGACTTTTGAATGCTCTTTAAGTCTGTGCTGACCTCTCCTGGCATTAAACTAGCTATTTGGCTTTGTTCTTTTTCTAGATGAGATTCATCAGAATCAGACATGCCACATTGTGTACATGGTCTTCGGCTAAGACTGTCAGCATTACCATGCAGCCTTCCTGGTCGATGCTCTATTGTCATGGAGTATGATGATAGGACCTCGTGCCACCTTGCAAGCTGACCCTCAGGATTTTTGAATCCAACGAAGGGAGCCATGATCTGTCCTGACCACAAAATTCCGCCCATAAAAAGTAATGCCTAAAATATTTAACGAAGTAGACCAGCGCCAGGAGTTCCTTTCTCGTAACGCAATATTTACGTTCGGACTTTGTCAAAGTTCGGCTGGCATAGGCTACAACCTTTTCTTGATTGCCAACTTTCTGTGAAAGGACAGCTCCTATCGCCTGGTCACTTGCGTCTGTGTCAAGGATGAATGGTTTTGAAAAGTCAGGATGTGAAAGCATTGGGGAAGAAGTGAGCGCATTCTTTAATATTTCAAATGCTTCCATACATTCATCTGTCCATTGAAACTTTTTGTTCTTTTCAGAGAGGCTTATCAGCGGTTTTGCTATGTGTGAATAACGGGCAATAAAACGCCTGTAGTAGCTGCACAAGCCAAGAAATGAACGAACTTCACTGACATTGCTTGGCAATGGCCAGGTCTTGACACACTCAATTTTCTTTGGGTCAGTTCCAACACCGGATTTACTCACAACATGTCCCAAGAATTGTACTTCTTTCTTGAATAGCTGACACTTCCGTGGCTTTAACTTTAATCCAGCCTGCTCAAACCGTAGCAGGTTCTGTATCATATCGTCAAAGGACTTTCCTATGACGATGATATCATCAAGGTACACCAAACATATTTGCCAGTGTAAACCTGAAAGAACCATTTCCATGAGCCTTTCAAAATTTGCCGGGGCGTTGCACAACCCAAATGGCATAACCCGAAACTCAAAAAGACCCTGCCTGGTGGTAAACGCTGTTTTTTCCCGATCGTTTTCATCCATTTCCACCTGCCAGTACCCAGAACTAAGGTCTAGGCATGAAAACCATTCCGCTCCACCCAAATGATCGAGGGACTCATCAATGCGAAGCAGTGGATAGGCGTCCTTGGTAGTTATATCATTGAGACGTCTGTAATTGATGCAGAATCGCTTTGTTCCATCTTTCTTCTGAACAAGCACAACCCCACTTGCCCATGGACTTGACGATGGCTGAATGATTTCATCTTTCAACATAGACTCAATTTGTTCATCAACTTCTTTCCTCATGTGAAATGGAACTCTTCAAGGTGGCTGCTTTATCGGCTTTGTATTCCCTGTGTCTATCTTGTGTTTTATTATCCCAGTTCAGCCAAGATCACTGTCATTCTTCGAGAACGTGTTATTATATTTCAGAAGTAGTTCAGCTATCTGTCTCTTTTAGTGGGAAGACATTCCTTCTGATGATCTTTCATAAAGATCAACAAGATGCTCTGGCAGTTTTTCTGCTGTTGTCTTGGTGGTGGGTAAAGTTTGGACAATTTGGGCTGGGCTGAACATAGCAATGTTTGTTCCGGGATATAGTGTTTTTGATTCACTTGAAAAATTTGCATATCTGACAGGGACTTTCTGCCCAGACCGAACTAAAGTTCTAGCAACAATACCTTTGTCGGTTTCTATGAACTTATCAGCAGGCTCTATGACGCCAGTGCAATCTCCGTGGTTCCAGTCTTTTATTTGCCCATTCAGTAGGATCTCGGATCTACCTGGAACGATAACTTTCTCTGACACTATATCACGATGACATCCAATCTTTCCAGCTGTAACCACCGGAATTGCTTTGCCTTGTATCGTCAACTGACGAGTTGCAATGTCAACAGAGACTTTATGTTCTTCCATGAAGTCCAAACCCAGTATAATGTCTACATCTAAATCTGCAACAATCACGTCTGTGACACAAGTTATCCCACCCATGCTCAGGGAGACTTTCGTCTTACCCTTTATGTTGAGGGTGTTACCGCAGACAGAAACGATTTCCTGTGAGAACTCCGACAAGTGCTGTGGTTTTCCAATTAAATCCCATAACTTTGTAGATATGAGAGTGAGGGTAGCCCCGGTGTCTACCAAACAATCCACATCACGCTTCTCAAACTTCGCATGGACAAACAGACCAGAGGCGCCTGTAATACGTACGTTGTGGTTGTTTGACTTGTTTTGTCCCTCACTGTGTCTGCTAGTATTCCGTTGCGGACAAGCTCGCTGAAGATGCTGTTCAGAACCACAGATGAAACATTTTCGTACCCGCCTATTAGTTTGAGGATTTAATTTCTTTTCAGTGCTCCATCTCCTCTGTTGATTAAGATTCGTTATTTCTGTTTTAGGAGGTTGGTTATGCTTTTCAAACATGAACATCTTCAAAGCCTTGGCCATCTCAGAAACCGACTTTTGCAATGAAGAAATTACTGTTTTCATCTCATCTTTATCTTCAGTTGAGCTTGCTGAACGTAGGAAACCTTGAGCCTCGTTTTGCTGTCTCTCTGCTCTGTAGAACGCTTCTAGCTCAACAGCATGTCGAACTGCGTCGTTGAGGTCAATAGGTTTGGCTTGCTTAATTTTTAGCCTCATCTCAGTGTTCTGGAGAGAGTCTACAAACTGTTCCTTGGCCAAAGTTTCCCGAACGTCAGATGGAGCTTTGGGGTAGGCCATGTTGGTCAGCCTTCTGATATCCTGGCCAAGCTCAGCCATTGTCTCAGACGCTTTTTGCCGGCGGTCTCGCAATTGCACCCTGTACAGCTCTGTTTGGTTAGGAGGTGAGAACCTATCCTCAAGCGCTATGACAAGCTCGTCATAGTCGTGCTTGTCTGATGACAGATTCCCGAAAACACCCTGAGCCTGCCCTCTGAGCGATACAGACAAGTAAAGTCCTTTCTGCTCTTTTGTCCAACCGTTCAACTCGGAACATGCCTCGAAATGAGCCTTATAATCATTCCATGCAACTGTCCCATCTAAAGTTGCTGGTTTCATGACTGTGCTTGGACGCCCGTTCCCAGAAGCATGTTCACCCTGTTTCCTATTTCTGTAGGTGACGAACCTATCTGGCTCGGTATTAGCTAATGCATCATCCCGTCGACCCTGATGGTATCTCAGACCAGATATTTCTCGGTTGAACAGATGCCCCTGCTCTGCTTGCAACGGGGGTTGATGCACTATGTTGGACGGACCGCTCATTCAACTCACGACCCAAGCAGGATATTTCATTCTCCAACTTCAAAAGCTCATTTTGTCTTTTTAGCTCAGCAAGCTGATCATATAACTCCCGAACCTCCGGTTTGAGTTTCAAGGATGTATCATCCATAATAGATTAAAATTTATCCAAACAAAAAAAAAAATATAAAATAAATAAAATAAAATACCAAATATGAGGTAGAAGATGCCCCACGTTGGGCGCCAAAAATGTGTAACGTGCAGGGGGGCTAAACTTAGTGTGGTAACGATTAAACAATGTTCAACTATATACAATTTCTTGGGGACTACCTTGTCCAGTGATTAAATAAAACTAAACGGTCAATATTTGACTTCAAATCTAACAACTACTGATTGAACACTAAATCAAAATATGTACAGTATGGACGAGCCTGTCCTGTGTTTGAAACACCTTATTCAAAATGACCAGCCCAGCTTCAAATGACTGAGCTACCAAACTTGACTTATGATCGAGCAGTGTTAAAGCCCAGACAGTGGGTCGTGCGACGATCAGCTACTGCTCAGCAATGTATGAGACAACTGGTCTCAAACCCCGTGGATGAGCATACACAAGCCCAGACGTTGGCTTGTATCAGGCTGAACCTATCCAACTTGTTCAGCTACGCTCAACAGCAGTCCAGCAATTGATGAGCAACTGTGTTCCAACCCGTATGGTCGAACACCAAGCAAGCCCAGGCAATGACTTCTATCAGCTGAACCTATCCAGTGGCTCAGCACTCGCCCATCAACAGTCCAATGCTGAAACTCTCACTGACCAAGCTGACGACAGATTCAAATGCACTATCTACTCCCGTGACTGTAGATACTAAACAATTGTAGTTTTCTGAAGTCAAAGTTGCTTTCCAGAGACACACTGGGTTATCAAAGCATACCCTCCAACAATAATGACATTGAAGACAACAGAACAAATCTACACTTTTAAGGATCAGTATATATTTGATGATATATACATTTTCCGCTTGGTTATAAAAAGCCTACCAAAACACAAATGATAACACTGTTTGTCTAACTATAATTTAGCAATTGTTTATCTTAAGGATACGTAAAAACACAAATCTATTTCTTTGAAACAATTCCCGCGATATCTATAGCGGATATATCAAAATGTTAATAAATAAAGGGAGATAATAAATATGACAACAAATCTAATAAAACAAAATATATAAAAAAAAATAGCACACACACATACTAACATTCAAACAACAATGATTAATTATATAATAAAGAAAATAATTTCCAAATAATTTCTAAACTATAGACAGGCCAAAATCATCACAATAATATTGAAATATAAATCAGTGAATGTATATTGCTTTGCAAAAGATATGGGGAAAAAAATGTTTTTGTTTTTTGAAACCTCATAATTGAGATTTTTGCATTAAATCAAAAGGTTCGGGTATCATGTAAAGATATGTTGTGAAATATCAAGCTGTATGGAAGAGTATTACAGAGGTTATGACTTTTTCAATTTCTGGACACATTCTGATACAATGAAAGGGAAAGTTTCTTTGAATTATTAGTTTAGTATATATTTTCAAATTTTAGAATAAATGTTATTTTAACGTTTAATCTTTTTAATCAGCTATGTGGATTGAAGTAAAGGACTGGATTCTAATTCTGCAATATCAAATATCATTGTTTAAGATAGTTGTTTTAGTAAATAACAAACAACTCTAGCTTTGTATTGGTAAAAGCTTCCCAGGACACTTTAACTCAACAAAACATGTTATGAGTGTTACCATTTTCAACTGCTGTATGGCTTTGTATCATTTCGGACATCTATTTAGATTGCATCTTTCATATGTATACATGTATATTTTATTTGTCAACAGGAGATAAAAAGTAAGGGGTTTCCTTCGTGAGTTGTTAATTTGAATTAAAAACTAGAACTTCCAGTACCTGATATTATATCACCAGGTCATTCTTTCCCTTAAGTTCTGACGAAATAATATCATCTTGTCTGAAGAAAGGCATACATTTTCAACATTTACCAATGTTGACAGAAAATGAATTTCCCCATCTATTATAATCTTCATTAGATACTTCAAATCATCTGAGGTCCACTCTCCTATATTTGTGCTGAGACGGATTCAGTGAAATATAATATTGTATGAGCAAACAGAGGGGACCCTGATCAGACAGCTCCTTCCAGGAACTGTCTTATCTGGGTCTCCTCTATGAGCCAATGTGTCAAAATGAGTTGATTTGAAATAAAGGGTTAAATCTGAAGGTAAAAAATCGCAAAAAAAATTGGAATTACCCAGTCAGGCCAATATTTTTTTTTTATCACCTTCTTTTGAATTCTGATTAAAGAATGCTTTGATTTAACTTGAACATTTAAGATGGTCTACAGGAGAGTTATTAAAATATCCCAGAAAACATATACATGTATTTATATTGTCCTACAAATAATCACAAGAAATCATTGTTTCATTTACATATTTTGAAACAAAAATGTCTGTAAAAGTTAACAACTGGTACTGATAAATAGAACTATAGGTAGTAAAATGGTGGAGGTGATTTTCAGAAAACGGCACCTTTGACCTATCGCTGGTAAGAAAGGTTGATTTGAATTGTTCTACAGTTTTGTATCCTATACAATTGGGTAAAGTTCGGTTCATTTCTGTGATAAAGTTTACATTATAATCTTCTAATTTTAGCTGCTATTTAAACTTTAAAGTCTTTTTGGACTGAATAAAAAAGAATTGGTATCTAAAAGCAAAGTTCAGTCACTTTAATAGATAATAAAATTGGTTGAAATTCTTAATTTGCTTCATTGTGAGTCATAAAACACAACAACTTCATCCCCCACCCCACCACCCCACTCCTCTGAAAAAAAAATAACACAAGCAAATATCATATTGAATAATAATGAATGTCCAATGACCTCTGAAAAAGCCAGTGAATGGTGACGATTCTGGACAACAGCTGAATGTTTAAAATAGATTGTCTTCAAGTAATGTAAAAAATAAGACAATAAGTAAAAATTAAATGATATACATGTACATTTAGCTATTTTTCCATCCTTTGAGATTATTATACTCTGACATACATGCCATATCTCCCGGCGGGAGATTAAATCTCCCGGGATTTCGACTTGTCTCCCGATCTCCCGCCGGGAGGTGAAAATCTCCCGGTCTGACTTAAATCAAACCGGTTTCCCTTAGAACTCAGTATAATCCATTGTATTACCGAGCTATGATACAGCATCAGGAAGATTACGTAAGAACATGTGTTAGTATCAATCCTGACCAGTGTGCTGTACACAGGCACAGGCAAAGTGTGATCGTCCTTATCCAATCAAATTGCATGATTCAGACAGGTAGCAGATTCGCCAGTCTATCAGTTGAAACAATTATCGTCGGGTAATAAGCAGCTTTCAAGGCAATACTTAAGCTTGAGTAAGGTTAGAATGCAGTTGGTTCATCGTAATAAAGACGTAAATGATTGCTTTAGAATATCTTACCATGGATAAAAAGGTCCCGGAGAATAGCTAATCCTTACTTACCAGAAGTGTAAACAATAAATGATAATTAGATCAACTGTTTACCAGTCATTTAAATCTTAACAAAACTCGTCATATAGACACATCATAGAAAGTACACCTCAGCTAGCGGTAAATTGCAAATGAAGTGCAATTTTCACACTGACGCTGATTTGATTAACAACGGATATCGTCTGCTGAATAATTTACTATAATGAGATGTGCTGATCGGAAGAGTTGGGTAACCACTTCATATCACCATACCATACACGATAAATATTTTAAGCTAAATATTTTAGCTAAAAGCAATTTAATTTAGAAAAAAAGAAAAAGGTGAAAATATAAAATGATCTAACTCTTTATCTTTATTCATCCCCATTAATTAAAACCCTATGATCAGAAATCATTCAATAAATCAAAGATACTGTATCAATTTAAATGTGTTTGATGTAAATGGCATGATCTCCGATCTGTTACAAGGTAGTGTTGCATTTAATGTGAAACAGTTTGTGGAAAGTTAAGTTTCTATTTGAATTCGATCTATTAATAAATTTTGAGATTTTTTTAGATATACTTTTTAATGGTATTTTCATTAAATGCAATAAACAGTATATAATATAAACTGTTAATGAAGGGATAATCAAATGTGTATTTTTCTTAATTTTTTTTTTATTAAGAACGTCTCTTTGATATACCGGTATGTCATAAAATCTCCCTGGCTGGACCCCAAATCTCCCTATGAAAATTTCAAAACCTCCCTGGGAGAAATACTGAAAATATGGCATGTATGCTCTGATTATGAACTAATTGTATAAAGTAAAAGTTTTATTAACAGAAGTATCAAATTTTGGGGCATTTATGTATTTTGACCATGCCTGAGATGACCTTGAACATGGCTGTTAATTGGCCGCTGAAATCTGTAATAACACATACAGGCTAAAATTAATGAAATCCATTTTGTTATTTATCATTTTAGCCTTAACTGCAACATATATCAACAAAAATTTCAGTGATCAATTGAAACATATATTGAAATATTGCCGCCATCATGGACAGAATCTATTTGTGAAACCGTACATATAGATGCACAATCTTAATAACATTGTATAAAAAAAAACACCCTTTTTAGTTGAAAAGGTATGCATAAGGCAATATTTCTGTAAAAAATGTGATAAATTTCAGCACATAAATGCATAAAAAGAGAAATAACAAATTATAGGGTATTTCATGTGTTTTGGAATGACCTTCAACTTGACTTTGAAAGGTCAATCAAATTTGTAAGTTTTGCATACATGCAAAAATAAAGTAATTTCTTTCAAACACTTTAGATTGACCTATATATGATATTTATCAATGAAACAGCCAATGATCATTGATACAGCAATTGAATGGTGGCCATCTTGGATCATGTGTATGTGTGTAAACTACCAAAGTTTATACATAATCTAAACACAGATATCATATAAAACAGCTTTAAATGAAAGAATATGCACATAACAATATTTCTATCACTAAAAGTAATCCATTTAAGAATAAAAAATGCATAAAATGAGAAAAAGTAGGAAGGAGATATCAAATTTTGGAGTATTTTTTGTACTTTGATCCTAAAATGACCTTGACCTTGAATTTGCCATTGTTGTATATGAATTTGATGTACATTATGGAAGGAGTAATAACCATGCAAATATTTTGAATTACCTTTGTAAATAAATCTGTAACAAACAGATAAAATATATTCACTGAACATGCGATTTATGGTGGCCATCTTGGACGCAATCTTGGATTTCCGAGTCCGCACCAGGCAATAGCAATTTATGACGGCAGTTTCATATAGTACAGACATTGGCAAACATTTTGGAATAAAACATTGCTTGTTCTACCTTTATGGCCACCTCAACTCCCAAAACCCACTCATTGTCATCCTACTATTGAAAGTCATTGCTCTAATAAATCTAAATAAAAACATGTGACCCCTTGGAAGGGGCCAATTTAGACCCCTGGGCCATGATTTGATCAAAATTAGTAGATGTTCACTAGGCCATGTTACTCACCAAATATCAACTCTAGGCCTTGTGGTTTCTGTTAAGAAGATTTTTCTAGTTTTTTTTCTAAAATAAGTCTATGTAAATCAAGTGACCAATAGGACGGGGCCAATTTTGACTGCAGGGCCATGGTTGAACAACTTGGTTGAGGTCTACAAGGCCATGTTACTCACCAAATATCAAAACTCCAGGCCATGTGGTTTCTGACAAGAAGATATTTCTGGTTTTTCCTGGTTTTTCTTAAATAAGTCTATGTAAAATCAATTGACCCCTGGGGCAGGGTTAATTTCGACCCCAGGGTCATGATTTGAAAAAACAAACAAACTTGGTAATGGTCTACATGACAATGCCACACACCAACTATTTAAACTCAAGGCCTTGTGGTTTTTGACAAGAAGATTTTTCCAGTTTTCCTTATATAAGTCTATGTAAAATCAAGTTACCTCTGGGGCAGGGCCAATTTCGACCCCAGGGTCATGATTTGAAGAAACTTTGTTATGGTCCATAAGACAATGCCACACACCAAATATCTAACTCCAGGCCTTGTGGTTTCTGACAAGAAGATTTTTCTAGTTTTTCTTATATAAGTCCATGTAAAATCAAGTGACCCCTGGGATGGGGCCAATTTCAAACCCAGGGTCATGATTTGAACAAACTTTGTAATGGTCCATAAGACAATGCCACACACCAAACATCTAAGCTTGGTTCATAAGACAATACCACACACCAAATATCTAAGCTCTAGGTCTAGCAGTTGTGGAGAAGAAGATTTTTAAAGATTTCACTTTAAAAGTCTATTTTTAGCTCCTGTGACCCAGATATGAGATGGACTGAAACCATTTGAACAACTTTGGTAGAGCTTCATGCAAGGAATGTCCCAGGCAAATTTCACCAAATTTGGCCAAGTGGTTTAGGAGAAGATGTTGTTTAAAGAAAATTGTTGACGGGAGATGCACGCATGCATGCCGTACAAAAGGCAATCACAATAGCTCACCATAAGCACGTTTTGCTCAGGTGAGCTAATAAATCCGCTAAAATTCATGCTAGTGTTATGGGCTACAATTATAACCCTAAATACATTTGTAAAGTTTAAAGTGAATACCTTTGGTGGTTGTGAAGACTTTGCATGCATAATCTTAACCAGAGTTACAGTAGTTATTGAGAAATAGAGCTGACAAACAAAGCTCAAGAAAATTCATTAAAGGGTCATATCTCAAGAGAAAAATCATTCAACCGTAATAACTGCACATGTTCATCTGTGCTTGCATGTGAAACTTCCTATGAAGTTTGATTGATTGATTCACTAGTTATTGAGAAATAGCGCGAACAAAAAAAAGCTACTGACCACTGACTGACCAACACAGTGACTCCTATTTCATATAATGATATACCTTAATAGTCTGATATCTCTAAATAGGTTTATGAAGTCTAATATCAATCCAATGCCTAGCTAATATCAATCCAATGCCTAGTTACTGAAACATAAGCATAATATCACTTTGCATGCAAAATTTTAACCTAATTATCCAAGTTAAAAAGTTTGTATTAAATTCAGTCAAAGAGTTATCCTCCTTCATTTTCTTATGTCCCTGAACACACTCATAAACTTTCAAGTCAATACCATAAACAATTTCTGAGATATAAGCTGGATAGTAGCTTGCATGCAAAACTTTTATCAAACTTGTATGCAAAACTTTAACCAAAATTTAAAAAGTTAAAAATGGGCCATAATTTGTATTATATTAAGTCAAGAGTTACCTACCTTGGTTGTCTGATGCCCCTGAACATTTTCATAAACTTTCAAGTTAATACCATGAATGGTTATTGAGATATAGTGTTGATAAACTTGCATGCAAAACTTTAACCAATTGCTGCAACGCCAATGCCTAGATGCAATGGTAACTGCAATAGCTCATATTTTTCGATTAGTAGAGCTAAAGTTGTTGACAGATGGACATCCTGATGGACTGATGTTTGGACGTACAATTGACAACGAACACTGACTGACCACAAGTGCTCAAGGTGAGCTAAAACATGAATTATTTGCTATTTTCTCTTTTTATTTTTTCAGTCTGGCAGATTTTCTTTCAGGCTGACAGAATTTCCATTCCTGTCAGACCAAAATGTCTGGCAGATTTCTAGGCCTTTTGCGAAGTTGGCACTCAGAGAATGACTCCAGTTTGTTTCTTTAATCATGTTTAATTAGGGTGTGCCAACTCAGAGAATTTGCTTAGTGCTCAAACCCCAAAGTGTGACCAACACTCCTTAAAAAGAGAAATTTGAGGCCAAAAAAGGGTCAAATTTTGAAGAAACCAAGATTGACATGCCTTTTTGTTTGTGTTTTTTTGCTTTTTTTAATAGGCCCATTATTCTTCCAGAAGCAGAGTATAAGCAAAGTGTGCTACAGATTTGTTATGAGATGCAGTCTGTACACACTCATTGATGACAACATTACTACAATGCATAAAACAATAGCTGTCCGCAAGACAGCATGCTTGACTATTCGAATGCTTGTCATTAAAAATAAATATTGCAATTAAAGGCAAAATGAGAATCTCTGTATCATCAAAATATACACAAGGGCAATAAACATGTGCTCAAAGTTTTTAAACAATGTCTCAAAGAAGTCAGTGAAAAAGTGAGTTAGTACAAAAAAATTAATCAAGTCAGAAAAGGGTAATAAGTATGTCAAAATCCAAGACAGAGTTATGTACTCTTGCCATGTACAAGTAGAGGTGATGGTAATAAACAGGTAATCAAAGTTTCAAAGAAATACCTCAAACTGTTAAGTGAAAAAAAGAGGTGGTGCTAAAACCTTTACCAAGATTCTAAATAAACAAGAGTACCACATGCGGGTGCCAATGCTCGTCTGTTTATGCCAATGTTACATATTTTTGTTAAACATTTAAAAAAGTTGACCTTGAAAATCACAACTAAAACTGTAAGCCTTTAAATGCAAAGCTGAAGTACCATACCCTTTAAATTTGACCATGAAGGATGACCTTGACCTATGCATGGAATAGAATATATACAACACAAAGATGTAAAATATGTTAACAAAAAATTATAATTGCTAATCCATTAAGTTTTTGATAATCAACACAAACCTGTAAAATTTGAAGACATTTTAAAAAAAAAATGTTCTTTTTTATCTGCATAAAGATCATGACCAAAATCACAACTGCACAGGTTCATAGGATGACAAACCAGTATACAAAGTTTTTTTGTTTTTTTTGAAAATACAGTAAAACCTCGATAATGAGACCACTATTGGGTCCATCTGAAAGTGGTCTTATTATTGAGTTGGTCTCATTAATGAGTTTGGTCTTTTCATAAATATTTCATTTCAATGTTGATCAAATTCAATACTTGTTTTAATTTGATAGATGAAAATAATATCTCTTGAATCAATTTAATGTTTTTAAAAAGTTTTGTTATGAAATATAATCCTGATTATTTTTACAAAACTTTATTTCACATTTAAAATTAAAATATATGGTCATATCATGCCGATTAAAAGTCTACCCATTTTAAATTTCTCTAATTTTCCTATAATTATCAAAGTGATTGCTTATTCAATTGTTGTAGTAATAAGCTTTTTTTTTTAATTATCCAGTTGTCTCCGACTTTTCCCCGTGCTGTTTTGATTCAAGACAATTTCTTTTGAATTTAAAGATCTTAACGTTTGATTTCAGTTTTAAATCAAAGTCTTTGGAAAGTAGTTATGAAAGTGATTGACTAATATGACGGATATCTAATTCTATTTTAGTCAAGTTTTCGTGGGAAGTCTTCGTGCCAATTAACGACTGTCAAAACTTTAGTCAATCGAAACGCGTCACGGTGGTTATTACTGCTAATCAGGGGCAGCTCATCTGGACATATAACAAATACTCGTTAGCTTGACAGGAATACATCCGTAGATCCCAAGATTGCTCTCTGTTACGTAATATTACCCATCTCACCCATTGTTTTCACTCTCCATCGAATCTTATCTACCGTGTTATCAAAACACCCGAATTACGGCACGTGCGACCTTCACCTGTACCGGAAACCAGATGTCGTAAAATGACAACTTGAATCAACTTTTTCACAGGACCATCGTTCGCATTACTGAGGTCAAAAGAAGACTAATTTTACGATTTGGTCTGATTTTAGTGGTCTTTTTACGCAATTTTGAGTTGCCCGCTTTAATGAGGTGAGCGACCATTGAAATATATAGAGAAAAATTCGGGTCCGACAAAATGTGCCCGTAATATTGAGTTGGTCGTGATAATGAGTTGGTCGCAGAGTGAGGTTTTACTGTATTGAAAAATGACAAAGAAATATCTATTATAAAACTTGTCAAAAGCTATGGCAAAATAAGGTCAAAGATCAAGTCAATAGATAAAATAATGAGGTATATCTGA
>CM037782.1:47764244-47803948 GCA_021229015.1 Solen grandis | reverse complement strand
TTATCAGACTTGACCTACTGACCATTTTTGATCCAACCTGACCCATTTTGATAATGTTCAAGATATCATCAAGACAAACATTCTGACCAAGTTTGAGAAGATTGGATAAAATTGTGGCCTCTAGTGTGTAAACAGATTTTTCTAAGATTTGACCTACTGACCTACTTTTTGATCCAACCTGACCCATTTTCGAAAGTTCAAGATATCATCAAGACAAACATTCTGACCAAGTTTTCTAAGATTTGACCTACTGACCTACTTTTTGATCCAACCTGACCCATTTTCGAAAGGGTTCAAGATATCATCAGGACAAACATTCTGACCAAGTTTGAGGAAGATTGGATCAAAATTGTGGCCTCTAGTGTGTAAACATCAAAATTGTTGACGGACGACGGACAATCAAGTATACCAAAAGCTCACCCTGAGCTATGCTCAGGTGAGCTAAAAAACAAGAGTGCCAGTGCTGCCACAATATACGCCGCCACAAAATATAAAGACCAAGATGGTCCTTTTAATTATTGCTTTTAACATTTCTGTAAGCATAAGCTCATAATGAAGTCTGTGAGACCAATTAATTTAGCTGAACAGAGATAGAACCCTAAAAAGGCTTCCAATATGAAAGTAGGTCAAATAGCAGTATCAATATGAATCATTTTTCTTTCTCTGCATAACTCTTGCAAAAATCACTGTACCAGAAAATCCCTGCTTTATGCACTTTAACCTGTTTAGAAACTTGAGTTGTGTTTTCAAGAGACCATGTTTAGAAAAGCATAACTATTGCAAATATTGATGAACATCAAAATCCCTGCTTTGTGCCTATCTACCCAGTATAGTAATGACATTGCCCAAGTTTTGAAAAGATTATGTCAGAAACATACAAGGAATTGCATTCACAAGGCTAAAATATCAATCAGCTAAAGAGACCAAATTACAAGGGACAAAAATCTTGCAAAAATCAATGAACGGAAAATTGCCACTTCATGCACATCTACTCAACATAGTTATGACAGTGACCAAGTTTTAAAAAGATTCATTCAGAAATGTAGGAGGAGTTGCGTTCACAAGGCTGCAATATCAATCAGCTACAGAGACTAAGTTTCAAGGGACACACATCTTGTGAATCAATGAACCGGAAAATTGCCACTTCATGCACATATACCCATTATAGTAATGACATTGACCAAGTTTTGAAAAGATTCATTCAGAAATGTAGGAGGAGTTGCATTCACAAGGCTGCAATATCAATCAGCTACAGAGACTAAGTTTCAAGGGACACAAATCTTGTAAATCAATGAACCGGAAAGTTGCCACTTCATGCACATATACCCATTATAGTAATGACATTGACCAAGTTTTGAAAAGATTCATTCAGAAACTAAGGAGGAGTTGCGTTCACAAGATATGGACAACGGACGTACGGACGGACGTATGGACGGACGGACAGACGGAGAAGATGACGCCAATATACGACCACCACCGGCAGCGTATAATAAGCATATTCACAAGGAAATTCTGTTTTAAATTAATTTTTATTGGGAGGGAATCTAAAACAGAAGTTTCATGAAACACAAGCCTGGTGCTCACCATTCCATACAGAAGGTCAAGGGCCCGGAAGCGTATGGACTCATCCTTGTCGTCGAGGCACTGCAGGATGAGGTCCTTGTGTGTCTGTACAGACTTGGGGTGGGTCTGCAGGATCTTGGACATGGCCAACAGTCCCAGATACTTTACTGGAACATACATTAGAACCCTCCAGCACATTCAGCACTAACAGGAACACAACTATTTTGTTGATACCACATTGTGACCTATTCTGAAATCATTCATACCAAGTCTATTGCTTGTAAGTTTTTTTTTTGTAAACAAGAGGACCAAAAGTACACTAAGTAAAAAAAGTTTCTTACATAATACATTAGAAAAACGATTAAAATTAATAGGTATGTTAAATACACAAGGTAAATTGACAGATAATTTACACAAGAAAAACAAACAGGGTAATTGCACAAGGCAAACAAACATGGTTTTAATAAAGGAAAAACAGACTGATTACTTACAATTTTGATCTGAGTCTTCAATAAGTATTCTCAACTTTTGTACACAGAGCTGTAAAAAATATATAAATACTGATATATAAAGTTATATAATGAACAACGGAAACATGAACTACAAAATCAAAACAACAAAAAAATAATATTCGGACAATATTTATAAACAGGTTTTGCTTTTTTTTTTTAAAAACCAAAAAACCCTAACAATCAGTTAACTTGACAAACTTCTTTTACCTTGTTTTCTAAATGATAAATACATGCAAAATCTGTAATCATTATAAAAATATAACAAAATTATAGTATTTAGTGTGAAAATAAATTCAGTGGCTATCTCATGGATAAAACATTAAAGAACTAACCAATACATAAGATATGAATAAAAAAAGTATGACTGAGGATGAGAGTGACCACAGCAACTGTATAAATGCTGGATGTCAAAGGTCAGACAACAAGATGTCTGACAAGCAGCTGACGACAGCAAGCAGTACAACAGACAAGTCATATCCGCACAGTGTCCTGTCTGAAGGTGTCACACTGACCTCGTCACAAGGCAAGATAACTAGCTCTAGATTAGCTACTGGGTTAATTGATTTTTCTGAGGACAGATAAACACGTTTAAAACATAATCACTGACTTTTGGTACAGAATATAACTGATTCTTCATTATGGAAGAAATCTTATAAAGATGACTTCTACCTAAATTCATTATTTAATGTAATTTAGCAGACAATAGTATCAAACATAAACTAAAAGAAGACTATTCAATATTTCATTTTACTTTATTTTTATGCCCTGCAAATCATACATTTTCCAATTATTTGCAATTTTTTAAACTGATGAATTAATAAATGAGTAAACAATTTACAAACATTTTTTTTTTAAATGGAAAATTCTGTTGGATAATTATGTGTATATAACAAATGGAAACAATAATGCTCATAACAAGAGCTGTCAGAGGACAGCACGCTCGACTATTCAAAATGCTTGTTGGTAAATCAAATGAAATCTATTTAAATTCTTGCCTTTCACATTCCCTGTACATAATAATAGTCAAAAATGATATACCTTGATAGTCTGATACTCCTTAATATATTTATGATGTCTAAAATCAATCCCATGCCTAGTTACTGAGACATATAATTAAACCTATTAAAAAAAAAATTTCCAAAATTAACCTTAACTTTAATTCCACAAGCAATTTCTGAGATATAAGCTGGATAGTAGCTTGAATGCAAAACTTTAACCAAAATTCTAAGTTAAAAGGGGGTCATAATTTTTAATATATTCCATCAAGTGTTATCTTCCTTTATAGTATGATACCCCTAAACATATTAAAGATGTTTCAAATCAATTCCATGCCTGGACTCTGAGATATAAACATGAAAGTACCTTGCATGCAAAACTTTAACCAAAATTCCTAAGTTAAAAAAGGGGCCATAACTTGTAATATATTCCATCAAAAGTTATCTACCTTTAATCAATCCCATGCCTGGATACTGAGATATAAGCATAAAAGTACCTTGCATGCAAAACTTTAACCAAAATTTCTAAGTTAAAAAGGGCATAATTGTAATATTCATCAAAAGTTATCTACCATGAAAGTATGATACCCCTAAATGTATTAAAGATGTTTCAAATCAATCCCATGCCTGGATACTGAGATATTAGCATGGAAGTACCTTGCATGCAAAACTTTAACCAAAATTGCTAAGTTAAAAAAGGGGCCATAACTTGTAATATATTCCATCAAACGTTATCTACCATGAAAGTATGATACCCCTAAACGTATTAAAGATGTTTGAAATCAATCCCATGCTTGATACTGAGATATAAGCATGAGAGTATCTTGCATGCAAAAACGTTAACCAAAATTTCTAAGTTAAAAAGGGGCCATAATTCATATTAAATTCAGTCAAGAGTTATCTACCTTGGTTGTCTAATGCCCCTGAACATATTTATAAACTTTCAAGTCAATACCATAAATGGTTATTGAGATATAAGGTTGATAGTAACTTGCACGCAAAACTTTAACCAAAAGCTGCAATGCCAACGCCGACGCCAGGGTGACTACAATAGCTCTCATATTCTGTGAATAGTCGAGCTAAAACATGATCTCATTTTTTTTCAAAACAATAAAAAAAAAAACACCATTTCCTTAAAACAACTCTCCCAAGCATAACCTTCCCCAGATATTAAAGCCAACTGATAACCAAAAAAGTATTCCCATTTTGTAAAACAGGACAGACAAGATATTTCTTTCAAAAATAATGGAAAATGAGACACCTTGTTTGTTTACTTGAAAAAAGAAAACACATTAAATAGCCATGTTTTTTAAGGGGCCAAATAAGATATTTAATTTTTTCTCTATAAACATATGAGCAAGAAGACAGCCTTCTCACCAGCTATCACTTATGGAACTGAACTGTCTTTGTTTAGGGACTTTGTATTGGCTGACCTACAGAACATTTTCAAAACTGGCCAGCAGTTTTCACTATGTATATACAAACCTGGCTCAGCTCCTTGACAGCTGTTATTTTACAGATAAGTATAATTTGAATAATCTTGATAGAGACCCATCAAAGGATCATCTGTGCCAAATTAGTTGCAAATCTGGCCAGTAGTTTTGGGTAAGAAGTTTTTTTTTCCTTTCTATTGCCATTAAAAACTAATTTCTGCACTGAATCAAATTACTGTTCCAACTTTGTAAGGAGAAACAAATAACAGATGCTGGACATTGGCTTGATTACTTACTAGTAATCTCAGGTGTGCTAAAAACCTGAAGTTTTTCATCAGGTATTTCACTCAAAAGCAAAAATCATTAACAACTCTCACATATTCTCCAAAGGACAATTTTAAGCTCCATTTCAAAGTTGAACATTTTTTTCATGATTAAGAACTTGTTATGACCACTAAAATATGCTCCTCTGAATAAATAAAATATACTTACCCATGCAACACTGGTCAAAGTGCTCAGTAAAATGTAGAAGCAGAGATTCTATATTTCTTAAGCTAATCACAACTGACCATATTTCAAAGAATGCTCATAATCACTGTCATAGTCAATGCTATAACATGCAAAAGACTTGCTTGGTTGTGCCACACCCTTTATTTTCCCCTCCCTATCAACCAACAGTCTCCTTGTAAAGTTAGCTAGTTTATGATGTCTTCTGTAAATGCTTATCTTGTTCAAAAGCTCAAAATGATTGACACAAGTTATATTCAATGCTATTTCAGATTCATTCCCTTAAATGCTTGTTTGTTCTCTTTGATAGGGGGTCAATGTAGATTATTTTACTATTAAGTGGCATGTACTTGACACAAGATACCAAAATCCCTTATGGTACTGGTCATATTACAGTTTAACTTTACAATATGCAAGCAAATTGTGCTGGTATCTATATATAAAAACAATGATGAAAACTGAGGAAAAACTCAAACAGAAGGCAATGGTGCTTGAATAATGAGCCAGCTATGAGACAACAGTGTCATGGTACAGCAACTACAGCTACCCAACCATTACCACCACTGCATGAGTACATGGGACATGTCAAAATAAACCAGGTCACTTTAACGGCCACCCCAGATGCCACTTACCGGGGCGTCAAGTAATAGAGAGTCTCTCTGCAATAAGCCACAGTACATATAGGCATGATCTTTTCATACATATCTCCTACACAGGGCATTTTCACCAGTTCATACTTGACAAATAGAAATGGCAATAGGGGTAAGCTTGATATATTGTTATAATTTATCATCATTACTGCAGCAGTAGCAGCAATTTTGATGGTGTGTGTTGAATAGGATTCATTAATCTGAGGGACACTGTGTAAAAAAAAATCAGTTTTATAAGCTGATCGAGATCAAATCAGACACTATTCAATACTTCATTGCACTGAGGTCTAACATAAACTGTGACTTGACAATGCATTTAAAATGTAATGTTACCAGTTAACATATATTGACTCTAAATGAGCAGGAATGTCAATATTATTTAAAGAATCACCAAAAATTGGAAAATAAGAAGGGCATGTTTAAAATATTTCTAAAATTTATATTTATTACTCCACAACTAAATGGCAAGTTTTAATAATTATAAAGACTTTAATTTGAAGCATTATGATTACATTCTAAAGGGTGCATAGCTGCAAGACAACAATGAAGCAGCAGTAGATAATACACTGACACCATACTGTAGTATCAACCCTATACTGACATCATACTGTAGTATCAACCCTATACTGACACCATACTGTAGTATCAACCCTATACTGACACCATACTGTAGTATCAACCCTATACTGACACCATACTGTAGTATCAACCCTATACTGACATCATACTGTAGTATCAACCCTATACTGACACCATACTGTAGTATCAACCCTATACTGACACCATACTGTAGTATCAACCCTATACTGACACCATACTGTAGTATCAACCCTATACTGACATCATACTGTAGTATCAACCCTATACTGACACCATACTGTAGTATCAACCCTATACTGACACCATACTGTAGTATCAACCCTATACTGACACCATACTGTGGTATCAACCCTATACTGACACCATACTGTAGTATCAACCCTATACTGACATCATACTGTAGTATCAACCCTATACTGACACCATACTGTAGTATCAACCCTATACTGACACCATACTGTAGTATCAACCCTATACTGACACCATACTGTAGTATCAACCCTATACTGACAGCATACTGTGGTATCAACCCTATACTGACATCATACTGTAGTATCAACCCTATACTGACACCATACAGTGGTATCAACCATATACTGACATCATACTGTAGTATCAACCTACATTTGGTACTGACACTACAGAGACATCCTACTGTGGTATTAACATTAGAGATATTAAGCTACAAAATACCACCCAGCTACAAAAAACCACCCAAATGTGGTACTGACACTACAGAGACAACCTACTGTGTTTTAGGAACCAAAGTTAAAATACCACCTATACTGTGGTACTGACACTACAAAGACATCATACTCTGTTACTAACACTGGAGATATTAGGCTACAAAATACCACCCATACTGTGGTACTGACACTACAGAGACATCCTACTGTGGTATTAACACTAGAGATATTAGGCTACAAAATACCACCCATACTGTGGTACTGAAACTACAGAGACATCCTACTGTGGTATTAACATTAGAGATATTAAGCTACAAAATACCACCATACTGTGGTACTGACACTACAGAGACATCCTACTGTGGTATTAACACTGGAGATATTAGGCTACATAATACCACCTGTACTGTGGTACTGACACTACAGAGACATCCTACTGTGGTATTAACTAGAGATATTAAGCTACAAAATACCACCCATACTGTGGTACTGACACTACAGAGACATCCTACTGTGGTATTAACACTAGAGATATTAAGCTACAAAATACCACCCATACTGTGGTACTGACACTACAGAGACATCCTACTGTGGTATTAACACTGGAGATATTAGTCTACAAAATACCACCCATACTGTGGTACTGACACTACAGAGACATCCTTAACATTAGGGATATTAGGCTACAAAATACCACCCATATTGTGGTACTGACACTACAGAGACATCCTACTGTGGTATTAACACTGGAGATATTATACTTCAAAATGCTACCCATATTGTGGTATTGACACTTCATGCTGACAACTATGTCTCTGCTTCTTACACTTCACACTCAAGTCTGAACCCACCTTAAAATACTGGTGCTACCTTAAAAATAATTTGCTGATTCTCTTGACTGCTAAGCTACCAACTTTGTCTCTCATTTACTATAGATGTTCAAATTTAAGACCAGTGCCACTTGGGAAACAGTGTTGTCTCTGGAGTTTCTTTTTTCTTTATCTTTGCAGTGTTCCTAATGCAATATAGATTTCAGATTTAACCAGATATGCTGCTTTTGAAACAGTGAACAAGTAGATGATTGCTTAATTGGTACTTTTCAAACAAAATAGCATCCAAACATTTTCATGTAATTGGACAATTGCCTCACACCATTATACTTCCTCTCTAACCCTTAAAAAACACTGAGGACAGACAGGTGCTTCACTAGATATATCCATGTTACATTGATCCAGATCAAGGCAAATCACCTACCACCGAAATATCTTCCTCTGTCTACTTCTGCTTGGTAATGTCAAACTTCTCACAGAATAAGCCTCCTACATCCTATATTTTATATCTAAATCCCACCAACTACATTTCAGATATGCCATTTTTTTAGATGAATGTTTCATCTTTCCTTACTCAATATTTTATGTCATGAAACGTATTTCCAATATTACGTATCCACTTAATGTCTACCAAATGCATATCAACAATCAATTATTTTATTTCCTAAGATTTCATTGTTTCTTATTATATCTATTGAACACTATAAAGGAGCACTTTTCCCAGGAAACAGGTCATAATTTCACAGAAAAATCTGCCTATGCTTTCACTCAGCCTCATATAATGATCAAATCGACAGTCTTCTGTTTTCTTTTTTCCTCAACTGATCTCTTTTTCAATATTCCCCCACCCCCACTACACATCTGTGCAAAATGAATGAGAAATAAAAACAATTAAGTTCCACTTTTTACCTCTATCATCAGATTTTTTTTTGTCAGAGGTATACTTTAAAGAGCTTCTAATGAATCAAATCAAATATTCAGTAATACTTTTTCTTTTCTTTTTTTCAAATAAAAGCCCTTACTATAGCAAACAGTAAAACACTGAGTGAAAACTTATGCTGATCCTCCTGTGAACAAGACAGACTACTGCAATCAGAGCAGGGAACCAGGAAAGCCAATACAGCCTTGCAGTCAGCAGCGCCATCTGCCCACGGTACCCAGCACATACAATTCACAGACACTAATATATTACACATATCTAAGTCAGATTGGGCCTTTGTATGTGTTTTGTGCAGACTTGACGTGGGCACATGGCAATCAGAGTTAGTTATAATACTCATGATAAACAGAAGTCAAAGTGCACCCAAATATCACTTTCTGAAAAAGGTGCACTTGCATGTCCACTCACTACTCCCCCCACCCCGCTCCCACAATAAAATACAAGCATTACCACCATAGTTCATATTCATAAGTAAGGATTTCAGACCACAAAGATTTTTCCTGGAAACTAAATATAACCAAGGTGAAGGTCATGTGAGTGTGGGTGCATCAATGACTAGTGTGACACAAGGTCCCAGTGTGTATACCTGTATGGAAGCTGAGTGGTTCGGGATGCCTGTAGATACAGAAATGAGTACTGTAAGTAAGAACAAACATCATGGTCAGAGGTGAGCCATCCAATCCCTGGCTGTGATCAGCAGGATACTCCACATAACACAACACACACATACACTGTCTGGCTCAGGATCATCCAGCTGATTAAAACCTCTCCATATCTCACATTTCAGATATGTTGGTTTTGCCAAACAAAGTTTCACATTTTAACTCAAACTATATGTATTACTCTTTAACAGCCAAATTGTTTTATCTTTATCAAAGAATCTTTTTTTCCTGATATAAGATTTACCTTGAAATTCAACAAGTCCTTTTATCACTTCTTTATTTCTTTTTCTCTTCTAGAATTCCATTAAAAATGCAAAAGTGAATCAAGGTTGTAGGTTCAAAGTTCATCATCAATTTCCACTTAATCAAGGGCTGGTACATGTGTACTACATCTGTATTATCCTCTCTAAATCATTGAAAATAAACATATAATCTGAATGATCCCAAGGCAAATAATGTCATTCTTAAACAATGTAACAACAAAATAATTCATAATATAAGTGCTTGTTTACATAAATTAGTGTACACTTGTGCATTTAATACAGTCATATGTCTACTATCATTACAGAAGAAATTAAGTGATTAAATAATACACTTGTAAGATAATTTGCATGTAAAATACAAAAGTGTTAAAACAGTTACATGCACCATTCTACAGTCAATATGCCCATGCTATCTATATGAAGTCTACCAGGGCCACCTAGAATTTCCTGTTTAATCATTAGGACATTCAAATTAGTTGCCTGCATATAATCAGCTTAAAATAAAAAATGCCACCAGGATTCAGAATCACTCATTTGGCTACATTATGCTGAATTAAGGAGACACTAATACCAACACCTGGTAAAAAATTAGTTGGCACTTGTAATCTTGATTTTCTCCAGACCTTGTTGAAAAACTCAAGATAAAAAAGCTTGACATAAAAAAACAAGAGGGCCAAGATGGCCCTGTGTTGCTCACCTAAGTAAGATGGCTGTGTTAGGCATAATGACAAAAAATCTGGCATCTAAAAGTGTTTTTCTAACATTTGACTATGTGACCTACATATTGATCCTACCTGAATTTGCACTCAACTGGGAATTCATGCAGTCATCATTCATATTAAGTTTAATGAAGACTGGGATAAAAATGTAGGCCTTAAGAGTGTTCACAAGGTTTTTCTTAGATTTGACCTGGTGACTAGTTTTTGACCCATGACCATTTCAAACTCATCAAATATCATTAGACAAACATCCTGACCAAATTATATTGGGCTAAAACTGTGGCCTCTAGAGAGTTCACAAGGTTTTTCTTAGATTTGACCTGGTGACCTAGTTTTTGATCCCACATGACCCAATTTCAAACTCATGCAAGATATCATGTAGACAAACATCCTGACCAAGTTTATGAAGATTGGGCCAAATGTGGCCTGTAGAGTGTTCACAAGGTTTTGCTAAGATTTGACCTGGTGACCTAGTTTTTAACCCCACATGACCCAATTTCAAACTCATCCAAGATATCATGTAGACAAACATCCTAACCAAAATTAATGAAGATTATGCCAAAACTGTGGCCTGTAGAGTGTTCACAAGGTTTTTCTAAGATTTTCCCTGGTGACCTAGTTTTTGACCCCACATGACCCAATATTGAACTCATCCAAGATATCATGTAGACAAACATCCTGATTAAGTTTCATGAAGATTGGGCCAAATTTTTGGCCTCTAGAGTGTTCACAAGGTTTTTCTAAGATTTGACCTAGTGATCTAGTTTTTGACCCCACATGACCCAATTTCGAACTCATCCGAGATATCATGTAGACAAACATCCTGACCAAGTTTCATGAAGATTGGGCCAAAACTGTGGCCTCTAGAGTGTTCACAAGCAATTGTTGACGATGGACGACTGACGACGGACAAAAGGCGATCACAAAAGCTCACCCGAGCACAAGTGCTCAGGTGAGCTAAAAAAACAGTTATTTTCAATGTATGCCATTTGGGTGTACATAAAATACACATACTGGGAACAAAAAAAATATGGGAAAAGATTGATTTTTTTTCTTTATTATTTGAGATTTGTTTACTTTTACAAATTGACAAACAATCAATCTATTAATATGATAACAATATAATATGGCGTTTCTCACTCGCTGCAAAGCAGGGTTCAACATTAACTTTTTCAATCACTGGACCAGTGGCCCAGTAGCACAGAGAATTGACTAGACCTGACCTAATTTGAACTGGACCAAACTTTTTTTAGATAAACCCTGTAGTACAATATATTTAACATCACTTGATAGTTATGCTCCTGTTGTATACCATGTATATATTGAGGGGATACACAGTCATATAATATTTTGAATAAAAAATAAAGATAAAATATGTAATTAACTTTTTTCTTTCATTAAACTGTGTCAACTTTTATTAAAGAACACCATGAGCATTTTAGACAGCATATCAGCTCTATGGGTATATGAAGAATGTCATTTATTCTAAAAATCTTTTGTTGATTAATTTTCAACATTGTTGAACGCACAATGTCCATTGTTAACCTAAACAGTCCATATTAAAACAGCCTCTGCACTGACTGGTCAACTTAATTTATTATAGGAGCTAACATTGTGATTGTTTATTTCTTATGTGCAATGTTGATTCATTGTGACTTTTTATGTCATCAATTTTACAGTTGTCAGTATGGTACCCTGAATAAATCTACCCACAGTCTCAAATTTCCTGCAAGGCATACAGTATAGCACATCACACTGTTTTAATCGTCGTGATCACCCAGCCACGGGAAATCATCTTTCCATTTTGCACAAAATTGGGGTTTGAGCTTTTGTTTTTCATACTCTTTTTGATTCCTCATTTCCCTTACGTTTATTTGAAATTTTGCTACTTTTATTTGTCGAAACCCAAATTTAAATAGGTCCATACTTAATATAAACAAGAAACATACGTCTGCTCGATTGTAACATATACAAATAAACAAATAAAGAAAATGGTACGGTGTAACATTTGGGAAACCAGAATTTGTCTCCTTTTAGATATAATTTTTTTATTTTATCTACCATAACGACACTCAAACTTAAGACAAAGGAAAGATGGTAATCACAGGCAACAAATTCAAACATTGCTTTTATTTCAACAATCAAAACACATTTTTCTATCATTTAGAGTATGCCGACAGAGCATGTGCCCGTTGCAATGCATCAACAGCCAATCAAAAAGCCGTACTTAATTTATTAACAAAATGCTAAAAATAAACTTGGGTTTTCCAAACTCAGATAACTAAAGAAAATGAAATTACATGTCAAAATCGATTTTTTCATTAGAAATACATGTTGTTAATTAAATGCACGAGTGGAAGGGGCAAATAATGAGTAATTGGTGGATTTTAAACTAGACCAATCGGACCAGTTACTTGTGGGCTTTACTAGACCGGACCGACTGTCTACTAGACAATGTCGTTCAGTCGTAGGTTAATGTCGAACCCTGGTGAACTTTCCTTAAGTTCACATATATTTTTTGAGAAAATAATCTAAATTAACCCTACGAGTCATATACTTTGAAAAAGAATTTTGCTAAACAGTTCCTTCAGGATGATTTTTGCAATGGCGACCATGTTTTATATAATTTAATCATATTGTAAAAACCTTGACCAAGTCCTCATAAGAATCATTTTAACAAGTCTACTAAGATTAAGAAAGCCTGACTTGCAAGGGGGTCTACAGATAAAATGGCAGACTTGATTGCATAGGCATTACAGTGTAAACTTAACTAATATCATACCATCCTTACATAATAGTACACAAGGTAACCAAACTAGGTATATAAGATTAAAAAACAAACAACACTGTAACCCACTTTTTTTCAAAATGTCTATCCAAATAGTGCTATTCACACCAAAGCAAATTAAATCCTTTCCATTATCCAACATGCCACATGGCAAAAGCAAACCTCTATCATACATCAGGCAATCCTTGGTAATTACAGCAAATAAGCTAATATGATTGTATGTCTATGTTGATTGTTCATGTCAAGGTAATTACATCAAATAAGGTCATGTGGTTGTATGTCTATGTTGATTGTTCATGTCAAGGTAATTACATCAAATAAGCTTATGTGGTTGTATGTCACTGATGATTGTTCATGCCAACGTCATTACATCAAATAAGCTAATTTGGTTGTATGTCACTGATGATTGTTCCTGTCAAGGTAATACAGCAAATAAGGTTATGTGGTTGTATGTCACTGATGATTGTTCCTGTCAAGGTCATAACATCAAATAAGCTTATGTGGTTGTATGTCTATGTTGACTGTTCATGTCAATGTAATTACAGCAAATAAGGTCATGTGGTTGTATGTCTATGTTGATTGTTCATGTCAAGGTAATTACAGCAAATGAGTTAATGTGGTGTATGTCACTGTTGATTGTTCCTATCAAGGTAATTACAGCAAATAAGCATATTTGGTTGTATGTCACTGTCAATTCGACAGTTTGAGGCAGGTATGAAAAGCAAAATCAAGGCAATCCAAACCTGATACCAGGTATATATCTACTATCAGCCATGAACAAAATGTAATTTTCAAAATCACAGCAAGTCCTTCTTATGCAACATAACTACAACTGGTAAAATATACATACACACAGACACAACAGCTGTTAGTGGACATGTACATCTGGTTATCATTTAAATATCAATATATAATAAAACTTCTTAATAGATCTGTTGAACATATAAACAACTGACTGGACATAGTATGACACAGCATCTCCCTCTACATTCCCTGTAATGCACATCTAGATGTCCTGACACTTGTCTGTAATTATAATCTATCTTATAGGTGGGTAAGTAGAGCCGACAATCTCTTGTATGTGAGATCTTCACCTGATCAAACTAGGATACTTGAACCAAGCAACTGCATATAAATGAAAATGGCTCTATTTTTACGTTTACTCTCAGCAGAAAGACTTTTTCATGCCATGGCTGGAAATTACTTCAAACTAAATCCTGATATGCAAATGGTACATCTGATCTTTTTTCTTAGTAGCCTGGCTGTAACCAAGTTCAACTTTGCTTTGCCATACTCTGGTCAGTGTATACATGGCCGAGATCTCACTACAGTGTAAACACTTAATTTGATGGAAATATTAACAATACATACATCCTGTCTAAATTATCACATGCCATTTTTTACTTCTTACCCTACTATATATGTTTGTATATTTCAAAACAGGGAGAGAAACTGTGAGGCCAATCCAGTAATCAAGCCCAGAACCTTTGTCTTATTTGGAAGTGTCCCACAGATACTGTACTGCTTCCATAATTTTCTTTCTTGTTATGAGTAGTTCAAACAGATATAGGTTAAAGTCAAGTAACCAGTCTGAAGTTAGAATAAGACATCATCTACAGAGTTTTGTCTTGAAAGTGTTTTTTTTCCTTCACAAGTCTTTGGGGGAAAATGGCATGTGTTAAAATTAGATAGAAAATCAACATTTATCATCAATAACTACATAGTATCTCTCCACCCTCTGCAACCAAACGATTATTAATTAAAATTCAATTCAATATCTTTATAAGAACTGTTGCTATGTGAACCATTAGATTAACATTTATTTGAACATTTCATTTAAAGCCAGGATAATTAATGGCCCATGCAAGTTATAAAAAAATTCTTTTTTTTTTTAACAAATGAAGTTAAAATTTAACTCATGAAAAAGTCTCATAAAATATTTAAAAAATGAAAAGCATAAAGAACCTACTTAAGATAACTAGGAAAACATATTTTCAGTTTGATTTATAAACTTTATGAATCAACAAGCATATGCAATACTTACCAGCTATGACAGTGTTGATACATTCATACAGAAGGGACATGGCAGAGGTACTGCAAATACAAAATAAAGTTAAGTTTGACTGTTTAAGTTTACTGTTTCCTTTCTCACATGCAAGCTGTAAGGAGATATGACCAGTTTCACACCAGACTAGTCTGAAGGTAACTTTCAGGCTGATCAGATTGTGACCTGTACAACTGAGATGATGAATATTTTAAAACCTTTGTATGACAACCTTAGTCTGATCTGGGTTTGGAATAGTTAAAAATGGTATATCAAAGTAGAGAGGGTTAAGAAATTCAACTTAATATTATGAACCTAACAATAGTAATGCTCTTGAGGATTGAGAATAACAGTCCTGTAATGTCAACAAAAACATAATCATCTTAAATAAGGTGGTGTATGAATTTCTGTGGTGTTTTTTTTATCTATACATTTACATTGTGCGATACATAAGAAATTTCTAATCACAGATTCTAAACAAGAGGGCCTTAATGGCCCTAAATTCTCACCTGAATTCAACTGCTAGAGAGAAAATCCTTAACTTTATATATTATGTTTAATTTTTTTCCTTACTTAAGCATTTTCTCTCTAGCAGTTGAATTCAGGTGATAATTTAGGGCCATTAAGGTAACATGCCATGTTTTTTTATGGATCTGAATAATTTTAGCAATCTTGGTAGAGGGTTATCCAAGAAACATCTGTACTGAAACATTTTGAAATCTGGCCAGTAGTTTTGATTTTTCCTATTTTTTTTTAATTTCCGTTGCCATGGTAACCAGAGTTCTAAATGAATCAAGTTTATTTTAGCAACTTTTGTGGAGGTTCACCCAAGGATCATCCCTGCCAAATTTAATCAAATTCTGCCCAGCGGTTACAGGAGATGTTGTTTAAAGATTTCACTGTATACATATAAGGAAAATAAGCCCCACCCCTGGCTGCCATGTTTTTTTTATAGATCGAAATAATTTTAGTACAGATATAAGGTCAACAGAGTGCTGTGACCCTGACCTTGAAGTATTGCTTAGTCCTAGGGATAATATGTGCCAAGTAATTTCAAAACTTCACCCTATACAACAAAGTTACAGCCCTGACATGATTTTTAGATTAACCAACTGCTGTGATCTTGAACTTGAAGCAGGTGACTGGTTCTTGTTTGCAACACATCGTCTGGTCCTAGGGATCATTTTTGCCAAGTTATTTTAGAACACAATCATATAAAACATAACAAGAGGGCCAAGATGGCCCTAGATCGCTCACCTGAGAAAAGTATCATTCATTGCCTATACAAAACAGATTGCTTTAGAATTAAGATGATGAGGTGAAACAATGTTCAGGAATTTTCTGACCCCATCCACAAAAGATATCATCATGACAAACATTCTGCCAAAGTTTGAGGATGATTGGACCAAAAATGTTGCCCTCAGAGTATAAACAAGATTTTTCTAAGATTTGACCTACTGACCTACATTTCTATCCAGCCCCACCCATTTTCAAACTGGTTCGAGATATCATCATGACAAACAATCTGACCAAGTTTGCGGAAGATTGCATCAAAACTGTGGCCTTTAGTGCGTAAACAAGATTTTTCTAAGATTTGACCTACTGACCTACTTTTTGATCCAACCTGATCCATTTTCAAAAGGGTTCAAGATATCATCAAGACAAACATTATGACCAAGTTTGAGGAAGATTGGATCAAATTGTGGCCTCTAGTGTGTAAACAAGATTTTTCTAGATTTGACCTACTGACCTACTTTTTGATCCAACCTGACCCATTTTCGAAAGGGTTCAAGATATCATCAAGATAAACATTCTGACCAAGTTTGAGGAAGATTGGATCAAAATTGTGGCCTCTAGTGTGTAAACAAGATTTTTCTAAGATTTGACCTACTGACCTACTTTTTGATCCAACCTGACCCATTTTCGAAAGGGTTCAAGATATCATCAAGATAAACATTCTGACCAAGTTTGAGGAAGATTGGATCAAAATTGTGGCCTCTAGTGTGTAAACATCAAATTGTTGACGGACGACGGCAGACGGACAATCAAGTATCCCAAAAGCTCACCCTGAGCTATGCTCAGGTGAGCTAATTACAGGCAGACATAATTTTAAGGTCAACTGATTGCTATAACCTTGACCTTCAAGGTAGTGACATGATTCCTCTGTGCTATACATCATCTTGTCCTAGGAACAAGTTATTTCAAAACAGTTTCATTCACAACAAAGTTACAGTTAGGACATGCTTTTAAGCTCAACAGAGTGCCATGACCTTGACAGGTAAAACACTATATACCTGTAGCCATTGTAAAAGAAACCTGTCAAATATTGTGAAACCAGGTTTTCAAAGGTCACCCCTGGCAACCAGGCTACCGTTTAATAGTTATGTCTCTTGACATAGGGAATAATATGATGGAAGCAAAAACTACTTTAGTAACTAACAGTGGCATTAACCTTGACCCTACTGACCTGAAAATCAATCCCAATCTTCCTCTTTCCATAAGGTATCTATCTACTAAATATAATTATAATACCTCTCTCCTAAGATAAGTTTTTTGACAGAAACGAAAAATACATTTTTAATAACAGTGACTTTGACCTTGTTCCTATCAACCTTAATATAAACAAGAGCTGTCAGAGGACAGCACGCTCGACTATTCAAAATACTTCTTGGTAAATCAAATGAAATCCATTTCAATTCTTGCCCTTCACATACCCTGTACATAATAATAGTCAACAAGAGCTCCGCTGACAGCGGGGCAATATACGCCCGAAGGTATGTATTGTCAGGGAATATCCTAAGACAAAAAGGATAAGCACAAACATGTATATATAAAGTATTATTTCAACAAGAAGGATTGGCAATGTTAATCTTAAGATATTTGACCTTGAAGTGTGACCTTGACCTTGAACCTAGCCATCTGAAAGCTATGTTCTGCACATCCTCTTACTGTGGGTGATACTTCTGCCAAATAGTTTCCATTTACATCTAGCAGGTCAAAAGATACAGAGCGGACACAAACAAAAATACTAACTTAGCACCAGTTAAGATATTTAACCTTAAATTGTGACCTTGACCTTAAACCTAGCCATCTGAAAGCTATGTTCTGCACATCCTCTCACTCTGGGTGATACTTCTGCCAAATAGTTTCCATTTACATCCAGCGGGTCAAAAGATACAGAGCGGACACAAATATACTTACTTTGCTCCAGTTAAGATATTTGACCTTGAATTGTGACCTTGACCTTGAACCTAGCCATCTGAAACCTATGTTCTGCACATCCTCTTACTGTGGGTGATACTTCTGCCAAATAGTTTCCATTTACATCCAGCAGGTCAAAAGATACAGAGCGGACACAAAAATACTAATTTTGCACCAGTTAAGATATTTGACCTTGAATTGTGACCTTGACCTTGAACCTAGCCATCTGAAACCTATGTTCTGCACATCCTCTTACTGTGGGTGATACTTCTGCCAAATAGTTTCCATCCAGCGGGTCAAAAGATACAGAGCGGACACAAATATACTTACTTTGCTCCAGTTAAGATATTTGACCTTGAATTGTGACCTTGACCTTGAACCTAGCCATCTGAAACCTATGTTCTGCACATCCTCTTACTGTGGGTGATACTTCTGCCAAATAGTTTCCATTTACATCCAGCGGGTCAAAAGATACAGAGCGGACACAAATATACTTACTTTGCTCCAGTTAAGATATTTGACCTTGAATTGTGACCTTGACCTTGAACCTAGCCATCTGAAACCTATGTTCTGCACATCCTCTTACTGTGGGTGATACTTCTGCCAAATAGTTTCCATTTACATCCAGCAGGTCAAAAGATACAGAGCGGACACAAAAATACTAATTTTGCACCAGTTAAGATATTTGACCTTGAATTGTGACCTTGACCTTGAACCTAGCCATCTGAAACCTATGTTCTGCACATCCTCTCACTCTGGGTGATACTTCTGCCAAATAGTTTTCATTTATATTAAGTGGTTCAAAAGATACAGAGCGGACACGAAATTGCTAACGGACGGACGGACGGACAGACGGACGGACGGACAGACGGACGGACGACCAGCGGCATAACATAATACAGCCCTTCGGGCGTATAAAAATGATAAACATTGATAGTCTGATACCCCTTAATAGTTTTATGATGTCTAAAATCAATCCCATGCCTAGTTACTGAGACATAAGCACAATAACACTGTGAATGCAAAACTTTAACCAAAAATCCAAGTTAGAAAAGGGTCATAATTTGCATAAAATTCAGTCCAAATGTTATCCTTTTTTTTCCCCCACAAACAATTTCTGAGATATAAGCTGGATAGTAGCTTGAATGCAAAAATTTAACCAAAATTCTAAGTTAAAATGGGGTCATAATTTTTAATATATTCCATCAAGTGTTATCTTCCTTTATAGTATGATACCCCTAAACACATTAAAGGTGTTTCAAATCAATCCCATGCCTGGACTCTGAGATATAAGCATGAAAGTACCTTGCATGCAAAACTTAAACCAAAATTTCTAAGTTAACAAGAGGGCCAAGATGGCCCTGTGTCGCTCACCTGATTAAGATGGCTGTGTTAGGCAAAATGACAAAAAATCTGGCATCTAAAGTGTTTTTCTAACATTTGACTAAGTGGCCTACATTTTGATCCTACCTGAATTTGCACTCAACTGGGAATTCATGCAGTCATCATTCATATCAAGTTTAATGAAGACTGGGAAAAAATGTAGGCCTCTGGTGTGTTCACAAGATTTTTCGAAATTTGCCCTTGGTGACCTACTTTTTTTTTACCCTATGTTGCCCAGTTTTGAATTCATCCGAGATTTGATGTAAACAAACATTCTGACCAAGTTACATTAAGGTTAGTCTAAAACTGTAATCTCTAAAGTGTTCACAAGGTTTTTCTAAGATTTGACCTGGTGACCTAGTTGTTAACCCTAAGTGACACAATTTTAACTCCAAGTAGACGAACATCCTGACCAAATTTCATGAAGACTGGAGGTTTTTCTAAGATTTGACCTATTGACCTAGTTTTTCCCAACTCATCCGACATAGCATAAAGACAAACATTCTAGCAAAGTTTCATGAATATTGAGCCAAAAATGTGGCCTCAAGCATGTTCATAAGATTTTTCTAAGATTTGACCTGGTGACCTAGTTTTTGACCCCACATGACCCAATTTTGAACTCATCCGAGATATCATGTAGACAAACATCCTGACCAAGTTTCATGAAGATTGGGCCAAAACTGTGGCCTCTAGAGTGTTCACAAGGTTTTTCTAAGATTTGACCTGGTGACCTAGTTTTTGACCCCACATGACCCAATTTTGAATTAATCCGAAATATCATGTAGACAAACATCCTGACCAAGTTTCATGAAGATTGGGCCAAAACTGTGGCCTCTAGAGTGTTCACAAGCAATTGTTGACGACGGACGACGGACAAAAGGCGATCACAAAAGCTCACCCGAGCACAAGTGCTCAGGTGAGCTAAAAAGGGGCCATAATTTGTAATATATTCCATCAAGAGTTATCTACCTTGGTTGTCTGATGCCCCTTAACATATTTATAAACTTTCAAGTCAATACCATGAATGGTTATTGAGATACAAACTAGATAGTAGCTTGCATGCAAAACTTTAACCAAATTTTCTATTGTATGCAAAACTTTAACCAAAATTTCTAAGTTAAAAGGGGGCCATAATTCATATCAAATTCAGTCAAGAGTTATCTACCTTGGTTGTTTGATGCCCCTGAACATTTTTGTAAACTTTCAAGTCAATACCATAAATGGTTAATGTGATATAAGGTTGATACTAACTTGCATGCAAAACTTTAACCAAAAGCTGCAACGCCAACGCCGACGCAAGGGCGACTACAATAGCTCTCATATCCTTCAAATAGTCGAGCTAAAAACCCAGTCTTCTGCTTTCCATAAGGTATCTACCTACCAAGTATGATAACTGTATCTCAATTCAAACATGAGATGTTCACACGACACAACACAACATTTTTGACGCCCGCCCACCCAAAAACACCCCCTTTATAATACCCAGGATTTTCGATGAAACCTGGTTAATGATCATATTCCATATCATGGCATATTATGACAAGAGGGCCAAGATGGCCCTAGATCGCTCACCTGAGAAAAGTATCATTCATTGCCTGTACAAAACAGATGATGAATTAAGATGATGAGGTGAAACAATGTTCAGGAATTTTCTGACCCCATCCACAAAAGATATCATCATGACAAACATTCTGCCAAAGTTTGAGGATGATTGGACCAAAAATGTTGCCCTCAGAGTATAAACAAGATTTTTCTAAGATTTGACCTACTGACCTACATTTCTATCCAGCCCCACCCATTTTAAATTCGAGATATCATCATGACAAACAATCTGACCAAGTTTGCGGAAGATTGCATCAAAACTGTGGCCTTTAGTGCTTAAAAAAGATTTTTCTAAGATTGACCTATACCTTTTTTGTCCCCTGCCCATTTTCGAAAGGTTCAAGATATCATCAAGACAAACATTTGACCAAGTTTGAGAAGATGGATCAAAATTGTGGCCTCTAGTGTGTAAACAAGATTTTTCTAAGATTTGACCTACTGACCTACTTTTTGATCCAACCTGACCCATTTTCGAGAGGATTCAAGATATCATCAAGACAAACATTCTGACCAAGTTTGAAGAAGATAGGATCAAAATTGTGGCCTCTAGTGTGTAAACAAGATTTTTCTAAGATTTGACCTATGACCTACTTTTGTCCCCTGCCCATTTTCGAAAGGTTCAAGATATCATCAAGACAACATTCTGACCAAGTTTGAGGAAGATTGGATCAAAATTGTGGCCTCTAGTGTGTAAACAAGATTTTTCTAAGATTTGACCTACTGACCTACTTTTTGATCCAACCTGACCCATTTTCGAAAGCGTTCAAGATATCATCAAGACAAGCATTCTGACCAAGTTTGAGGAAGATTGGATCAAAATTGTGGCCTCTAGTGTGTAAACAAGATTTTTCTAAGATTTGACCTACTGACCTACTTTTTGATCCAACCTGACCCATTTTCGAAAGGGTTCAAGATATCATCAAGACAAACATTCTGACCAAGTTTGAGGAAGATTATCAAAATTCAAAAGGGTTCAAGATATCATCAAGACAAACATTCTGACCAAGTTTGAGGAAGATTGGATCAAAATTGTGGCCTCTAGTGTGTAAACATCAAAATTGTTGACGGAGACAAGATTTTTCTAAGATTTGACCTATTTTTCCTTTTCGAAAGGGTTCAAGATATCATCAAGACAAACATTCTGACTAAGTTTGAGGAAGATTAGATCAAAATTGTGGCCTCTAGTGTGTAAACATCAAATTGTTGACGGACGACGGATGACGGAGAATCAAGTATCCCAAAAGCTCACCCTGAGCTATGCTCAGGTGAGCTAAAAAAGAATATCGTAAGTTTGGTGATCTTTGCCGACATTGACTGTCATTTGCTGATCCCATTAGAGTTTTTGATTTAATTTTCCATATATACTATGGCAGTCCTAAGTAAAGATTGTTTCAAACCAATAATATGGCAATTCTTCCAAAAAAGTCATGAAATCTAGTTAACTTTAAGAAATAAGGATAGAGAGATAGAGACAAAATAACAGAGGGGAAAAATCAGAAACTCTTAAGTGCTGTTTTTCTTTGTTTTCCTTGGCAGAGGTAGTCAGAATACAGACATAACAGTGTACCTTGTGAATGCCTCAGTCAGGCATGCTTCTTACCTGTGTATAAGGTTGGTGAGAGGTTCTATCAACTTCTTCCCCAGTCGAGGCTCCAACGGAGTCAGAGCACCAAACTGTAAACACACATCCAAACATACAATCATACACACTTAAACAAATGCTTGATTTAAATCATTAACTCCCAAATACTTTATTTGCTAATTGTTATATACAATATAGTTCTTGATATTGATGTCAAACAATAGGGCCATCAGCTTAATTAAACAATTCAGGTCACTTGATTTTAAACAGTTTAACTTATAGCACCAACCAGATTCAAATTTCAGATACAAACAATTGCAAAGTTTCTGTACAAAATAAGTAATAAAACTAGACAACCATCTTCAGGACTCATGTTTTAAAGAATCAATCAACACTGCTTTAGCAATAACAGTACTGAACCATTGGCTTATCAAAAGATGAATACAATTCAGTGCATTAAAGAAGAGAAGAAATATTATATAGTTTGTTGCGAACAATTATTTCATTACATTAGCATAGCACTGTATTATAATTAAAGTTATAAGTAATGTGGATCTTTATGCTTTTTACCATTCCTTATTATCTCTAGACTTTTTTAACTTATTGAAAAACATATATACCCCCCTCATATGCCACATTATTTATATAGCTACATTTCAAAACGTGGGCGGTTAAAAATTGGTAACTTTGGCAAAAAAAAAAAAGTTCTGTTTCTGGTCTCTAGCAAATAAAGAAGAGGGTCAGTAGGTCGGAATTTTATTTTATTTCGTTTTTTGGGTTTTTTTTTTTTTTTTTTTTACATGAAACGAAAGGTAAACAAGAAGAATGTCTCATTTGAGTATTACCTTGTCACTGCATCCAGTAAAGGTGAAAATGATGAAAAAAATCTGGTGAAAAAGATTTGACCAGAACCCATTTTGATCAGAATCTACCTCGGCATTCAATGTCACAGTGACCTGACCTTTGACCTAGTTACCCCTAAACCAAAAGGGGTCATTTACTGGTCATGCACAATCTCCATACTAAGTTTGAAGTTCCTAGGCCCAGGCATTCTTAAGTTATTGATCGGAAATGGTTTGGTCACCATTTTAACATAAAATCCCAGTACATCAATGTCACTATGACCTTGACCTTTGACCTAGGGACCCCAAAAATCAAAATACTAAGTTTGAAGTTCCTAGGCCCAGGCATTCTCAATTTATTCATCGGAAACAGCTTGGTCACCATTTTCAAAATCAAGCCCAGTAAATCAAGGTCAATGTGACCTTGACCTTAGACAAAGTGATTCCAAAAACAATAGGGTTCATCTACTGGTCATGACCAATCTCCATACTAAGTTTGAAGTTCCTAGGCCCAGGCATTCTCAAGTTATTGATCTGAAACAGCTTGGTCACCATTTTCAAAATCAAGCCCAGTAAATCAAGGTCAATGTGACCTTGACCTTTGACAAAGTAACTTCAAAAACCATAGGGTTCATCTACTGGTCATGATCAATCTCCAGACTAAGTTTGAAGTTCCTAGGCCAAGGCGTTCCCAACTTATTGATCGGAAACTGTTTGGTCTACGGACCGACCGACATGTGTTAAGCAATATGCCCCCTCTTCTTCGAAGGGGGGCATAATAGGATCTGTATCTGTTATTATCAACAGAAAGAGTCTGTATATTGTATCCTTCTGCCTGGTTAAAAATTAACAAAAAAAACCCAAACAAATCTCCAATAACAATGCTGGCAATCATTTACAGTTATTTTAGCAACTTTTGTGAAGATCCACCAAAGGATCATGCTTGCCAAGTTTCAACAATTTCTACCTGGCAGTTTCAGAGGAGATGTTGTTATAAGCAAACTGTTGACAACAGACGACGGACGCAGAGTGATCACAGTAGCTCACCTTGAGCACGTTGTGCTCTGATGAGCTAAAAGCATACAGATAAATGATATATTTATAAAGATTAAAAGATTGAAACTACATATAACACATAACCTTAAGAACAAAATAAGATTAAAATTTAAAGCACATTTAATTAACGATGGTATGAAGTGGCACCAGACCATGTTAATCCTTCACTGCAATGTGTTCATTTGTTTTGCATTTTTTCATTATTCCAAAAATTTATTTCCAGTTTACATTCAGGCAATATTGTTATGTTATTGTTGTAATATTTTATTCCTACTCTATTGTTTTCTCAACAAAAATATGTGTTCCTTTACTGAATATCTCAGAATGCTGATACCAGACACATGATGTCACAGTGTTCTGCCCAGATTTTGAAAACCATGGGCCACATGGCCTATTGACCTAAGAAAAGGTGGGCCATTTTTTAATTTGACGGGCCATACCAGAAACCTTATTGGTAAGAATAGGTTGAAGCGAAAACAAGTCATGATAGACAGTATCATTAATGTGAATATTTATTCATGAATGCAACAATATGTATCATTATCAGTCGTAGAACTACATGTACTCACAACATTGTTATTTGGTGGCAAGGGGACCTTATGTTTTAATGCATAAATGTTATATATAGTTTAAATTCACAATGAAAAAAGATTTGCATTGTGCTCTGGTAATTCAATTAAATGGCCTTCATCATATGACCAATGCAAACAAACAGAAGAAGATAGTGTCACTTCACTGTCACTGGTTACTATCATGACAATGTCTTGGGTGGGGTGATTTACTTTTGCTGAACTTTTCGCCAAAAGTACTATCAACTTATCAATCAAATTAAGAAAAACTCGGATAATATTTCTTTTAAAAGAATTAATCGGCTTATTTGATATCTTTCTACTTAGATATTCATCTTGATGCCATTAACTGTGGAAAATGTGTGGCAAGCAGCAAATGCCTGTCTTTTTGCGACTATTTTACCGATATTTTCCAAACAATAGTTGCATGCTGCAGTATATTAATCGTAGTAAATATGAATCTGAATTGCTAAAAGAGAAGCAAAAGACAAACACACAAGTGAAATAACAATAACATATAATGACTCTCTTATGCCGATCAACGCCATTTTGAAAAAGGGAAATACAAGAATCTACGTCACGACACAGCACTTTCATTTTCGTCAAGTATTAATAGTATCAAATTTGGGGTTTTACGCCATGACAAGATCAGGTTGAACCCATAAAAAAGTGCATTTAAAAAAAAAAAAGTTACCCTATGAAAGGTATTGTTTGTACACTCTATGCCGATTATCGGAACTGCTTGAATTTTCGGCGCGCCCTATGGTCCATCAATGTGGATTTTTATGTGCCATTTTGATTTATTCTGCGCCAATGGCAAAGCCTGGGCAGAACACTGTGTCATTCATTTTTTTTTATTTGTTTGTATCATCATATACCAAACAAAGACTGAACTAAAATAACAACAACAGTGACACATAATGGTAGTCTCAATGAGGCAAACAGTACTGCCAAGTTATTTGAAAACCCTGCCATCCATGTCTAGGTTACAGCCCCTAGACAAGCAAGCTAATGTATATACACCAATAGACATTTTGGCAAATATGATAAACTTTGGTATGTGGACACCTGTCAGTCATGCACCTGTCAGTCATATGCTTTTCATTCTATATTGCCCAAGTAAAGATTTCCTCAACCAATCATATATCAGACCCTGATTTAATAGAGATAAATTTTCTTCTATCATTTGAAATATTTTCTCTAAGATACCGAAGAGTTCATCAATAATACATCTGTGCTTGTTATTAGAATTTCTTGGCAAATATGAAGCCATATCAATACAGGGTATAATCATGAATAATGCAAAACGCACCAGTTTGATGATCTTGATGAGGACCCAATTGTTTGTAGATGAGGTCATTAGTTTGAAGAAGAGTGGGGCCAATGACAAATAGTTGCGGGGATTCTTCCTGGCCAGCTCACATATCACGTTGACTGCTGCCGACTGGACACCTGCATATAATACATCACTTTGTGTACACATACCACCTACATTGAACAGTTCCATCTACCACAGGTGCTTGTTCAGTCAATTGGAGACAAAGTCAATCCCTCTTAACTATTTATGGTTTAAACAAACAACTTATCCCACAATCCTTGTCTACCTTAGGTTAAATAAAGACAATATCTTAGAGGAGTATAAACTTGTCAAAATACATGGTATGTGCTGTACTATACCAATATCTAATTGGCAGATTCTGCGCTATACCAATACATGTATCTAATTGGCAGGTACTATACTAATATTCAACTTGCATGTATTGTACTAAACCAATATTAACTTGCAGTTACTGTACTATACCAATATTTGATTAGTTTGTTACGGCAAAAGATCTCCTCAATCTATCAGTATAAGATTTGCTTCGACAGCAAAAGATCTCCTCAATTTTATTAATATAATATATGCTAAGACTTTTTTCTATTTTCTTAATGATTTCATGTTACTAATTCATTGGCTTTCATCCTCCAATTGTATTTCAAGAACATTAACGTTTCATTCAAGATAAAATTATGTGCATGATCATCAACAGCAACTATCTTCCCTACACTGTACCTGGATCAGGGTCCTCAAGTTTCTCCTTGAGACGAGGGAAGGCGGGTCGCAGGGCCTCTGGGAACTGGAGGAACACTTTGTACATGATGAGCACAGCCTTCTTTCTCAGGTATGGTCGTGTAGATGACATCTAACCACACAATATATACTTATTAATAAACCAATCAATGCCTCTTGAATTGTCTTTTTTAGATCAAGTGTTTTCCATATTTTTTCTTTTTCTCCCTTAATTTGTTCTATCACATATTACAGGAGCAAAATGGGGACACCTTATATATAACCATTATTTTTTTGTTATGGATTGCATTTAATCCTTAATCTTATATAAAATGTGTTTATAGAAACATATCCCAATTTACATTCATAACTACTTTAGATTCAATAAAATTTCATCCGGCATCCTTTACTTTTAACAGATTCTTTTACACAATCATCTGATAATTTTATGGGGTGTGCTAAGAATCAGTTTTGACAATCAACTACATTACACTTCCTCATATTACACCATCCACCAACCCACACACAATCACAGTATACTTCAGTCCAAATAGGGACGTTAGAAAGTTTCCACTATTCATGCATTACAAGAGTGTTCTCTGGAACATGTGTGTCACCTGCTGATATTTGACAGAAAAAGTGTGATGGACAGATGAAAATACAGACGATGGAAAAGTGATAGTAATGAGTCACCTCTGCTTACAGCAGGTGACACAATTACCATCAAATAGCTTTTGTTTCACAATAAGTGTTGCAGTTCTACACACACAGAAACAACCTGCTACAAACACTCACAAAGATTAAACACTGGTATGGGTTTTGAATCTGCATTAAAAGATGTGTATTAAGATACAGGTAGTATGGATACAGTTCTCAATATGAGAAGCATCAACTCACCAGGGTCATGATATCATTGGCGAGATCGCGAGCCAGGTCGGCAGTGATGAAGCATGAAAGTCCGTTAAGAGCCACCCCAGCATCGTACAGGTTCTGGCTGCTCAAGTCCTGCACAGTACAACAAACACATTCAACTTAAAACGTACAATACAATGATTGATCAAAGGCCTCTTGCACATCTTATGAGAGAAATGTCACGGAAGTGACATACCCCCATATATTGCTTTGTCACAGTGTGGAAATATGTATGGATTTAAGCATATGAAGAAATTTTCTGAACAAGTCAACTGAAAAATCAGTCGAAAATGAACTTATATATCTTAATCTTTCACACAATAAATATGTCCAAAACTTGTTTCAATATCCAATTCCTGATATACGATACTAACAGATATGAAAGTCTATTTTTAATAACCATGACCTTAACCCGACTCAACAGCTCTTCAAAGCTTTATCTTTACACAAGCTATATATTTTGCATGCTTCAAAATATTTTATTCCTGACAAAAAGTAACTTAGTAAATTATTGAGAAAAATCTATTTTAGTGAAAGCAAGTAAACAGTAACAGAAGTCTATTTTGAGACGATGAAAATAGAATGACCTTGAGCCATCAGACCCCCTATAGCTTATCAAAGTGTTATCCTAACACAGGCTTTGTGTTCCAAACTTGATTAATGAAAGCCCATACCTGAACAAAATTGAGTAAATTCAGTTTTGGAGAAATCTATTTTTAGTATCAGTGACCTTGACCTATCAAACCTACAGAGCGTATTGAAGCTTTATATCTATACATGAGTATACAAGTACCATTTGATTATAATATCTCATTCCCGACTAATGTAATGAAGAAATTAGCCTTTTGGAGTAACAAAAGTTTTTTTTAGTATGAGTGATATAGACTCATCAGATCCAGACAGCACATCAAAGATCATCTTTACACAAAGTATACATGTCTAAAATTTGATCACAATAAGTAGCTCATGGCAATATTTATTAGAGAAATTCTTTTTTTTAGGACTGACGGACAGATCAACCAATTAACAGAATGATTCCAGTATACCAGTATACCCCTTCAAGCACTTGTTTGCAGAGGTATAAAAAAGTATAAATGTTTGTAATTTCTACACAGGAAACAGGTGAGCTGTCATAAAAGGGATGTTCATCAATTTTTTAAATTTGAACAATATACATATTCAGAACTGTCTTTCGTGATAATTCTTACAATTTATTGATATATGTCTTCAGAAATATTTCTTCCACAATATATTCAGAACCGTTTTACCAGATAATTCTTAAAATATATTGATATTTGTCTTTTTATCTTCTGATATATTTCTTACAATATATTGATATATTTGTCTTCTAATATGCAATTATGAGAATAATATTTTGAATACTCTACACATATAATAAAGTTGTGAATACAATTAGACTGAATGTGTCATCCTGTAACTGTTTCGGACATATTTTTCTCTGATAGTACATGCATGATTTGGCTCATTTATCATTTTAGTTTTAAAAAAAAAAGATCAATAGAAATAAAAAAAAAAAGGTTTCTTTTGCATTTGATAGTAAAAGAAACATTTTTTTTATTTCTACCTATCAATTTTAGTTTTAAAAAAAAGATCAATAGAAATAAAAAAAAATGTTTCTTTTACTATCCCTTTTTAATGTTGGTGAAGTCTTTGTTTCCTGACAAATGTATTGGGCAAGTGTAGGTCACATTGCACAGGAAAATGCTATTTTAGAAAATGCCCACTTCTGGAAAATTGGTTAAATGTAGAATATGGTATCCCCAAAGCAATTGCTTGGCATAACTCATGACACATTCTGCAATGTTGTGTTTTCACAAGTTCTGGATAGCAAATTCATAAGTTCAGCCTGTGATAAGTGCATGCACAAAGAGTGAATGTGATCAGTCATTTGACGGTACACGAAAAATAGATATTTTTAATATAGGTTTAATGATTTTAAATATAAGTTCAGTAGAGTTCTAAACATTGTTGATTGTGATGGAGAAACAACCCATTTTTCTTACAATCACGGAATGTTGCATTGGGTGACCATGCGTCTGTAGTTGGGTTTTGATAGAGGTAATACACAGAGTTAAAAATCAAATTCTTAGTCAATGACCATCTTTAAAAATACACCTAGGTTGCAGTAAGTATTGGGTTCTTCCCCTTGTCTAGACAAAATAACCTTATCAATCTAAAAGTCAATTGGATTTAATTCTTGTCATAAATGACCCACCATCAACAAGACACTATCAGTATAAGCACGTACCTTCCTTATCATATTGGTTGTAAGCATTAACACATCTGTGCCATCATGGAAACTTTGTGAGGCTGCAAGGTATCCAATCCTCTGGAAATGATTCAAGATCACGTTACTTTCCAACTGACACAACATTAAACAAGATTTTAAATGTATTATAATGCCACCAAATACATGTACATAACTTACAGCAAAAAATAATGATGTGTACATTAATGGAAACTGCATAGCATTTCATGACATGTATACACATATACAATTAATAATAACAATATTGTAAGTTGTATCAACTTCTTTTCTAATCAATGCTTACATAAATAAGATTAAACTTAACAATATTTACAAAACATTTTATTGCTGTCAAGTACACTATGACTTGAAGCCATGCCATAAACAATATAGGTTTACACCAGTACTGACTTTATCCCATTACAACTTACCTTGAACGTGAACTTTGGTGAGCTCATCACTTCGATGATGTTGAAGGCTGCCCAGCTGATGTCATAACCAAGCATTTGTAACTGAAAAATCATTGTAATATGATACATTACTGTCTACCAGTAGTGCTGCACTTGCCTGTCATTCAAAACTTATCATTCATTGCAATGGTTAAATTGAGGGTTTGTTCAAATACATAAATGATTATGAGTATGCATAATTATATACAATAATTGAGTAATTTAGCAACTGATACCCTGTTATACATGTATTTTTTATCAATTATGTAACAAGCATGGATAGTGATGAAAAATTATAATACGGTACTTAATACACAGGTACAACACACATTTCAAATCTCAGTATGTTACTCAAAAAATTATGAACAAATCAAATCCCAATTTTCTTGTCTTATAGCATGAATATTGGGTAGCATAAGTAAATGGGTATTCTATATTTTAATTGAGTTTTGTTATCCACTGATATGAAAAGAAATGGGGTTTTAGCTATTTTTAACTGGAATTAGACATGCAGCTTGTCTGTTCCTTAGGATGAGACACATTATAAAATCAACAAGTTGTCAGTAGACAACCAAGCTAATCGTGCATACCACTTAAAAACTAAGTAAAGTTCAAACTCCAGTTTCATGAAAACTAGGGTTTCAAATACAAAAAAGAAATCTTCAACTGATTCACACATCTCACACAGACATAAAGTAGCAGAAACTGGGTGATAATGATGATGATGATGATGATAAAAACACTGCATCATCATCATTATCATCATCATCATCATCATCATCATCATCATCATCATTTCATTGATAATCTAAAATGGAGCTCATAGGCATAGTGATGAATCTGCAGTGTTTTTAAGTTACCTTTCATCTTTATCTTAGCAAAGCCTAAAAATACTTAAAGTAAAGGGACAAAGTATGTCAATAAAGCTATAACTTTATTACCTCCCTAAGTAATGATTCTTTTCTTAATTATAATTAAAAGTTTCAAGGACTGTACCTGAAAATCTTGTTGCTTCCAGCAAAATGTAATCAAATGACAATCTTTTTTCCTAAAGGAGCATGTGATAACAGCCAGCATTCTCACTTTCGAGGAGGATTTTTTTTTTTAATCATATACCATTACACCATAGCTTGTTTCAGAAAAGAGGTGTTCTAACTAATGACGTACATGAGCCTGACAGATGTATCAGCAGTAATCTTATTGTAAGAGACAATACTTACATAGGTAAGCTTGTTGACAGCGATAGCCTTGATGGCCATGTTATCTTGTCGCAGCTCTGCCTTGATCTCATCCAGACACTCCGCCACATACTTCCCCTGAAACACACAGCACACCCAGTCAACAATCCTGTATACACAGTAGTCTTGTTCAATTAGCACCACAGTAAATCAATATCGCAAACTGCAAAGTCAGCAAAATGCACCTTTATTCATTTTTTTTTCAATTATCCATTCAAATAAGAGTGCTGGTATAAAAAACGCTCATCCTGCAATTTTAACAATTCAGGGGTCATAACTCTAGAGTGTCTGGGATATTTTGACTGGTTTTCAAACTCAATTGAGATACTTTGCCAATACACATTATGACAAAGTTTAGTAAAGATTGGTTCAAGTTTGTCAGTGTTAGAGAGTAGACACTGTTAATTTTACAATTTTTTATCAATACAAGAGACATCACTCTGGAGTAGAGCTGTAACAAATACACCAGCAGAGGAACAGATAAGAAATGGTTTCAATCGAGTGATCACTCCCTGTTTTTGTACTAAATGAGTGAAACCGGTTTCTTAGGAGTACATTAATTTTTACTGCAAATATTTTAACTTTTTGAGTGAAACTTTTTCTTACCTTAAAAATGGTGGCCTTATCTACAATACTTGAAAATGGTATTTTATTTGCTTGTAGGGATGATTTCCTAGATCTTCATATTCTTCCTCGAATTGACATTTAGTTTTTCTCGCCAGAAGATAAAGAGGACAAATATGGCTTTATTGAAAATAAAGCAATAATCCTTTCTTATGAAAAAAAATATATACATGTTATATTTGCGCATTATAATTACTTTATACTTTTCAAATGCGTTGCATATAATAAATTCTAAGTTGCATAAACACTTAAAAAATTTAACTGAACAAAGATGATATTGCGCATTTTTAGCCCAGTCCACTATTGATTGGCAGGGATACCATCGACAACGGTTTTAAGTCATCAGGGTGCGCCAGATGCTCTTGAGATTTTGAATGTGCAAACTTCAAATGATCAATGGTTTTTGACAAACTCCACTGCAAACTCCCTACACCGGTTACGACACGCTACGCTACTTTAACCACTGCCACCACAAAAGTCACGTGATGATAGTTGAAACCATGTGACCAACATTTATAATTTTATAAATTAATTTTATATGATTTGATTTTTTACTTTTCTAGAAATCATGAATGTTATTTTCGTGAAATATAACGAAACTGATATGATATATTCAAAACTAGTCATAAGTGATAAAAGTAAATCCGACCTATATCAGCTGAAATTTACTTGTGGCGGCAGTGGTTATGGACAACTGTAAGGGGAGGTAACTAATGCGCCGGGTTAAAGTAGCGTAGCATGACGTAATCGGTGCGCGGAGTTTGGGTTTTTGAAGGCAATACAGTCTAGCTCTAAAGCAGGAAGTGAAAATCAGCTGTTTGTTAAAACATTAGCAGCAATAGATTTCAGTACAATTATTATTATTTCAGTAGAATTATAAAGAATAGAGTGAAGCCCTATTCTCATGTGAAATGGTACGCACAGAATTGAATTGTTTAACGTATTGGTCCAATTTATTTGCGTAAAATATGCAGATACGCAACTTATCTGTTCCTCTGAACCAGGTATACATATAATGCAAAAATAAAAGACACACTAAATTCAGGTTACATATATTTTGAAGTGATTCAGTGGCTGCTATCTCATCAGTCATACACTGTTTTCCCAATGATCACTGAATGATTCCAAGGAAACAAATTGGTTTGAGAAAATAAAAGATAAACAAGAGGGCTATGATGGTCCTGAATCGCTCACCTGATTATAAATGAGCAACATATGTTGGATTTTTCATATGGACCTACTTTTTGACCCCACATGACCGAACTTCGAACTTGTCCAAGATATTATAGAAACAGACATTCCAACCAAGTTTCTTGAAGATATGGCCAAAAATGTGACCTCTAGAGTGTTAACAAGGTTTTTCTATAATTTGACCTCATGATCTACTTTTTGTCTCCACATGTCCCAAATTCAAACTTGTCCAAGATTTTATCGAAACAAACATTCTAAGTTTCATGAATATTGGGCCGAAAATGTGGCCTCTAGAGTGTTAACAAGGTTTTTCTAAAATTTGACCTCTTGATCTACTTTTTGACCCCACATGTCCCAAATTCGAACTTGTCCAAGATTTTATGGAGAGAAACATTCTGACCAAGTTTCATGAAGATTGGGCCAAAAATGTGGCCTATAGAGTGTTAAGATGGTTTTTATAAGATTTGACCTCGTGACCTCTTTTTGACCCCAAATGACCCAAAATCAAACTTGTCCAAGATTTTATGGAAACAAACATTCTGACTAAGTTTCATGAAAATAGGGCCAAAAATGTGGCCTCTAGAGTGTTAACAAGGTTTTCTAAGATTTGACCTAGTGACCTACTTTTTGACCCCACATGACCAAATTTCAAACTCATCCGAGATATCATGTAGACAAACATCCTGACCAAGTTTCATGAAGATTGGGCCAAAATGTGGCCTTAGAGTTTTTTTGACTTGTCCAAGATTTTATAGAGACAAACATTCTGACCAAGTTTCATGAAGATGGGCCTAAAAATATGGCCTCTAGAGTGTTAACAAGCCAAATTGTTGACGACGCACGACGGATGAAGGGCGATCACAAAAGCTCACCTTGAGCACGTTGTGCTCAGGTGAGCTAAAAATAGATTGTTTGAAACGTGACCAAACATTACTTTTCTTAAAATAAGAACTAAAACTTGTACTTGGAGTGAGTAAATACTATTGAAAATGGCAATGCGTGTATTCAAAGTTTTTATGCAAAATATAATTACAAAAAATAATGTTAATAAACCAGATGGTCCAAAAACAATGTTAATACCAGTAGTTTTCTTTTACATATAAATAGGTAAGATATGTTTTATTATTTATATTTATCATTGTGTGTTTCATATTTTTTAATGCCAATCTAATTTTAATTTTTAATTTAATGTTTTACATTCAATATTTATTATCATATCAGGAACATGCAAGAAATGTCAACTATGATAGAATTTAAAGTGACAAATCAATCTTATCAACAATGGGCTTGTTATTAGGCTACCGTACAAGATATTCAAATATCAAATTGATATTTTGTTTTCTAACTGGTTTCTGAAGTTTATTTGCACCTAAATAATCTTAATCTACAAAACAGATAACATACTTTTTTGAAAATATAATTAGTGCCATTACCTTTTAATCTCTACTGATATCCGCTAGAGATTATTTACTTTTAGGATCTAAATCAGTTTTTTGAAACTTTCTCGTAAAAAGGTCATTTAAAGAAAGCTAATTTGGCCATCAAACAATGTCAATGGTTTCAGCAAGCTACTAGCAAGCTGTACGAAAATATCCAAAGAAATCCAAATGAAAGAATAAAAAGAACTGTGTTGATTGGCTATCTAGAGATAAGACTGGACTGTACTGTACGCAAAATGTGTAAGAGTACACTGAAGCTGATACATTTAAGACACCTGTCGAAAAGAAACTAGCAGAAGTCAAGCATTAGACTTTTCGGACACTGATTAATAGGCTGTTATTTGCATAATCAGTTTATCAGTTGTTAATAAGCTTGTTGTAAATATTCCGTTACTTGCTTGCAAATAACAAATATGTATTCGAATACTGGCAATATTCATTGCACTGAATACATGAGTGTATCATGACACCTCTACTCTTGAGTGTTCATGACATTTTAGCTGGTTCTCAAACTTGGTTGAGATATTGTGTCCATTCACATGGATCAAGTTTAGACAAGATTGGTTCTGTTAATTTGGCTTTTTTTTTATCAATTCAAGGGCCATAACTCTGGAGTGTCTGGGGCAATCTGGCTGGTTATTGAACTTGGTTGAGATATCGAGCCCATTTACACTGTGACCAAGTTTGGTAAAGATTGGTTCATGTTTATTAGTGAGTGGACAGTGTAAATTTAGCAATTTTTTATCCAATGTTACCGTGATATTGTGTACATATACATTGTGACCAAGTTTGTTAAGGATTATGTTTATTTGAGTTAGAGAGCGGACAACATCAGTGTACACTGCCTGCACTACAAGTCACGCAGGTGAATCCATATGTCCTGTGTTCAACCAGCCCATACAAATGCAATCTAAGCTGGCCCTGTATACAAACAGACAGGCCCATTAAATATTCTGTTACACTGCACAAATTTCAAGCTCAAGCTGAACAGACCTTATTTGAATATATAACACGAGACTAGCAAACTTGGACATTTAGATTTAAATGATTAAATGATTGTAATTTCTAAGTTAAAAAGGGGCCATAATTTACAATATATTCAGTCAAGATATCTACCTTGGTTGTCTGATGTCCCTGAATATATTTATAAACTTTCAAGTCAATACTATAAATGGTTATTGAGATATCAGGATGATAGTAACTTGCATGCAAATTTTTAACCGAACGCCAACGCTGATGCTGACACAAGGGCGACGACAATAGCTCTCATTTTCTTCCAATAGTCAAGCTAAAAAGTGTAACAGCTTACCTGAATCAATGGCCCAAAGTTAACATTACATTTAGGGTCATTCCGTATATTCTGATTACTTAAAGAATACATTATTATTTAACCCTTTTCTACAAAATGAAGTGTTAGGTAAATATCTGTAATTTATTTACTTCATTCAATTTTTCATAGATGGAGTTCCCCACTTTCCTCCGCTTCCTTAAATAACTAAAACTGAGCATTTTCCTTCATTTAAAAGACATGAAAAACACATATGGACATAAATCTCCCTGTGTAGCAGTGAGAACTATTACCCATATACATCTGCATGATTATCACCAAGTAATGAGTAATTCCCGTCCTACACACACCTTGCAATGGAAATCATGGCTGTTTATGAATGTTAATGATGACCTCATGTGACTTACACAAATGAGCCACTTCCAGTGCATGACACGCCATTCAAAACACACTCATTAAGACACTCAGGATATTTCAGCTAAAAAGAATCCCACCACATTGCCACTTTCACATTTACATTTTTCTCTAATCAGAATCTAGATTATACATAATTTTTAGCTAATTTATCAAATCTCACCTTCCAAAGTATTTAAAATTTTGCTTCTGAATGATTGTGTCTAATAACCTGAAATGTCGAAGTTCTAAACAGATTGGATTATCATATAATGTAGAATGATATTTTAACCAGTTTCTACATTTGTGTCTTGCAACATTGTTTTGTTGAATTCCTAATAGTAATGCTAGGCTAAAGACAAGAGGGCCATGATGGCCCTGGATCGCTCACCTGAGTACCATTGCTACAACTGATTACAAGGTTTTTAAACAGACAAGAATTCTGATATAACTCAATCTTAAACATTTTAGCCCTGACAATACTACACACCAAATATATAAGCACTGGGCCTTATGGTTTCAGAGGAGAAGACTTAGTGTGGGGTCATTTATCTCCAAAGGGCCACCATTTTGAAAATCTTGATAATGAACCATTAGATGATGCTACATACCAAATATCTAATTCATAGAAGAAGATTTTTTAAGATTTTTAATTCTATGTTAAACAAGTGACCCCTGGTGCGGGGGCATTTATCACCATAGGGTCATGATTTGTACAATCTTGGTAATAAACCATAAGATGATGCTTCATACCAAATATCTAATCTCTAGGCCTATGGATTCATAGAAGAAGATTTTTAAAGATTTTCCTATATAACTCTATGTAAAACAAGTGACCCCTGGTGCGGGGTCATTTATCATCGTAGGGCTATGATTTGTACAATCTTGGTAATGGCCCATAAGATGATGCTACATACCAAATATCTAAGCTCTAGGCCTAATGGATTCATAGAAGGAAGATTTTTAAAGATTTTCCTATATAACTCTATGTAAAACAAGTGACCCCTGGTGCGGGGTCATTTATCATCGTAGGGCTATGATTTGTACAATCTTGGTAATGGCCCATAAGATGATCTTACATACCAAATATCTAACTCTAGGCCTATGGATTCATAGAAGAAGATTTTTAAATTTTTCTATATAACTCTATGTAAAAGAAGTGACCCATGGTGCGGGGTCATTTATCACCATAGGGTCATGATTTGTACAATCTTGGTAATGAACCATAAGATGATGCTTCATACCAAATATCTAATCTCTAGGCCTTATGGATTCATAGAAGAAGATTTTTAAATTTTCCTATATAATCTATGTAAAACAAGTGACCCTGGTGCGAGGGCATTTATCACCGTAGGGCTATGATTTGTACAATCTTGGTAATGAACCATAAGATGATGCTACATACCAAATATCTAATCTCTAGGCCTTATGGATTCATAGAAGAAGATTTTTAAAGATTTTCCTATATAATTCTATGTTAAACAAGTGACCCCTGGTGCGGGGGCATTTATCACCATAGGGTCATGATTTGTACAATCTTGGTAATAAACCATAAGATGATGCTTCATACCAAATATCTAATCTCTAGGCCTTATGGATTCATAGAAGAAGATTTTTAAAGATTTTCCTATATAACTCTATGTAATACAAGTGACCCCTGCTGCGGGGTCATTTATCACCATAGGGCTATGATTTGTACAATCTTGGTAATGAACCATAAGATGATGCTACATACCAAATATCTAAGCTCTAGGCCTAATGGATTCATAGAAGGAAGATTTTTAAAGATTTTCCTATATAACTCTATGTAAAACAAGTGACCCCTGGTGCGGGGTCATTTATCATCGTAGGGCTATGATTTGTACAATCTTGGTAATGGCCCATAAGATGATCTTACATACCAAATATCAAGCTCTAGGCCTAATGGATTCATAGAAAGATTTTTAAAAGTTTTTCTATATAATCTATGTAAAAAGTGACCCATGGTGCGGGGCTTTTCCCATGGGTCATGATTTTAAACTTTGGGAATGAACCAAAAATGATGCTTCATCCAAATCTAATCCTTTGGCCCTTATGGATTATAAAGAGATTTTTAAAATTTTTCCATATAACTTATTAAAAAAAAAAAGCCCTGTGCGGGGCATTTTTACCCTAGGGGTATGATTTGAAATCTTGGGAATGAAATAAAATGTGCACATACCAAAAATTTTAATTTAGGCCTTATGGATTATAGAAGAAAATTTTTAAAGATTTTCCTAATAATTTTTATGTTAAAAAAAGTGACCCCCGTGGGGGGGATTTTTTACCTGGGTATGTTTTTTTACAAACTTGGAATCCTAAAATGATGCCATACCCAAAAACTAACTTAGGCCTTAGGATTTAGAAAAAGATTTTAAAGTTTTCTTAAATCTTTAATACTCCTGT
>CM037782.1:47714144-47764144 GCA_021229015.1 Solen grandis | reverse complement strand
TTATTGACAAAGCATTCAAATAGTCGGGCATGCTGACTTACGGCTCTTGTTATACTTTCAGGTCTGTGTGTGAAAATCTGCTTGACCATGACCTGATGACATTTGTAAATGCAAAATCATTCATCAGGACATTTCAGCTGATTCGCAAAATTATTGGAGGTGTGGACTACAAGGTAAATACTAGACAGCAGAGTAAGACTGCTTTATAGGGACATTATTTTTACTCATTCTAGAAAAGTAAGATCAAACTGAACATAATGTTTTGTCAAGACTTTCCTATCAGTTCTATTTACTTTAGACAATAACAGGGTGCGTCAGCATAGGCAGGTGATGTGGTTTGGTTCATACTGGTTACTTTTATAATGGAGATACACACAGTTTGCCACTTGTTTGGTTCTCATTTCAATCATGGTAAGATGATTTATCATTTACCGTACTACTGCATGTGTGGATGCCTGCTTACAAAGCTTGCAAGAAACTCTGTGAAGCAAGTGACAGCCATTTTCATAATTCAGATTTGGCATATGTTTTCAGTCTTACATAAGCTTTCCAACCAATAAAAAATTCTTGTTAAACATGGCATGGCAGTTTGTATTTATACTAATGATACATAATAACACAAGACAAAATATCTTGCTGAGAGAATTAGTGTGAACTTCTGATATATTAGATTTAGATTAGTAGGAAGAGTTTAAAGCCAAAAAAATAATACAATGTAGCAATGTTAAGAAAAAGTTTTAACATTTTTTCTAAGTCCAAAAGGGCCATAAATATGCAAATATATTGAAGTGGTAACACAGTCCAATATACATGTACAATGTAGTACAGTTTCTAGTTTTGAGCTTATAAGTGAACTACACATTATCATAAACCCCTTGATAATTGACCCCAATTATGATAGCAACATGGTGACTGTTTTCAGGGCTGCCGGGATCTGTTGAGGGTGATTCTACATAACTACAATATCACGTCCCAGAACGCCAATGTCCTACCACAGGTGGAGGCAATGATCTCGGTGAGTATTATAAATGAGATTTACTTAAATATTGTACTGCCACTTCCCTGTCCTGGTTAAATATATTGGTTGAAACAACCTTACTTGCAAGTTCGATGTTTAAAAGGATCTTAAAGATATTTAAACTTCCTTCAGCTGCCTTGACACAGTCATAAGACTTATTATTGCTCCAAATGTTTTTATGCCCTGGCATCGATAGATTGGGGGCATATTGTTTTTGGTCTGTCTGTTTATTTGTCTATCTGTCTGTTTGTCACAAAACTTAAACCTTGACCATAACACAGAAGTCCTTCCACCTACAGCCTCCAAACTTCTCAGGTGCATGCGTCTTGATGAACTCTACCCACCAGGTGACTTTGACCTTCAAATGACTTGACCCCTAAGGTCTAAGTCCCCCCGTGGGGGCATGGTGTTTATTTGAATATAGTGCTTGTTTGTTTAACTGTAAGTCCCTAATATTTAAAAAAATCAGGAAAATAGCTCCACCGCCCATTCAAGATTTGGAGTTCAAAGTTTGCCTTGGTCAAAATATTCTGAATATTGCCTTTTGGTCAAGATCTAAAATGTATGTATTAATAAACAGACTAAGGGATGTTTTGATCAAACCACCTCTGACATTTATTTGTCCTTGCAATGCAGGTGGTGACCTACATATTGGACAGGAATGCCTGCCTCCTGCCCAGCTACTTGGCAGTCAATGAGATCACAAAAATCAGTCCAGATGTTAAGAACTGGCCACACTGGGTAAGTTGTGGATGTCAGCTGGTCATATATAGTCAACAAACAATCTTAAAGTTGTATATGGACCAACAGGTTATTTACTTCCAACTTGTTTGAAAACACTATCAAATGACCACATTATTATACCACCGTTTACAATGTGAGATGAATGCTGTAAAGAAACCATGTGCACTGTCTCATTGTTTTTTTTTTGTTTTTTTTTAATGAAAAAACATGATCTTTTATATTTTTGAATGAGAATTATCCATCACCCTAAGTTATAATTCTAGTTTTCAGAAAACAGCAACAAAGAAATTGATTATCTTAATTTTGTACAAAGTTCAAAAGTTGCATACTCATGCTATATATTTTTGCATATTTCCAGTGAAAATGATATAAACATATAGGTAATCTATGTCATATGCTTTTTTGACAAACAACATGTCATGCTAATTGTTTTTTTGAACATATATGATAACCTCACCATATGCATATTTCAGAAGATGGGAAGGCTCTTGTCAGATTTCCTGCATGGCTTCAGGCCAGTGGCTCAGATGGTCACTATCTCAGGTGAATCTCCTCTATCTCCCTTTCTTAATACTACTCTCTCTTTGTCTTCTTTCCTTCTCTATTTTCTCAATTGATAATACTGCTAGGTGGATATCTTAAGAGGTATTTTGAAATTGTTCTCTTCTCATCACATCTAATTTTCTTAATTCTTCTTTGGTTTCCTTATGTCAGGGAATTTTCATGGCCTTCCAAGACACAAGTACTGGTCCATCCTACGAACCGTTGAGAGGGATTAGTATTAATTGTAAGAATTTTTCCCCACCAACATTAAATAAATGAGTTTTAATTCCATTTCAGTATATTGATATTAAGGAGGCTGGTGAAGGATTGCATTGTAGTATGTGTAGATTCCAGATGATGATATAACCCTTTCCCTCATATATACTCATTTTGACGCCCTCAATAGGTATCACATAAAGCCTGATCTGCAGAAAACCAGTTAAACCTTACCAAATTTAATTACAAAATCCTCATTTCCAGACCACTGAGGAGCAGCGAACAGCATAAAACCTGATCAGCCTGCGAGTTACTCGCAGGCTGATCTGGTTTTATGCTGTTCGCAAAGGTCTTTTCATGGTGTCCTCTATGAGGGAAAGGGTTAAAGTACATAAACCATGATGCCTTTGTTCCAGGTCGTGCCCAGCTGTTGCCTGTGGTTGGTCACTCTATGCCCACCAGCAATGTGTGGAGGCTAAACCCAAAGGATCTCAAGTTTTTCCTGAGTGGTCCGCTACCGTACACCCGGGAAGTACAGGAACCTCAGTCCGGACTCCTGCGTTATGTACTGGAGCAGCCTTACTCCCGGGACATGGTGGGAAGCATGCTGGGTCTCAACAAACAGGTGAGAGCACTCTTGTAATATTAATGGAAAATAGTATCTACTTACTTGCGTATCTCTACTTTACTAGTCTCCAGAAATACAGAAACAGTTTGTAGGAAAGAAGCTGAAATATCATAACCTCTGTTACATGAGCCTGCTTGATAAAGAGTACGTGTATTTGAATTAAGATTTTATATTTAATTCATAATAAGAAAAGGATTCAGTATAAGTTACTTAGGGACTTTAAATTATAAGTCTCCCCTCATTATATCCCTGCATGGTGAGAGGTATCAGAATCACATATGTCACATCCTGTTGTATTTAGTCTGATCCTGTCATCACTCCAATTCAATGTATGAAGACAGTGGAGCTAATGTCTTACAGTGAAACTTGGTATTGCTTTATAGTTTAATTCTGTAGCTTGTATTTAGGATGAGTAGGGTCAAAACTATTGATACTAAAGATAATCTGATACTAAAGATAATCTGATACTAAAGATAATCTGAAACTGATATGAAATTGGACAAACTCAGCAATACAAGGGTATTAATTCACTTTAGTTATAGGTTGCAATGTAGTAAAAATCATGGAACTTCTAAAATAGAGGTTTGTAAGACGTGCATTCCTGAAGTACATGCAATGATAATGTAATACTGTAGCTAACTGTATTTATGTCCATATATCCAGGTGAAGCAGCGGTGTGAAGTGTTGGAGGAACAGCTGGTGGACCTCGTCGTGTCTGCCATGGAACACTCCGAGAACTCAGATGCGACCACCGACCCCAGTCTCAGTCACCTCCTGTGGCAACACCTCTCCAGCCAGCTCATCTACTTTGTCCTCTTCCAGTTTGCCTCCTTCCCTCACATGGTTATCTCCCTTTATGATAAGGTGAGTAATCCAGTTATGTATCTTAATTAATTCCGCCTCAACTTATATGATAGTAATATGATTATGAGCAGTATTTTGGAAACAAAATGTTGGTATAAAGACATTGATAGGGACACAGCTTTATCATGAAAATGTTATTCACAGAAGGCAGGGATATCTTCATTAAAAAGAAAACAGTGAGAGTAGTTTGGATGTAAATAAACAGTAAAACTGCTGATTCCATTTCAGTTGAAAGACCGCAACCTGAACAAAGGCCGTGACCATCTTATGTGGGTTCTCCTCCAGTTTATCTCTGGCAGCATACAGAAAAACCCGGTATGTTTTATTATCCTGGTTTTATTTTAATCAAGCTTTTTTTTTCTTCTTCTGTATTCATAAAGTATACATGTATATAACATTGATTTTGCCACTCCCAAGGCAAAACTGGTTGAATGCCAGGTAAGTCACCTGAAGGTCTCTAGTCTGAGATTATTCAGGTTATGTCCTCAGTGATTATTTAGATTTTGAGATGTCATTTGTTTGCTGATGACTTCAGTAGTTTTTTCTAGGGTAGAAGAGGGTAAAAGACTGCCACCAAATGACCAAGGAAAGTTTGTTAAATCTCATTACAGTCAAAGATTTAATCATGAAAAAGACAAAAAAAAGAAATGTGTTCTAAGTATTACATAAAAATAAAAAATCATGTTCAGTATAGGTGATAATTTCAATTTGAATGATTGTTATGTGATCGTTACTGTGAATATGGATACATCATATTATTATGCAGATTTCGTAGCTAGAGTCATCCAATGTTTAAAACTGTATTTAACCATATCCTGCACATGTTACAGTTGAGTGACTTCCTGCCGGTACTAAAGCTGTATGACCTGCTGTACCCGGACAGTATGTCTATTGCCCTGCCAGACATAACCAAGGCCCAGTCTACCCACACGGTGGCTGCCACCTGCATCTGGATACACCTAAACATGAAGGCCAAGACGGACAATGTCCAGTTACAGAGGCCCATACCGTATGCCTTGCGAGAACATCAGGAGGCTCTGGGCCAGCACTTAGAGTAGGAACACACTTTTTGGGGGGGGGGGGGGGGTTAAAAATTTTAGAAAATTTTTGTTTAAAATGCCTTTATTATAATCCAGCTGTGAAATGTAATCATTTGAAGTTTTAAGAATGAAGTTTTGATCTTATAGGGAATTTCATATTCTAAAAAGCTTGTAAGATCAGTGGGCATTTTTAAAAAATAAATTTTTAATAATCTCAAGTAGAGGGAATCACCCTGCTAGAGGATTGCATCAGAACATTGGAAACCACTTAAAAATATTTATATCTGGACTATTTGGTTTCAGGTTATATTCAGTGAGTACAGACTTTTGTCTTTTAAAATCATTTAAATTGTCATGATTCAGCTCTGATATATTAGCTGATCTCTTGAAGTTATTTAACCCTTTCTCTCATAGACGATACCATGAAAAGATCTATGCAAACAGCATAAAACCAGATCAGCCTGCGAGTAACTCGCAGGCTGATCAGGTTTTATGCTGTTCACTGCTCCTCAGTGGTCTGGTATTGAGGATTTTACAATTAAATTTGGTAAGGTTTAACTGTGGTTTTCTGCAGATCAGGCTTTATGTGGTACCTACTGAGTGCGTCAAAATGAGTCTATATGAGGGAAAGGGTTAATGACTAAATTATAGCCAAAGCCTAGTGATTTTCAATCTGTACTAATATGTGAAACCACTGTGTTATTTCAGGAGTCTGAAGCAGAACCTGACCAACAGAAGCCTTCCTGGTAATGACTACAGGATACCTCTGTTGTGTAATGCATGTGAGTACACATCCTTTCTTACCCTTTGTATGAGGGTGGTTGTACCATATATTGGATTAAAATGGGTTTAAGAACTTACCAATATGTTATACTGCTTATACTTGATCACTTTTTAAAAGTAACTAAATAGATTTACTTAAGTTGTCTAAAGAATTAACATTCTGGTCATTGTGTTTTGACTTAGTTGTATTAAGATTTTAGTTTGATATTTTATTACTGTTTTCTCTGACTGAAATAGTGTAACAAACAGTTTTCTAGAATGACATCTAGCTATATTAGGCGAATTTATTATTATGCGCTTTGTCATGTCTTCTTTGGTACATCAAATTTGAGGAAAAAAGTCATTACTTTTAGTAGAAGCCTTTATAATTACAAATTTGTAATGAGGTTATTGTGTTAATGTTTCAGACAGTACAAACCCACAGCTGTTCAACCTGCCCATGAGTATCCTGGTTGAAAGTATCTATGGCAACAACAAGAACACCTGCCTGTTGCCAGGTAACCTGGTAGCCTCTGCCCCCACCCAGCCCCTCTCCATGCATCTCCTGGACTCCCTGACAGTACATGCCAAGATGAGTCTGATCCACAGTATTGTCTCCAGGGTGATCCGCCTGGCCAAGAACAAGACCACCGTGGCCCTGGCACCAGCACTTGTAGAAACCTACAGCAGGCTTCTGGTCTATATGGAGATAGAGTCACTTGGGATCAAAGGATTTATCAGTCAGTTGCTGCCCACGGTGTTTTCAAGCCATGCCTGGGGTATCCTGCACACACTGCTGGAGATGTTCAGTTACAGACTGCATCACATTCAGCCTCACTATAGAGTTCAGCTTCTCGGACATCTCCACACTCTCTCCTCCATCCCACTGACCAATCAAAATCAGCTTCATCTGTGTGTAGAGAGCACAGCTTTGCGGCTCATAACAGGACTTGGGAGTGCAGAAGTTCAACCACAGTTGTCCAGAATCTTTAATGAACCAAAGACCACAGGATTTCTGTCTCAAGATTCCGAGGAACTGAACCGTGTCTTGGTTCTGACACTGGCCAGGGCGATGCATGTCACAGGATCAGAATCGTTCTCCACAAATTGGTGTAAAGACATCCTTGCCACCATCATACAGAGCACGCCACATTCATGGCCGTCCCACACTTCCTCTTGCTTCCCTCCATCCTTGACTGAGTTCTTCCACCAGAACCCCATCCCTAGAGAAGACAAGAGCAATCTGAAACGGAACGTTGAAACAGAATACAAGAAGTGGAGAAGTATGGCCAATGAGAACGATATCATCGCACATTTCAGCATGCAGGGGACGCCACCATTATTCCTCTGCATCATATGGAAGAACCTGATAGATGAGAACAGAATCCCTCCCATTGCTTACAAAGTCCTTGAGAGAATAGGACCCAGAGCCTTATCTGCCCATCTCCGGACATTCACAGATTTCCTTGTGTATGAATTCTGTGTGGCTGGAACTCAGAATTATTTCACACGCTACATTGAGGCCATAAATGACATGGTGTGGAAGTGTAACATCCTTACGATTGACAGGCTGGTCCTCTGTCTGGCACTGAGAAACTTGGAGAACAATGAGGCTCAAATTGCCTTCTACATTATTTATCAGATTCTTGTCAGGTCTACAGACTTTAAGAACAGAGTTGGCGACTTCCTGCGTGAGAACTCCCCTGACCACTGGCTTCAGAGCAGCTGGCATGAGAAGCACATGAACTTCCACAAGAACTACCCAGAGAAGTTTTTCTACGAGGGAATCCAGGATTTGAACAGTCCTATACAGCATCAGTATCTGCCTGTCTACTTTGGCAATGTTTGTCTGAGGTTTATACCAGTGTTGGACATTCTGATCCATCGGCTGATTGAGATGTCGTCAGTGCAGAAGTTCCTAGAGAGCATACTGGACAACCTGGGAGGTCTGTACAAGTTCCATGACAGGCCCATAACCTATCTGTACAACACTCTGCACTATTATGACAGCAAGTTGGCAAGTCGGCCTGGCCTGAAGAGGAAGCTAGTTGGAGCTATTATCCGTGCACATCAAGACATACACCAAAACAACTGGTGTCTGACAGAGGACTATCAGCGCTATCTTCAGATGTCTGCAGAAACCATCAACTGGATACCTGAGCAGGACTATTACATCAGACTCATAGGGAGACTTGTTGACACAATAGATGGACGCTCCCCGTTCCCCAACTGTGACTGGAGATTTAATGAGTTCCCCAACCCGGCTGCTCACGCCCTGCAGGCTACATGTGTGGAGCTGATGGCTCTACCAGTCTCCAGCCAGATTGTTGGTAGTGCCATACTGGATGTTGTGCTGAAGAGTTCAACACAGTTGCCTCGTGAGAGGCTCATGGGATGGATGAATGCTGTAGGACTTGTACTCACAGCTCTGCCCGAGAGTTACTGGACGGTACTGAATGACAGAATCATCGAGATGATCCAGAGTTCACAGTTGTCAAACCTTGGCAAATCATTCTTTGAAATGTTTGACTTCATGGCCTGTCAGAGCATGTTTGTAGAATCCACGTGTAGTTACCTTGTGGCCTTGGCACATGCCATATGGCATCATGCAGGCATCGGACAGCTGAGTGTCTTACCACAGTTTGTGAAAGAGAAAGTGAAGCCAGTGGTGAAAACTGAGGAGCAATATCTCTTCTTGTTGTACTTGATAGGTCCATTCTTGTCACGGTTTCATATCGAGAGGACGAGATGCCTGGTGGATCTCACGGTCGCACTTTATGAAATTCTTGCTAACATTGATAGGTCGTGTGAACATCTGCACCACATGGAGACTATTACAGACTTCCTGTACCACATAAAGTATATGTTTGTTGGAGATGGCGTGAAGAACGAAGTAGAGAAGGTCATTATAAACCTGCGGCCTGCCCTGAAACTGAGATTGCGGTTCATCTCCCACACCAGTGTGGACGAGACACCTGTGTCCACTCCCCGGGAACCTCTGTCTGCCTCCGGGGGGATAGAGTCAAAGGGGAAATACTTCAGTGAATAATAGATAGGCAAAAAATGAAAAGAAATAACACATTTATTACTCTTTTTTTTTGCTCAGGATATAACCTTTTACCACCCAGTTGTGCCATTTTGACATTTTAAACCATTGTAAAGGTTAAAATTTACAATCTTTGGATGTGCATGCTTGTTTGCTATCACTGGACATTGGTATTCTTATAACTCGTATATTATTTGATGAAATTTTGGTATATTTTTTTTTCTTTTTAAAAAAGTGATCTTTATCAATATATGTGTTCAGAAATATTGTTTGTACATAAAACTGGAGAAATATGTCAAAAATATTTTTTAAGATTTGTATAGATGTTTCTCCCATTTGCTTAGTGTTCTACAAAGTTGGATTTAGTCATCCATGTTCATTGTACATATTCATTCATTAAATGTTATTTTTCTGTAGATCAGATATTGAATAGGTAGTGCTATTGTGTCAATGAAATACTTTTGCATCTGTATAAATGTATCAGGACCAATTTCATCATCAAATGCGAGACCTGCATTGGTTGGTTGTAATGTATATCATTCTGTGTGTATTATCATCATTTTGCTGATCAATGGATATATCTGAAGGGTGACCTAGAATTTACCTTCAGATATTGGCAAGACAAGGTGACTTTTTATATCCTTGTCTGTGGTAAAAATATAGATCATTATTTGTCAGTTATTGCAAATTTGGAAGGCTAATGATCTCTTTATTTAGCAATTAAAGGACGGGCACATTGAAGAGAAAACAAATAGAAAAGAATAATTTATGTCTGGTATGTATATAAAGAACAAAACGATGCTGGAGTGAAGTTATATTGTTTTTAATGTGATATGGTATTAGTAACTGTAATTCTTTAACACTACTTTTACACAGTGGTTGACCAGAGAAAAGCTCTTTCGAACAGAAAGCAGTTTTAATTCAGAACAGATTTTATGTTTCCCCCTGAACAAGGTATTGAGGAGTTGGGAATAATCTAGTTATAAATGGTCACATTGGTAGTCATTAATGACCTCATATATATATATGTGTTGCTTAAAGCAGGTGACTGCTTATTCCAGTGTTAGAATATAGAGATTTTCATCAGGGGGATCTCAAACTGACCGTTAAAAGCAGGGAGACCATTGATACCAGGACTTGCTTAAGGAAGGTTAGCCAGTAGTCAGATCTTTCTTAAGCCTTTCCCTCATATAGACTCATTTTGACGCCCTCAATAGGTACCACATAAAGCCTGATCTGCAGAAAACCACAGTTAAACCTTACCAAATTTAATTACAAAACCCTCATTTCCAGACCACTGAGGAGCAGCGAACAGCATAAAACCTGATCAGCCTGCGAGTTACTCGCAGGCTGATCTGGTTTTATGCTGTTCGCATAGGTCTTTTCATGGTGTCATCTATGAGGGAAAGGGTTAAGCCATCAGTCAAGGGAACAATAGACAGTGACCGCTTAATGGAGATGACAGCTAAATTCCTGTTATGGAAGACATTTTGTCACATCTTTTTGGCTGACCGGAGTACTTGAGCTGAAGATTAGCTTTTGTGATCTAGGGCCATCTTGACTTTATTTCTGTCCCTTCATAACTACAAGTATTGTTTCAACTGCATACTCATATTGACATTAAAATTGCAACTAGAGTATAAAGGTATGGTGTTTCAAACTTATAAGCCTGGAGGTTTTCATCCTTAGCACATCTTGATTATGCACATACTTCTATCAGAACACCATATATTAGTCTTATAATTACATTTTGTAGTTTATTCAAAACATACGTTTGTATCAACAGACTATCACTGTTAACCCATCTAGATCATCAAAATGGATGATACACACGAAGTTGCAGCTGACAGCATTTCTCAGAAATATATCCATTGAACTATTTCATCTTAATGTTGACCAAGTCAAATCATCATCATGTACATGTATACAAGGTTTTTTTAAATGCATTTTTTTTTTGTAAAACACATTTTGTTATAAATTTATTGTATACATTTTCAAATCCATTATTGTTAGTGGACTGATAACTGAAAAATCTATGTGAAATAAATTGTAAGATATTTAATCCTGTTTCCTGTAATTTTCAGCCATGTTCACATTATGTGAAACTTCCAGCAGTTGTGCATTTCATTATTGATTTAAAAAAAATGAGTCATGATATATGAATTTGTATTCTGCAAGATTTGATTACTGGTATCAGTTAAACAATTTGTAGTTACGACTGCGCTTGTCTTTTAAAAAGGCCTAAAATTAATTTTGTTCAGTGAAAATCATGTGAAAGGACCTGCAATGTTATAAAGCTCTGCAGACTAATCAAGAAAGATCCTTTTCCATCTAGACCAGCATATTATAACCGATTTTATTTCGCATAAGTCAGTCAATCTTGTTTTCAAAGTTTTGAATTTTATCAGAGATCTCAAAAAGCAGTTATGGTGTGTTTGTGATGTGTGCATGGAAAAAAACTGCTGTTCCTTATTCATAGAAGAGCAGTCTGTGTTGCAATAACTCTGTCCAGTGATTTTTGTGAAACCTGCTGTATGCAGAGATGACATATTGGGATCACTTTACCGTCATCCGTCTATCCATCCGTCTGTCTGTCCGTCAAGCTTTTTCAGTCGTGCTTCAGCAGGTGACACCAGTTCCAAAGATCACTCTGTTTTATTTTGTGAATTTACTACTTTTTAGGGAGGGTTTTTCCTAGCCAAAAACTGACTTTTTTTAGCTCACCTGAGCACTAAGTGCTCAACGTGAGCTTTTGTGATCACCCTGCATCTGTTGTGTGTTGTGTCGTCAACAATTTGCTTTAAACAACATCTCCTCTGTAACCACTGGACAGAATTTGTTAAACTTGGCAGAGATTATCCTTGGGTGAACCTTCACAAAAGTTTCTAAAATAAACTAAATCCATGTGGAACTCTGGTTGTCATGGCAATGGAAAGAAAAAAAGAAAATTTTAAAAATCATCTCCTTCAAAACTACTGGCCAGATTTCAAAATGTTTCAGTACAGATGTTACTTGGGTAACCCTCTACCAAGATTGCTAAAAAATTTCTGATCTGAAAAAAAATATGGCCACCAGGGTTGGGGCTAATTTGCCTTTAATGTATATAGTGAAAACTCATCTCCTCTGAAACTGCTGGACAGAATTTAATTGAATTTGGCAGGGATAATCCTTGGATGAACCCTCACAAAAGTTGCTAAAATAAACATGATCCATGAAGAACTCTAGTTGCCAGTGCAGCGGAAAGAAAAAAAATATGAAAACTTAAAAAATTCATCCCCAACAGAACTACTGGCCAGATTTCAAAATGTTTTAGTGCAGATCCTCCTCGAGTATTCCTTTACCAAGATTCCTAAAATTATTCCGATCTGATAAAAAAAAACAAAAAAACAGCTGCCAGGGGCAGGGCTTATTTAAACGACATCTCCTCTAAAACCGAAGGACAGAATTTGATTAAATTTGGCAGAGAAAATCCTTGGATGAACCTTCACAAAAGTTGCTAAAATAAACTTGATCCATGTAGAACTGGTTGACATGGCAATGGAAAGAAGAAAAAAAATGAAAACATTAAAATTCATCTCCTTCAAAACTACTGGCCAGATTTCAAAATGTTTTAGTACAGATGCATCTTGGGTAACCCTGTACTCAGGTGAGTGATTCAGGGCCTCTATAGCCCCCTTGTTTCCCAATAACTACCAATTTTCCAAATGTTGATTTGAACTTTCTTGGACATTATTATCACCTATAATTATTTTTTTTGTTAACAGTTTCATAATCTTGTAACTTCCCATTTTTTTTTAATCTATAAAGCTAAATTTCCCAATATGAAAGCCACAGGTGGTGAAAGAAAAAAAATCATTGATATCCTAATACACATCCACAAAACCTCCTAGGATATTTATTCGCTTTGGTAAGATTTCCAAACTCCTATATATTTGTTATAATAGGGATTTAAACCAGAAGTCTTAACTAGTGAAGAGAACAAATTTCTACATGCACCATTTTACAATGTAAATATTTTGTATAAAAAATAAAAAAAAAGATAAAGCAGAAATAATCCCAAATAAAATTTTCTGATTTTTTTCTCAAGTTTAAAAAAATTTCAGAAATCTTCAGACTGATGTCCCAGGAAGTATACGTTAACTCCTACAAGGAGGTACTAATAAGGGGAGATCACTTTAGATTGGAAGAACCCGACTGAGCCACAATGATAAGTACTGAATAAAACTGTTAACTAGATTCAGCTCTTAAAAACAAACTCCAAAAGGCTTCTAAAATTGATCTACTATTGTCTTTTCTCTCTGCCACCCACTTTACACCATCATTAAACCAGATCAGATGGAATTCTGTCTTTAAATATTTGTTCAGTGTTTTATCTCGAAGGCACCGAGGGATAGCAAACAGTATAGACCGGACCAGCCTGTGAGTTACTAGCAGGTTGATAATGTTTTATACTGGTTGAATGATGGCTTTTGTTTGGAAACAGACAAAGGATTTCAGTGACAGCAGTACCATAATTGGAAATAGATGTCCTACCCTTTAATTAGGTGAATTTGAAATCATCCAGTAACAGTATGATTAAGGGAGAATTCAGTTGGTTGATCTATTCAGGTAACATATCTGAACGCTACTATGTTAGCGTTTCAAATAATCCAGTTATAAAACTATCACCAAAGGTTATAAATACCCCCATATCCCACCTGGTCTTCATATGGTGAGTGTAGGACAGGACACGATGTGCATGTTCACTATATGCTAACCCCCACTTCTGTGAAGTAGGGTATACATGTAATAAACTTGGCAAATTTAACCAAGCACACACAGCTTAATAAATCTTAAATTGTGGATAAAAGTTTTCTGGAAATGTTACATCATAAGTGTTGGGATTTTCTGTACTGTCCACCTACTCTCCCTGAACTCAGGTTTGTCAATTGAACTCTTTCTTTGCAGAAGTTAAGTCAGGCTGGCTCAAAGGTTATTTGTAATATTTTGAATACTTTCACAAGGATTTTGCTTTTAAACTATATGCTCTTAATTTTGTTTTAATTGGTTTTAAACTGGAGTTACATGATATTCGATTTCAGAGTTTGCTAACTTAAAGTCAAACAAAATACAAGATTTTTATTGCAAAATGTATGTTTAATTTTGTGGTTGAATAGAAATGTCTGTATTGTAAACATTTTAACTCGGACAACAAAATGATGGTCACTATGGCAATCATTGCAACCATTTCTGTTCTGTTTCATTGATGATTTGATTAATACTTCAACCACTTGTCTACATGACCATCAGAAAAACAAAACTATTCAACACACAACCTCTGCGAACAACTTTAACCCTTTCCCTCATATAGACTCATTTTGACGCACTCAGTAGGTACCACATAAAGCCTGATCTGCAGAAAACCACAGTTAAACCTTACCAAATTTAATTACAAAATCCTCATTTCCAGACCACTGAGGAGCAGCGAACAGCATAAAACCTGATCAGCCTGCGAGTAACTCGCAGGCTGATCTGGTTTTATGCTATTCGCATAGGTCTTTTTCATGGTTTCCTCTATGAGGGAAAGGGTTAATTCAATTCAGCTTGATTCACTAATTTCAGTTAGTGTCAGGCTACATATCTAATTTTCTTGTTTAGAAACTGCCAAGGCCTCCATGGCCGAGAGGGTAAAGTTGCTGACTTTAACACTCACTCAGCTCCTCACTGCGCAGGTTCGAATCCCGACTGGGTCATTTCGATTTTCATGTGAGGAAACCTTCCTGCTGGCTTGCGGTATGTCGGTGGTCCTTATTTTTTTAACTCAAAAGTAATGAAATGGGTATATTTATGAATGAAACATCATACACATTTAAACAATCTTCTTTAATTGCAAAATACAATCATGATAAACATATATTAAATACAATTCATAAACAAGTTAACCCTTTACCACACAAGAGATATACTCAGCCAAAAAAGTAAGTACCCGCTTTTCAATTCTTAAAATCTCTTTTAATATTCTGTTGACACAGGAAATTAACTAATAAACAATGTACAATTAATCATTGGAGTACCTGTTGACCTAAGTTTAATCCGTTACAATCCATGCCTTACAGTTAAAGACCAACTTTAGTGACTTTGCACAGGTTGATATCTAGTAGTAGTATTGGCAGATCATTGAAATCAAGCTATTGGGATGCTAAATGCCGGTATGTATAATGGATTCGAAGCAAGTGTCATTGGATCACTAGGAAAGGTACTCCAGATAGATCAAACAGAATATATGCATAGTCCAAGTGTATAGATAGAAATGTATGATGGGGTCTTTCTTTTTCAGCTGAGTATATCTAGGTAATGAACAATGCAACTACTATTACAAAACAAGATCTGCCTGCATTCAATTTGCTGGCTGATCAGGTTTTAAATCATTCCCTACCCAGAGCATCTGAGATGAAAGAAGAAAGGAAACAACAAAATCGAACCTGATCAGACTTGGACTTACATTCAGTCTGATCTAGCTTAACATTGGTATAATAAGGTGTGAAACAGAGTGAATCAGAGGTAAAGGGCTCATAAAACATCTTCAAAACAAACAAATATATCAATCGAATTTTCTGGTACAAAACACAATGTCAGATACATTATACTTTTGACTAATGTGTTGCTCTTGTAAAACACAGCCAAACTAAATATGCTCTCTCTCTATCTCTCTCTTGCACAAAGATGTCAATGCCAGTAGTAAGCATTTGATGGTCCATCGCTGTTACATACATGTATACCCATACCAGGGGCCCCACTTTTTTGCAATGAACAGGCCATTTTGTCCAATCTCCCGTGACCCCAAACACTGACTTGAACATCCTCAATTTTCATCACCATATTCTTGTTATGCACTTATCCCTTTCCTATAGTGATGTCCAGCTAATTACTGGTAGAGGAAGACCCCCACATACACAGAGGCACCCAATTAGAACCAACCACCTACCACAAACCATCAGTTAGGCTAAGTCACATGAAAAATGAGAGATCAGACTAGGTCTTGTGTTCTCAAAATAAAAATGGTATTTAAGTATAAGAGTACTCAGACTCAAACTATACCCATTAGTTTTAATAGGATTTTGAGTATGATACTCAAATTTGAGCCTAAGATCTTACTGTGATTGTACTTCAGTTTTTTGAGAAAACGGGGCCAGGACTTACACCATATCATTGTGTGCCTGAGTGATTGTAAGACAATTTCTATACTCACTCAGTTACAGAGCAGCACACCTCCATTAATGTCTTACATATGGACAATTTATATGTCAATTTTTCATATGATGTATTGCATCATACACAATGAATCACACTCAAACTGAAATTCAGCTGTACCGGTAATTGTTTATTTTAGGGACATTCAGTTTTGGTATTACAGGCACTCAGCTGGTACACATTTTCCAGAAAATAAAGTCAATACTTACTGAACTATCTTCTTGGAATAACATTTAAGAAAATCAAAGAAACTTAATCCCCACTAAAAATGATAATTTTAGGGTACTGATTTTCAATAAATTAGAGTTCCTCTATTCCTGGCTTCCATGCAACAAATCACATAACTTGCAGATGGCAACTATCAATGATCCATTATCTCCTCCTCCTCCTCATCATCCGACGCTATAATTGTCTCCTCAGCATCATCAATATCATCTGCCTCTAGGTCAGAGTCCATTATATCATCACCTGTAAGATTAATATTGTTTGTTTAGATCTAGAACTTCTTTATTTATTGACTCAGAGAATGAAAATTTTGGATAAATGATCTCATTTGTATGCTCTTACAGAAAATGTATCAAATTTCAAAATTGGGGTGATAAAGAATTTGAGATTTTTTTTGTAGATAAATCTCTGTTTGAGAAGTTACACAAAACACAGGCCTGTATACTGCACTGAAGGACAGTTACCTTCGCCCAGTTTCTCCAGCAGCTCCTCTATGTGTTTCAGTAGTTCCTCGTCCTCGCACTTGGTCTTCCTGTACACCTTGACAGCCTTGTTCAGGTAGGACCTGGCGTTGTCTTTCCCCTCCTCCCCCAGCAGGTAGTTGGCCCAACCAATCAGATACCACACATCTACCACCTCGTCATCCTCCTCAATCAATGTCTCCAGCACCTCAATGGCCAGCTGTCAATCAAACACGGTAATATTGATGATAATTATTTCATAATTATCTGGAATTTCCACATGAAATGAAACACACTTTTAAAATGAATTCTCCAAAACCTTCTTTACAATACTACCACTTACTAAACTTTCTTTTCTTCAAAAACTAGAAATGTGTCTAGAGGACACAGATGCTCCCACCCATCTTTTTTTTTCTAAAACAAAGGCCAACACTCAGGAGCACAAGTCATGTCCTGAATAATATATCTATGAAGTTTAAGTCTGCAGCACAAATACCTTCAGAGTTACCTGTGTCACTGTTTTGGGATGGACAAAGGCAAATCAAGGTATGGGTTTAGGGCATAAAAATACCCTGGTGAACAAGTTTATGTCCTGAAAAATATATCCATGAAGTTTCAAGTCTGTAGTACAAATACTTTCAGAGTTATGTGTGTCACAAAGTTTCGTGATGGACAGACCTACGCCCTACGTATGGATGGACCAAGGCAAATCTATATCCCCCCCCCCTTTGGTGAGGGCATAACAAACAAAACAAAAACAAACACACACACACAAAATCATTTTTATGTTTTGAGCGTGTTCTCAAAAATAAAGGCTGTAATGTTTATCTCAATATGAAGGTCAATGTGAAAAAACTTATCTCAATATGGTGGTCACTGTGAAAAAACTTATCTCAATATGGTGGTCAATGTGAAAAAACTTATCTCAATATGGTGGTCAATGTGAAAAAACTTATCTCAATATGGTGGTCAATGTGAAAAAACTTATCTCAATATGGTGGTCAATGTGAAAAAACTTTATCTCAATATGGTGGTCAATGTGAAAAAACTTATCTCAATATGGTGGTCAATGTGAAAAAACTTTATCTCAATATGGTGGTCAATGTGAAAAAACTAAGTCAATATATGTTTTAAGTTTCTGTTTTATTCTGGTTGTAAGCTGAACTATAAATATCACTAAAGGTGATTAATACCCCAACATCGCGTATTATCTTCATGTAATGTGTGTATAAGATGAGATTGTTTGTGACATGTAATGTGTGTGTAAGATGAGATTGTTTGTGACATGTAATGTGTGTATAAGATGAGATGGCTTGTGACATGTAATGTGTGTGTAAGATGAGATTGCTTGTGACATGTAATGTGTGTGTAAGATGAGATTGTTTGTGACATGTAATGTGTGTGTAAGATGAGATTGTTTGTGACATGTAATGTGTGTGTAAGATGAGATTGTTTGTGACGTGATGAATCACAACATGACAGGAGTGCTTCCTATACAGTCCATATTTCTGTCAAGAGAAGTTACAATACGAGTCTCCAAAATAAGATGTTAATATCAGAACAGTTATATATGGTAAAGCCTACCTCATGTTCTTCTACTTCGATTAGGATCTTTCCAGCTGCTAAACGTGATTCAAAACTCTGCAACATAGATTTAGTTTGATATTAATGTACCTAAACAAAAAAAAAATAATATTAAATTAAGAATGTCATTTACACTTTAAGTCAGGTCAACATTGCAACAGCTGCAATTGAAACCACAAATTTATTCCAAAATTCAAATTAAGACAAAACTGATTCCCAATGAGATCTATCTTTGAATTTTTTTAACGCACATTAAATAAGTACATCAGATTTTTATTGTTTTGAAGGAATCAATTTCACTTAGCTCAACTAAAATTCTCCTCTTAAAACAATTGGTTGTCAGTCAACAATTTATAGTTATCCTTAAAAGTCCTGGATTGAACACTGCTTGGCCATCAATTTGATCTGATACTGAATTGTATAAATAAATAAAAAATGAAGAGAAATATTAATATTCTCATGAACAGTTTTGAAAACTACTTTGCTTGTGGTCATTTGTGTTTAAAAAAAAAAGTGACACAAAATTAAATGCAACAAGAAGGCCATATGGCCCTAGATCGCTCACCAGAGTACATCATCTTATTTAAATTAAGTAGTTTCTATAAGGAAATAATTTATGAGGTGACCATTTGTGCCAAATTAAATCAAATGCTGACCATTGGTTTCATAGAAGAAGAATTTTGAAATTTGATATATAGAATATATAAGGAACTAGCTGATTCCCTAGGGCCTCATTTTTCAAGGGATTAACTTTATTTTAGCAATTATGGTAGACATTCATAAGCTGACCATTTGTACCAAATGAAATAAAATTCTGACCATTGGTTTCATAGAAGAATATTAAAGTTTTCTAAAATAGAGTATATAAGGAAACTAGCTGATCCCCTAGGGCCCTCATTTTTCAGGGGATCAACATTATTTTAGCAATTATGGTAAAAATTCATGAGGTGACCATTTGTGCCAAAGGAAATTAAATTCTGATCATTTGTTTCGGAGGAGATGATTTCTAAAGTTTCATAATTTTATTCTTTCCTTTGCCATGGCAACAAGAGTTCTACATGGATCAAGTTTATTTTAGCATCTTTTGTGGAGGTTCACCCACTGATCATTCCTGCCAAGTTTAATCTAATTTTGTACAGTGGTTTCAGAGGAGATGTTGTTTAAAGCAAATTGTTCACAACAGACGACGCATGACGATGGATGCAGGGTGATCCTAATAGCTCACCTTGAGCACATTGTGCTCTAGTGGGCTAAAAAACTTTAATGCTACCAAATAGTCCAACTAAGTCCTTTTTAATGGAGGGAATATCGCAAACTGGGAGTTAAAGTGAAGCAGAACACTGGTTGTTACCTGTGAACACTCCACTGGGGCTGGCTGAGATGTCCCGGGCTGGTCACTGGCCTGAAACTCTGGTAACCATAGTGACACACTCTTCTTTATCATCTCTTTGGCTTCCTGGAAAGATACAACATAAAGAACTAGAGATTTGTTTTCGTAGAAAACTGTCTCCCCCACCCCCTTCACCTCACACACACATATATACTAAGGCATACATTGACATATGCAAATAGTAAAAGTTAAAGGGCTGACTATATTGTTTAAGATCCGTACAGAGTTATGGACCTTGTGTGTGACACTTCCTCTCATCAATTTCTTTCTATAACTGGAACATAAGTAGAGTTATCTTGCAGTCAAGAAATTGTGAGTTAGCCAAGATATCATTAGTGAGATTTTAAAATTATCTAACATTAGGAATGCTTACCATGTGACTTTGGTGTACTGACCTTCACTAAAATAAAGTTCTGACTATTAATAAAGTCAAGAACAACTACAGCTACCACTGAAAATGATGAATGCCCATCCACATAATATGAAAACATATACAACTTTTGAATAGAGGGATAAGACAATGTACATGGTTTCTATGTAGTCCTATTTAACTCAGAGAAGCAGGGGTATAAAGGTCCTGATTTAATTTTCACTTCTTCACAAACATATAGAATTTTACACAAGGTATCAACTATCTATGGTGACAAAGCAATATTTTGGGAACTTTCAGCAAACTTCCTATTGCCTTCCAAAAATGGGCTAAGTAAATAAAGACATCTGGTGACCTCCTCTGTAATGATTATCTCCCTTTACTGATGTCAATTTAATTTCTCCACTTATTTTCTAAATATTTCTGTAAAACAACTTGGAAACTGTAACAGCATTCATTTATTTCATTTCTTGAAAAGTTATCATTAGAGAGATTGATTAATTGAATGATTTACCGTTGCTGCAACAGTATTTCAGTCATATAGCGAACTTCAGCTAATTACAGGTGGAGGAAGACCTTGAATGCACTGAGACATCTAGGTAGAACCACCAACCTACTGTAAGCCAGCTGGAAGGATTCCTCACATGAAAATTCGAATGAACCTGCCGGGATTCGAACCCATGCGTGAGGGGCGGAGAGAGTGTTAAGTCAGCAACTTTATCCTCTTGGCAACAGAAGCTCCCCTATCATTAGGAAGACTTATTTATTGTATTATCCAAAGCTTCAACTGCATACACTATCATGAGACCAATGGTTGACCTGATTAATGACAAAGAACATAAAGGCCTGTGTCTGACACTGTTCATGAGCAGTTGTTCTCTCTGGGAAAAGAAATAATCCCTTTTAAATATGTAAAAGTGGGCTTAGATTTTGACTTTAAATGTATATGACATACCTCAGTCTTTTGCTTTTATTCAAGACTTAATAACCTCAAGTCTGATACAGGTAAAGAGCAAGTCAAGAGAAGCTTTTGTTAACTTATGTTTACAATCATGTGACAGCAAGATAATGCGAGACAAGTAAAATTGCTCATATTAATCATAAGTGAATTTCTCCTCAATTTATTACCATTTCAACAAAATATGTATGTCTCTCATTAGATTGCAGATCTCTTTATGAGTGAGGCTGAAAATCGTCTGTCTGTTAAGTGTCTACAAGCGTCTCAGGGAGATCTTTTTCTCCCATTCAGTAGTATGTGACAAGTCCCCTGTTTGTTCTATTCAGTATCAAGTTCACAGTTTGTTTTATTTAATGACAAGTCGACAAAATGTCTTATTCAGTACCAAGTTACAAGTCTACCATTGACAAGTTCATTGTATGACATATAATCAGTAACCAGTGACAAGTCTATATGTTATTCTACACATGTTATCAAACAGACCTCCTGTTGCTCCTTGGTCAGCAGGAAGCTGGCCATCAGCTGCAAGGCATCAGGGTTGCTTGTGTCAGCTGCCATAGCCTTCTCTATGTTCGTCTTACACTTCTCCTCTGCCCCATCATCAAAACTAAAACATGGTATACAGGTAATTTACAAATGTACAGGTACATACATGTATCATGATATATACACTTCTATATCACATTGCATATACAGAATCTAATAATGATAAGTCATAAAAAGCATTTTTAATAAACTTAGTCTCCAAGTAAACTACTGTCAGACTAAAAACCCCTCTAAATACAAAAAAAATTCACTACTATTCTTTAACACTGGTTATACTTATATGCTATGTCACAATGGTAGATGTATTATGTCACGCTTGTACTTTCTTGACATGGAGCCAGCTGTTGTGGCAATGTGGTAGAGAGGATACTTTAAGTGTTCAAATCCAACTCAGAGCAGGAGGACTTAATATCAGGTCTCAATATTTATCAAAAAAATTGATATGCAAATTTCATCTGCAAATAGAAACAAATATAATTTCGGAGTCAAAGTCAGTTCTGACAAATAGGAAGGTGTGGACATCAGACTTTCTAATATTGGATGTCTTTCTTGTGACATGTTCAAAATTTCCAAACTTATTCTTGTGACATGTTAAAATAATAAAATAATGTGCATTCTATGATGTGTCTATCTTTGTATTGTACATACTTCTGACTAATATTGAGCCCTACTGTATAAAACTTACCAACAATCAGTCATGTATAGTTCTGCTATAGAGAGGAAGGCTTGGAGACGTCCTTGTCTGTGATGGTATCGTGTCGCCCGCCCCCACAGGCTGCTGCCACCTCCTGGGCCTCACGCTCCTGTTTCTCCACCACCATTAGCTCAATACCCTTCTGGAAACACTCCACTGCCTGCGCCCCTGAGATAAGAGGTCACACTTTGTCACTAGGTGCTTCTCAGTCATGCCATATACAGTGAAAATACATACGTGTAACTATTCATTCAAAGTATAATACAAGGAACTACAGGAGGGCCAAGATGGCCCTAAATTGCTCACCTGAATTTGGTATGTTGTAGAAAGGCTGGAACCATGAGAGAATACCATATACCAAATATCAAACCTGTAGGTCTGTATGTTTCTAAGAGAAGGCATTTTATAGTTATGCTTTCTAGTTGCCATGGCAACAAAAGTTCTTCATGATCCAACCAATGGTTTCAAAAGTAAAAGACAACCAAAGTTCTTCATGATATTCAAGAAAAGTTAGGAATTAGCCTAAGGCTAACATATGTATCATTTTAGTTAAATATGGTGAAACTCAATGGCTTAGTTTCGGAAGAGAATATTTTTCAAGAATTCCCTACATAGTTCTTTACAAAAATCCATGGGTGGCCATAATGGCCCATTGTGACCTCAGGGGCAAAAGTTTTGCACTGATATTGAGGCAACATGAGCTGATGCTATGTACCAAATATCAAATCTGTAGGTCTTAATATTTCTTAGAAAAAGCATTTTAAAGATTTTATCTTAGAGTTTTTCATGGAATTGAAAATAAAAAAGGAATTTGCATTAGGGTATCATAAGTATCATTTTGGTAAAATTTTATGAAAATCCATTTAGTAGTTTCAGAGGAGAAGATTGTTGAAATTATTGACGCATAAAAACACAAGTTATGTTTTCTGGTTGCCATGGCAACCAAAGTTCTTCATGAAATTCAATAAAAATTAGGAATTAGCCTCAGGTTTACATAAGAATCGTTTTAGTGAAATTTGGTGAAAATCCATGAAGTGGTTTCGGAAAACAAGATTTTTCAAGAATTCCCTATACAGTTCTTATAAAAATATCTGGGTGTGGTCCTTGGGTGTGGCCCATTGTGACCCCAGGGGCAAAAAGTTTGCATTGAGAGGCAACATGAGCTGATGCTATGTACCAAATATCAAATCTGTATGTCTATTTATTTCTGAGAAAAAGCATTTTAAAAATTTTATCTCTTGGCTGCCATGACAACCAGAGTTTTTCATGGAATTGAAGAAAAAAAAAGGAATTTGCATTTGCCTATCATAAGTATCATTTTAGCAAAATTTGATAAAAATCCATTTGGTAGTTTCAGAGAAGATTGTTGAAATTGTTGACCCATGACGCACAATCAAGTGATCACAAAAGCTCACCCAGAGCTCTGCTCAGGTGAGCTAATAAACCCCAATCTTTATATAGCAAGATATCTAGTAGTGATCAGAATTGGTTTGAAAAAAGTAAATTGATAAATCGAAAATAATCAGGAGCCAAACTGATTAGATTACTGATAAGAACTGGTTTAAAAATCCTCACTTATATGCTTGATTGGTGCTTTTAACATTCATACTATAAAAAATTTAAACAACTTTATTTTGCCTTTACCTTGAGGTGATCATTTTTACTAAATAAAATTATGTTGGTTACCATGGTATCCAGAGTTCTGCATGGATAAAGTTTATTTCAGCAATTTATGTGAAAGGTCATCTCATTGACAACAGAAAACTGACAAACTACAAAGACAGACATTATGTGATCAGAAAAAATCTCCTTGAACACCCTGTGCTCTGGTGAACTTAGAAAACCAAAAAACTGCAGATTTCTTTGGCTAAAATCGACCCCCCTTTCGCTACAAAAAATTTTAGAGAGGGATTTTAACTGTTTTTATTTTCTTACTCATTTCTAAATGTTAAAATCTTGAAAACTTAATGACACAATTTACCTTCAAACAGCTGGCCCAGGTTCATATACTTGGAATAACCTTTATCAGGGCAGATCGTGACTGCTCGGCCATAACACTGCAGTTATAAAGCATAATATTAGTAAATTAACTACCAATTCAATTATAAGTGTCAGCATATTGTCTGACAAAATGAAAATACATCTGATACAATCTTCAGTTTTTTTTGAGAAATGGTACTTAGTCAAGTGTTAAGAGGTATTCCTTCATTAACTATAAGGTTGACAGTCATATACCGGTATATAATATTAGGTTTTTTCCCCCTTCTTTATCAGTTAAATGGCATTTTCCCCACCAAAAAGCTCTTAAAATTCATGCAGTTTCTGTCCAAAATTCAAGTTTGCTTAGGGATTATTTTCCCAATATTGAAGAAAATCATACTCAAATACCCTTTCTAATTTTGAGAGCACAGGACCAGACAGCCTATACTTGCAGTCTGACTTTATATTTAAAAGGTTATTTCTTTAGTAACTCTAAAAAAATTAATAAGCCAGACCTGTTTTGCTGCCTCTGTATTGCCAAGATCGATCAGAAGGGAACCTGAAGTCTCCAGTGCCCGTACATTATCAGGTTCCATCTCAAGCGCTCGCTGACAGAACTTCTGGGCCATCTCGTACTCAAACCTGTCAATGCATTCCTGGGCCTGTCAAAATATTCAACATACTATTTTTATACAAAGAAGCAGGAAAATGTTCATTTTTTGGGGGGATCATTTTTACTATATTACATTTATCCATGGGTGTTAAACTCACAAAAAGACCAGTCACAATAAAGGACAATCTGTCCTTTCAAGAAAATAAACAAGGGTATTAAAACATTTTCTTCACATAGCATAAATTTAAAACAACAGCCTTCTAATTCCAAAAGACAGCACAATTAACTTTTCCGCTGCTTATCAGTTTAAACCAAAGTAAGTTGCATGCAGATCTCAATGTCATTAAAACCATATTGAGGGGTGAAAGCAAAACTAGGCTAAGTGCATATAAGCACTTAGCCTAGTTTCGCTCTAACCCCTTGAATTATCTTAAACTGATGCTGGCTAGGTAGAATCTGATGACATCAAAGGTTGACTCAAATCCAATCAAATTGTTGGCTTCAAAATGCTAAGGTATAAGCTTATGAAAATTACAAGATAATGGAAGCAAATGGAAATTTTAATTTTGTCATAATCAATACATTTCTGTTTTCAAATTCCATTTGTTTTGAAACATGCATTCTAACGAGACAATTTCCATATTTTCTAATTAATATTCATGGTGGGATGTTGTCAGATCTTCGTACATTAGCATAGAGTATCAGAGTTTGCTTAATAACTGTGAATACCATACTGAAGTATCAAATCAATAAGAAAAACCATAGCTGGTTACTAAAAATAATTATTTTCATGATAGAAAATTGCATGCAAAACATTAACCAAAGTATTAAGGCGACATTAGTGCCGACACCAGCACTCAACTGAAGTAGGATAGCTCTCCTTATTCAAAATTTGTAGTATAGTTCACTTGACTAATTATGGACGGTTCCTAAACTGTCAATCAAGTATGTTTACATTAACCTGCTAATCCAACCAGTGTAAATGTGAAGCACGTGGTGAATGGTTGACCTACTTAACTCAAAAGAACATGTGCTTTTTGTTTCTGATACTGTTTGTGAGCAGTTGACCTAGGTATGAATAGAAACTAACAAAATATCAATAAGGGGAGGAGTGACGTGCAAATTGCAGAACTATGGAATTTATTGAATATCAGTTTATATCATGACTGAGTTTGATATATTTTAGTGGTCAATAAAAACATGTCTAATTCCTATGCTTGAATGATACTCTTGATATAAAAAGTTATGTAAAACTATTACTGGGTGAATAAAACTTATACAGCTAAACATTTCAACTGCAATAATATCTTACTTTGTCTAGCAGCTGGTCAATTGTAAATTTTGATTTTCCAGATGATTTGCTTTTGTTTTCTTTTGATAATTCTTTCCTTGCTTCCCGAAGTCTCTGCTTTCGATCATCTGAAATGATGTCAATAAAACTTTATCTGATGTGTTGTTGTTTTATATGAATAAGACATTGTCACTCACCTCATATTATGCCAGGAGTAGAATTTTTTGTCTATTTTTTAAATCATCTGCTTTACATGAAGCATCCATTTGGGACCATAATTACAAACAAGATACATGTTTCGTTTCCAGCCAATCAAATACTGGAAAAAGTACTGCTATAAGTAAAAAATTGTAAAGTCGGTTTCAGTTATCAAGCTAAAGGGTAACTTTGGTTACCCTTATTAATCAGCAAAGCTTAGACCATGAAAATCTGCTGCACACACAAAAAACTTGCCCTGTAAGTTTTGTCATTACTCCACAAATTTATTAAACTGCATTCAAACCAATTACATCTACCTGTACAAGCAACAGAAATCAACACCTTGATAAGGAAATACATTGTCATACATTGATAGAATACACTGTGACACATAAATCCTGTTTCTATGGTCAACATTCAAGGGTTCCCTATGATAAGGACACTCACACAAGCAGTTCATTCTCACACTCCTGATTTAGACATTTTTAGGAAAAAGTTAAAATATTTTGGTATCTAACTTCTAAGGTTTAAATGACTTTTGCATGGAATCTAGAAATGTGCAAACAACTAATTTCTTTTTTAAAGGCATATTATTATCTAAGATGTTTGTGATGAATGCCAATGCAACTCCAAAATGATTGTAATGGGTATTGCATTATTATATTCATAAAAAAACAAACAAAAAAAAAAAACACCCTAAAGTATGGTTAGTAATCCAGTATAAACCACAGGACATAATCCTAACAAGCAGGCAAGATTCAAGTTATCTCAAAACAGGATAATGCTTGAAAATATCTTTTTTTACAGTACAGAAAAAGAACATATAAGGTTAAGAAAAGGAATGTTCATTGTAAAATGTAATAGTCAGGACAGAGTACAAACTCTCTACTGTATCTGTAAAGAACTTAGAAAATATATGTCTGTCTGTCTTTCCCAATTGCTTCAACTTTAAGCAGATCCCTGCTATAGTATTGTCAGTTTTTATTACAATTTAGTGTACCCATATAGATGTAGATAAAATGCAAAGGTAGGTCAAAGGTATACTGGTTACACATATTACCACAAATCTAAAGCTTCACCAGTCCTAAAAATTATATAGCCACAGAGTTATACATATATTTCTAAATGTTTTGATTGTTGATGATACATAAGTTAAACATATACTGATGAAAACATAAGTTTGGACTTATGAATTTGTCTGGTATATTGTTTTTACAACATTCTGTGTTCGCGGTATTATGTATATACACCAGGTTGTCAAACGTTTTGCTCCCAAGTCGTTTCCTCCCAAGACGTTTCACCCCCAAATTATAGATGTATTGCATGTTATATAAGTTATAGCAAGACATGGTTAATTTATATTTAAATAAACATAAAGCCTTGGTTAATGTCTAACTATGTAAGAAATGAAAATCAGAGTTTTCCTCATCTATTAAGTTGTTATATTAATCTTGTACATATGTATTTGTGTTGTTTTACTTTTTATTGAATTTTAATTGACATATTTAATTCTTGTTGTTTTTTATATCATATTTTCATTTCACACACACATGCACACCTTACATATATTTGATTCATTCAAGAAGTTACAAAATCCTTAGAAATGATCATACTTACATTAACATAATTAACACATTATCAAATGATATGTTTAATAGGTAATTGATTATATCATGGATGTACATTACATGTAGTATATTTCTGTGATTATATGCAATGAAATACCAATTTATCTCTTAATATATATTTTTTTAATTTTAAAACTAAACATATAACATTAAATAGTATAATGCATTATCTTCTTTAAGGAAAAAATACAATAATATACATATTAACAAGTTTAAAATAAAGTGGGGGTGAAACGTCTAGATCTTTGAAAATTGGGGGTGAAATGACTTGGGAGGAAATGGTTTGGAGTGAAACGTCTTGGGGAGGAAACCGTTTCGGGATGAAACGTCTGGAATTCCTACACCGTATAATTGCTAATGAATAAAGCAAACATGGCCAAAAAGTGGTTGGCACTTGGAAAAAAATAATGTCACTACGTCTGAATGAAAACAGAATTAAATATCATATCTAACACAATCAAATAATGCACTGACAATGTAAGCAATCATTAAACCAAAAAATAATCCGAAAAAATGTTTATCCGAATTTGCTATATCTGAATAATTGTATATCATTTAATGCAAGTTCAGGAGAATTCGTGAGTTAAATTGAAAAAGGAAACGCTTATGTTAGTGATATTTCTTACCTAATGAAGCTCCTGGCTTCTTCTTGAACTTATTTTTACCCATTATCGATAAATAGTTTGAAACTCTAAAAAACGTGTATTGCGAAACCGGAAACAAGGCGTGTTAATACTGCGGTGGAATTTTTGGGGAATGTGTAAATAGCGGTCCAAACTGCCTCCCCTAGAACAATTTCTTATTGTTTTAATTCATTTAATTCTCCATAAATACTATATATGATCACATTTTAAAGATTTTTTAAATTACATATGCAAATTAATACGATTGTGTAAGTTTAAAATTAAACATAGATGTTCCACATTGGGTTCATTTCGCTATCATTTTAATATTTTACTTACGTACTTAGACTAGTGTTACTTAACGTATTTTTCTGGTGCAGGTCCTTCTAGTTCCTCTATACCAAACACTTCATCTTCTGCCTCTATAACTATTTTGCCAGTCCGGTCTTTATTTCGGCACGATAATTGTCATAAAGGAGTTCCTGATGCTCACATAATTTGTCCAGTCTATTTTGAATGTATTTATTGTTTTTTGCAGAAACGACTGGTTCCAAATTTTAGCAGACCTCACTACAAAGGAGTACATTCGCAGACATGCCTCACATTGCTGTGGATATATTTTAATGAGCTGTTTCTTGTGCTGTGACTTTCTGATCTTTCTTTCCACTTATTAATAATATTTTTTTGGCATTTTTATCGTAGAATCCATGATCAAATTTGTATGTATCTATCATGTCCCCTCTTACTCTTCTACAAGCTAATGTGGTAATTTCAGTCGTCTTAGCCTTTCTGAGTAGTTTAGATCTTGGAAACCTGGAATTTGCTTTGTTGCTCTTCTTTGTACACTCTCGATTCTTTCAATGTCCTTAGCTTTGTAAGGTAACCAAACCGAGCATGAGTATTCGAGATGTGTTCTTACTAAACTTTAATATATGGGTTTGAATTTTTCTTCATCTAAGAATTTAAATGTTCTATGGACAATTGCAAAATTGCTATTGGTTTTCTTTAATTTTTTTCACTGATATGTTCCTCAAACTCTAATTTGTCATCCCTTATCATCTAAACGATTGCTATTTGATTGAAAAAAAAAGAAGAAAAAAAAGAATTCAAATTTCGGAATATGTAACAATGTATGCGTTTAGTTTAGAGCATTCGTAATTGTACAGTGACATATTGTCTAATAGCCTTTCATCATAACCCATGTTGAATTTTCTTAAATTCAGGTGTAAATTCAGGAGAGAAGTAATAGATACGTATCTTGAAATATGACTGACAGGCTAAGAGAGAAAGAGAGAGAGTATGTTTAACTTTTAGATCTATATTCTTTTAGAGACATGGCGTAAATATAAGCTTATGAAAAAAAAAACAAGTTAACTACGAGATATTCATAACTACAGTATAGATTAGTTTACATGTTTATATTAGCAAAGAGTGCGAATAGTGCTGGCAACAATTGTAAATTGATTGTGTACTACACAGCTGCAAGGTAACAATTTCTTCCTAATATCTATGCAGTTATACATAAGCTTGTGAACGGAATATCGTGTAACTGCAAGAAACCCAATTATGTATGATTTATGGCTGAACACATTTTCGATTATCGCAACAGTCTTTATTTGAGATGACAAATGAAATTCACACTGGCAGACATACTTGCGTTGTATGAGATATATCTAGCTAAGATCTAATGACGACCAAATAATTTAATGCTTCAAGAGATCACGTACACAAATAGAATCTGCAGACAAGTGTACAAGATTTGTGTACAAATGCAAATATGGCCAGTTTTGGCAAATAGTCTTACATATAATGTCGGTTAAAGACCAGAAAGAATTTGTGGTCTAGACGGCTTAATTCATATATATGTATTAGCTAGTTATTCGTGTATGAAGAAAAATTGTCCGTAGTCTCGCATGTAATAAACATGTGAATATATCCTAAGCAAATACAGTATATTTGATCTATGTTATGTATATGTTTAGCCGAATGTTAGTCCTTAGCCGTCAATTACGCCATTACGTCGGAAACCATTGTTTAAGCAGGGTTCTTATAAGTCAATTCAGGTCTTTGGTCAATTCTTCGCTGGCTGATTTCACTACACTCTTTCAGTACATGTACCTGCATATAGCGTCGTTGCAATGTAACTACATCGCCTCTCACCAATACATTCTGTGTTCCATTTCTGGACAAGTACGTGAGGGCTCCCCCGGGTACTCAAGTTTCCTCCCACAACAACAACTACATACGTTGTCACCCGAGCTATAGAGTGTGATTTATAGAAATTGCCAGAACTGTTTTGTAATCTATCTAAATTAGATAAAGTTATCAAGTATATGTTATATTTCAGTCAATTGCGGGACATCTGTAATTTACATCAGACAGACGTATTGCCACCTTACTGCGATTAGTCTACTGCGATTATAGTGGATATCAAGCTGTAAACATATGGCATGATACAACACCGGTGACATTATCCCGACATCGGTCCAAATAGTCCTAAAATTATCTCTGAACGCAAAGAAAGAGAGGCATTTAAATATACTTATATAAGTTGAGCCCGGGTATCAAAGGCAAAGGGTGGACTCTCGATCTAAGCCCTCGACCACCAGGACAGGTGGATAAATAAACAAACCAGAGAAATAAAGACGTTTCAACACGTATCTCCCTCGATATCTCGACAGTTTGATATGTACTTTGCGTGTACATATATCGTCTGGGTCAATAAATTGTTAACTTTGTGTCCGCATAATAATTTTCGAATCTCAGACTTCGTAGCCAGACTTATTGAAGATCATGATATGAATTTGTCTGAATTTGATTCTTACAGCGAGCTAAAAATCAGGTTGTGATCAGCTATTAGCATCAACATTTCCTGTTCCAAATATAAAAAAGTCATATATTCTCCACAAAGAGAGGCAAAAAAAACAACAACAAATTATAAGAATATATATATCAACGCTTTTTTTAGTGGATAAAATATTATGGATAAAGTATGCTAACTGTACATGTATGAAGATTCGGGCCCAAATGTTGTCACCGGAATTAGACAGTGGTAATACAAATGTTTCCAGGACTTTTGTCACGGTTACGGATAAGACATTCTTGATGTAGAAACATCAGTTCAATATTGATATAGTGCATGAGAAAGTACAAACGGTGCCGTGGTCCAGACGTGGCGCTCATGACTGCGGACCAGAAAGTTGCGGCTCGATCCTCGTTATGGGCACGAATCTTTAATGACCCACTCAAGCGCAAAATACTGGTTCAACCCAGGAAACATATGTGACGATGCCTCAGAGTGGACACTGCGAGGCGAAAATAGAAGAAAGGGTGTTTCCGACATTTCTTACGAACAGTCAGTAGATCAGTATCCGGTTCAATTCGCTGATTTAAATTGACTAATCAGTGCACTGTGGAAAAATCTCATGGGTATGTTTTCTTTTCATTGATCACTGTGTGAAATTGTACATCAGTATGTAAGATTGGGTGTTTGGGAAGTGCTTGTTCATTTACGCAGGGTTACGTTTCAAACAGTTTATTAAATGTTGCACTTATTCATTAAGACATTCAGTTTAACCCTTTCCCTCATATAGACTCATTTTGACGCACTCAATAGGTACCACATAAAGCCTGATCTGCAGAAAACCACAGTTAAACCTTACCAAATTTAATTATAAAATCCTCATTACCAGACCACTGAGGAGCAGCGAACAGCATAAAACCTGATCAGCCTGCGAGTTACTCGCAGGCTGATCTGGTTTATGCTGTTCGCATAGGTCTTTTCATGGTGTCCTCTATGAGGGAAAGGGTTAATAGCTCCGCTTTCAAGGGTTGTATTGTCAATAGTATATAAGCATTATTTATTAAGTAGCCACCGAATCAGCTGCCGACCCATCGGGACAAAAAATTCTCATGGCCTTTCAAGGCGCAAATGAGTACAAAACAACGACAGCAACAACAAGAACAAAAACATCATAGTCAGTGAGCGTGATCTAGCAAGGTAAACTTATTTTCAAAATTAAAAATTCAAATAGTTTGCTTTTCCAGAATCAATAGATAATTCGCTTATCATTAAGGTACTGGGACTCTATGCATGATATTAAGAACCACAAAACAATATTCTATATCGGAAGCATAGCACAAACATTGGTGTACCATGATATACATAATAATGTATAATGCCTAAAGAAGTCGAAACGCATTTAAACTGGAGTTTGTGTTTTATATATCATTTCATACATAAGTATAAATAATCACGAGACCGATGTATATTTTTGACATCACCGCGTCCTAGAACACTTTTCAAACCAGACCAGCGATCTACAATGAAAGGGTCTGCTTGAAATAATAGTAAAATCCTGTAAATTCAACAAATGATGTACGTATTACAAGACAGAATCAAACAGAAACAACAACACAAATGATTTCTAATTTACTCATCTACATGTATTTATTAAAATGACATAGAAAGTGTTAGCGGATTGATAGCTTTACCTGATGCTTTAGTGAAAAAAAGTATTATAGTATTACAATTCCTGTTTATCTTACTTGTCTATACTGTTATTTTTTTACAGTTAAATTATAGTTTGAGGAGATACGAGTATATACAATCACGACGGCAGTCATTTTGTTTTAAAAATATCTAGTTTCACTACATTTCAGCATATACATTTATTATTCCCGAAGTGCATTTTCAATATTTCATCAAATACAGTAAAATTTATTTTAGAATATGCTGATTTCATGCTGAAACTATCTAGAGTTTGTTAATTTCTTTTTGCGGGGGCTTATAATGTCTCCCTTCAGATCTAAACCCCATTTAATTACCCCTGAAAGCTAGCTATTATTTCGATGTAACCCCATTATCTTTATTTTCAATATATAATGCATAGATCAAACCCCCAGGGGTTGTGATTTGAAAATTCACATTATCTACATATACTATAATGTTAAATGCTGAAAAACAAACAATATATATATCAATGACCCCGATGACACAGTGGATATTGTACCAGTTCATGGACAGGGCAATAGTGGGTCCGATCTATATTTGCCACCCGATAATGATTTTAACTATTTCCTTTTTTTTATGATTATTGAGGCCATCTACATTATACATCGATTCTTCGTAGTCACGGTAACGAGTCCCTTGTAGAAGCGGAAGCTTCTAAAGTTAGACAGTGGATTTTCTACTTACAGTCACATTACTACCACTTATCCATACATTCGCGTTGAAAAATAGTACCACTGGTTGTAGAAGTCAAAATTGCAGTTTTGATAAAAGTTAGATATATTGCAGAATATTGAAAGCATAGGGTATAATCACAATTTCTTTGCATATAAAACTGTAAAAGAAGCAAGTTTATAATTCAGTGTTCATCCGCAGTTTCATTCATTACTACCTATAAATAACTGTATTTGCACCACAAATTTGCGGGTGCGGAATTAGCTCAATTGGTAAGAGCGTCGTTCAGTATTTTGTTCTTGCAAGGGGTCGCGAGTTCTAATCCAGCTGCGACCGTTTTTTTTCCTAATACTTATTTTTTATATTCTTGGGTTATATATGTAGAATTTTTTAATTCTAGTTTTTATACTTCCATTATTTTGCGTTTGTTAACCTTTTGATTGAAATCATAGACCATAGTACCCTGATATTCAGTCAAAAAATGACCTCTCTCTATATAAATTATTTATAGAGAGGTCGATTTTTCTAATATGAGGGTCCTGCGTATAGACAGGTTCGGTTATATGGTCAAAACAATAGAAATGAGAGGGGGACAGAATGTTTAATGTAAGCCGTCAATTGAAACATTTTGTTTTTAATATTTTCTTGTTAGAATCTCAAATGACCGTAGTGTCTCTAGTCGAATCACAACTCAGAAAGTCAGGATTGAGTTCATACTTTATACAATGGTCAAACTTTACTTACAAAGAACAATAACTCTACCTTGCTTTTTTTAAAACATGATGGGAAGGAATGAAAAAAAAAACTTTATCTTGTCCTATTTTCTTGCTTTTCTATTAAGATTATATCTGTCTGTAGCAAATTTATGGAGTATTAAAGGTATTGAGAGGATCAATACTAAGAACCACTATTCCGTATACATTTTTGTTTCATTTGACAGAGTCAATAAATAAAATAATCTATCTTACATGCTATTTTAATAAATTTAACTTCCCTGATTTTTACACGCATACAAAAAAAAAAAAAAAAAAAAAAAAAAAAAATGAAAGGGATTGACTTTATAATTCGCACATTTTAACATTCGCTTCTGACAGTGCTCTCAGTGCTTTGATTTTATATATGACTGTAGACCACTATTGTTTAATAGTTGAAGTGATCAAATCAGTGTGTGTGTGTGTGTGTGTGTGTGTGTGTGTTAGAGAATCTACCCGTGTTTTCATAATAAGAAACCCTCGGCAATGTTCGTCTTGAGATAGAATTATCCGAGGCGTTCCGAAAGTTTGTTATTTTCGATGGTGAGAGTGCGCTTTTTAATTTTAAATATTTCAATATTTATCAAACGTGTACAATATATCAATTTCAATTTTCGCACACTTTATCTCGTTTGAAAATGTCATCGATCTAGCCCCAAATCTCTTCATGCAACGTCGTAGATTTTTGGCTTATACACAACATATATTGTACATACGAAAATTGAAACTAATTGTTTGCTAAATATTGAAATATTTAAAATTAAATAGGCCTAGATCACACTTTCATTTGGAACTGAGTGTTATCTTTTTGTAATGAACTTATATACAATGTAATTCCGTTATAATGAACTACGGTATATGATAATAACATGCTTCCTTTTGTAGGGAACAAATATATAGATTGTCGCTAACTGCAGACATATTTTCACGATATATATCACCATTCTTTATCAATTTGGATACCTTATTTACACAATTCATTCGACTCCACAATATACTTAAATATTTTTAATGGCATAAAAAATCACTCATACCGTCCACTCAAAACCAAAACGGCTCCCCAGACTTTCGTTATATATGCCACAGGGACGGATCCAGAATTTTTCAACTTGGGGGGGGGAGGGGGTGATGCTACCCGGAAAAAAATGTTTCTAGTTTGATGGAAATGCATTCTGAAGGGTATCTGGGGGAGGAAAAATGTTTTTTTTTTTTTTTTTTTTTTTTTTAAGGTATTCACAAACATCCATAGATAAAAAAATACTATCAAATGTTTTGATACTGGGAATTGTGGGTTCAAATCTCAGTAGTTGTCAAACTTTTTTTTTGTTGGTCTGACATTATATCTACTTGGTAACAGTTGGAAGTTTAAAAAACAACAACATGACAATTCTGATTTTAGCATTATTTTTATTTAGTTTTATACAAAGCTACCCGGTACGTTGCTTCTCATACCGGACACCTTTGGTTTTATATTAAATAAGAAATTATTTGGCAATCTGAAAATCCTGAAATTCAGGAAAATTCCTGAAAACGTTAACCCATGTATATATATCACTCAGATCTAGTTTAGAATGAAACAAAAATATATTGTTGTATTAGTATAAGTATTTACTGGATAATTATGTTAAATTTAATAACAAATGTGGTGCCTGGTATATTGAAGGATAAAAAAACAAAAACCACTCGGTAAAAGTCTTTTTAATTTGGGAAGATCAACCAAAATAGATCTACTTCATAAAAAATTCGGGTAAACCCTACAAAAGGTCTCTCATTTATGTAGATTTTAGCGATAGGGCTTTTGAATATCAAAAAGAAAAGATAAGAAAAGAAAAGAAAAAGAACAGTGTGTAAAATGAGTTTGGATATGGTAAGAATTTATTACATATTTCAAGTATTTTTAGTTTCTAAACAACCAGGGTTTGTTTGTCTATTTAATGCTATTATTTGTTTATAATCAATAGCAAAACATTTTTCGTAAGGAGGATATGACATAACATTTATTTTTATTTCTAAAAATGATACCTTTGGATAAAAAAAATTGAAACGGGGCTGTAAATTTTGCTACGATTTTGCATAGAGGTGCACGTATAGGCATACAACACAACAATATTGCTTATTTTTCAGTTCTTTATAGTGATCATTTGGGTATGACTCCCTTAAAGGTAGATAATACATGTATATATATTGAAACTTGAATGCAATGGATCTAAGCCTTGGCCGATATAATGATATTGCTTGGATCATTTTTTTGTACTTTAGCCTTTATCTGTGCAAAGTCATGTTATTTACCAATAAAAAAACACACCCGTGTTTTATATGGTGCTACCTACAATCTTTTATGCAGCACGCTGCAAGGCTAGCTTGCTAGTTCGAATCCAGCAAGAGAACTTGGTAATATTAAAATTTCATTTCAATGTACCTATAAAAAATGAATAAATAAAATGAAAAAAGACATACACACATAAATAAAAGAAATTGATATGGTATAATTTCCTTGGCACAATGCAGTAATGAAGTATTACATTTTTGTGCTCTGTTTAACAACAACAACAACAACAACAACAACAACAACAACAACAACATTTGTTTATATTCTTATTAGATTTAAAATACATTGATTAAACTATTCTTGTGCATTTGTTATTTCAAATTTGTTTTTTGTTTTTAATATATATACATATTCATGTTAATCTTAAATATTATAGGAGAGAGAGTGGGGCAATGTGCATATCGTAATTTTAAGGAAAATTCTTTAATACAAAAAAAAATTAAAAAAATAGACATACCCGTTGTAATTTAAACATTGCCTTTAATCTACATCTGTGACATTCAGGCGCTTAATTGTTATACACACAGTATTAAGCTGAGAGCGTCTGACTGATTCGGATTAAAGGCAGGCAGGCACAGTCACTTTGTGATGTTGCCATGTGACAGCGGATGCTCTATCAGTAGGGGGTCTCGGAAACAGCAGGAGCCTGGTGACTGGTTGGGCGAGGAACAAGGGTCACACAATGGGGATATTCACTACAGGGCTTAAAAAATAACCCAATTCACGACAACTTCATCGAAATATAGTCTAGAAAATTTTAAGACCAAGCCAGCTGGACTCTATTTGCATACAATTGTCTATAGATTCCTTGTATATGCTGATGAGGAGATCACATATTGCACCCAAGAGAAATAGAACAGCATGTTAAGTTGGTTAAGGTTAACCGTGCTATGGAGGTGGTATTTTCTAGCTCTGGTGAAAATGTCACGGTAAAATAAAAAGAAACCAAACGCGTATTTTATGTTGTTAAAGCAGTCAGAAGAAAGGTCAACAGTGGAGACTGCTTGCGATAGGTGAACTACGAGCTCCCCAACTGCTCTAATTTGGTTTCTAACTTTTAAGACACTGTTTTACGGTTGAAATCCTTGTAAACAACCACTGAAAAGTCGAACGAAACGTACCATTCAACTAAGTAGCGAGCTTAAAACAAAATGCAACTGAAAACAGTGGGGTATTAAAATCAATCAGCCCTGAATTTATCTGATACTTCGTTTAAAATGTTATATGGATTTTTTTTTTAAATTTTAATTATCAGAGTTTCAAGGGACACATGTTCTACTTTTCGGGACAGATAACATAAAATGAGGAGAAACAGAACATGCTATTGCTATAACTAGGACGAAGATAAGCACATATGACTCTTCATATCCCATTACGTATTAAAGGGAATAAATCAAGGTCACCGTATTTCTGCAATATGACCGGTTTGGACCGGGTATTGCTGTGCAGTAAGTACGATATTGTTTCATATCGAGTTTACCGGTTTCCAACGCTATTAAGAAATCAAAGCACTAAGAGCACTGTCAGAAGTGAAAGTTAAAATGTGTGAATTATAAAGTCAATCCCTTTATCTTTTTTGTGGTATGCATGTAAAAAATTCCTAGTATTGATCCTCTCAATACCTTTAATACTTCATGAATTTGCTGCAGACAGATATAATCTTAATAGAAAAGCAAAAAAATAGGACAAGATAAAGTTATTGTTATTGTTCTTTGTCACTTCACATCCTTCCCATGTATACAGAATGATATCCATGCCTTCAATAATTTTTAAGATATGTTTTAAAAAAGACAAACAAACATAATTTCACCATACAAATAAGTACATGTAATAGAAATGAAGCAAGGTATAGAGTTATTGTTCTTGGTAAGTGAAGTTTGACCATTGTATAAAGTACTCAATCCCTAAAGTACTTTCTGAGTTGTGACATACAGATGCGACTAGAGACATTACAGTCATTCGAGACTCTAACAAGAAAAGATTAAAAACAAAATGTTTCAATTGACGGTTTACATTAAACATACTGTCTCCCTCTCATTTCTGCTGTTTTGACCTTATAACCAAATCTGTCTATGCGCAGGATCCTCATATCAGAAAAAACGACCTCTCTATATATAATAGAGAGGTCGATTTTTATTGACTGAATATCAAGGTCCTGTGGTCTATGATTTAAATCAAAAGGTTAACAAACGCAAAATAATAGAAGCATAAAACTAGAATTAAAAAAAATTAAATATATAACCCAAAAATATAAAAAAAAATAAGTATTACAAAAACACACACACACACAAAAACACGAAAGAAAATAAAAACAACAAAAACAACAACAACAACAACAACAACAAAACAACGGTCTCAGCTGGCCTAGAACTCACTCCCCCTTACAAGAACAGAATACTGAATGAAGCTCTTTCTTACCAATTGAGCTAATTCCGCAAACCTGTGGTGCAAATAAGGTTATTTATAGGTAGTTTAATGAATGAAACTGCGGATGAACACTGAATTATAAACTTACTTCTTTTACAGTTTTATTTGAACAGAAATTGTGATTACACCCAATGCTTTCAAAATCTTGCAATATGTCTAACTTTTATAAAAACTGCAATGTTGACTTCTACAACCAGTGGTACTATTTTTCAACGCGAATGTATAGATAAGTGGCGGTTTTGTGATTGTAAGTAGAAAATCCACTGACTGACTTAAGAAGCTTTCGCTTCTAAAAACTGCAGAATAAATGCTTTTCGTGGACATTCGATTTCATTTAGTCTTTATTGTAGGCATTATATTTCGTTGGATAAATATATTCGTGGATATAATATAAATAAATGCAACGAAACTTGATCACCTACTCATTTTCTCTACACGTCTTAATCCATACAGTCCTTAAAAGTAACGTTTCAATGCGAAAACAATTAGACTCGTGACTGTAAAATTATTTTCTGAGCACATACTGCAGAATCCTTAGAGAATCTCAATTTTTCATGTACTTTCAAGTTGTAAAAGTGTATGTCGGAAAAACAAGCAACATCATCAAGAAAATATGGTCAATCTTGGCTTAAACATTTTTTCAATGGCATTTATGAATTACTTTAGCATTATCAAGTGTTAAATGTAGCGTATAAATGACATACAGTCTATATATTGCGTTAATTTATGGAACCAGAATTGGGAGTCAAAGCAGAGCTAAATAACACTATTATCTTTAACATTTGCGTTAGATTTTATCTTCAAGATCGGGCTTTGCCGATGGGACTTGCTGTAGCAAACTCCAGAACCAGCACGGTTGCCATGGAGACAAGGCCGATGTGAACATGCCTTTATGCATTGGAAAACAGTTGCATTGAACATATATGTGATAAATGTCATTTATATAAAGAAAACAACAACAAGAACAACAATATTGTATATTAACAAATGGCACCGTCAAACGTCTATAGCTAAAATTACTGATGGCTTATAACATTAAATAATAATAATAGAAATACTTACAATAATTTAAAAAAAATGGCACCGACAACGAAATCACTAACTTCAACAAAATTCCCCTCTGTCTCTATACAAATGGGGAAATATCTCACTTCTTAATTTTTCCGAATAGATTGATGTCTCGTTTTCTTGTATCCAATTAAAAAACATCATAGAAATTGACATATAATAGCTAATGTAAAACATATATGTTTTCGTAAGCTACCAAATTTGTTTACGTTTAAAATGTCAATTAAAAGATATGGAGGAAGATATTGTTGTTAATTAACATCAGGTTAAACCAAACATAATAAAATGAAGATAACTTCAGCACAATTGGTATCTTTAATTCGTGATTAAAATGTCCTTCTTTCCCGTACAAAATAAAGTCAGAGAGCAAATTGGTATTGCAACGAACATCGAATAATCTAATTTCAATGGTTGCTAAGTTACAAACCAGCCCGCTTGCAACGTCTCTTTAGTTATAAAGTATCAGTAAAGAAAGGTGCCTGCCAAATCATTGACGGAAGTAAGTTGGGAGACATCCCGGGCCCTTCATTTCCAATGTCCGATAGCTTTTTCCAATCCTGCCATGGTCTTGATTTTTTCTCTGCCACAGAGATGCTGAGTTTGAAGTATTCCTTATCGATCACTTCTGTGTCAAACAAGACAGGGCCCCCACCGCTGTGTGATTTATCCCTTGGTAATGGTTCCTCGTCGTAGCTTTCTGGTAAGAAGTCCGAATTACGAAACAGGCACAGTCCATCTTTATGTACATATAAATCAACAGTCGTATTAGATCATAGTTGTATGATTTCATCATTTTTATACTTATCTCTGCATCCTGACGTTGCAAAGTTTTACGTCGATTGGGAAACAAATTCTTTTTGATGATTCGTGTGTTGAACCAGTGTTTAGCCCCTGGAAAGGTGATGAGAAATCATTGCATGTAACGAGGTTCGAAGCCACAACCTTCGGATCCGCATTCGGGTATGTTACCACTGGACTGCGTAGTTTGTGAGTCATATAAGGACTAGGACACAATGATACTGAGACCGGATGTTGAGTGTACAAACCCTGCCAATGACCGGGGTTGATGGTAAGGACTTATAAAAGTGAAAGTTGATATTGTTTTAATATCTTAAATAGATACATGTATAGATATTTACTGCAGACGGTGAGTGTAAGAGTAAAACAGCAAATGAGAAATAACATATATCATTAAACATTATCCTATATGCCAAGACTAAAGGGAGATAACCCGTGCTATTGAAATATGAGTTACGTAGATAAGAATTAAAGGTTATCATGAACAAAAAGAGATCGACATGCAGTACACCCAAGACTGAGACTGAATTTTCAACGTACTTTAATCTTGGAATTTTGAAGAATTGAAGATCATTCTTGAAAGAACATTCTAAACATATGACATGCATGTAAGATTTATTTTCAGTGTTAAAGACTTATAAATAAATGAATAATAATCAATTTCAGATGTCATCGTCGGATAAATTCTTCTCTCCGTCCACCATCAGAGAGTAACGGAACGACCTAACCATGGGTGGCCGACAAAGGCATTTTCCCTCGAAATAGCTTTCCTTAGACACAATGTCTCAATATTTGATCCAAGTTGATACTATCACATTAATAAAATAAAATGAAAAACAAATGTTTATGTACTAAATATGGTAAAATATTGAATATAACTTATGTTTCAGAATTGACAAAATAAATTTCCTCTATAGCCAAACACTATTTGTCAAACATTTACAGACTACACTGTATACAATGATAAAGATCATTAGCTTCAAATGAAAAAAATTAGCTGAGTTCAAATCAGTGCAGCACGTTTCATTGCTTAACCTAATTATGGAGGAACTAACCACAGAAATTCCATTAAAAATGATACATCGTGTGTTGCTGTAATTAGGACGATTAGAATAAAAAAAATCGCCGATAAAGTTCGGATTTTTCCATACAGCCGTGTGGATAGCCTGCAAGTTGAGGCTTGCTTTTACGTCTGTCAGATAAATACTGCTGGATCAATGAAGAGCCTTATTGTGTTCCTAGTGGTTTATTTGTTTCCATACGTTTTCCAAGCATAGCGCAGTCTCGGTAAAGGGAAGATGGACATAAAAAGCTATGGTGAATAGTTTAAATAAACATACAAGTCACGGACATGTGCCCCAGAATTTGTAACTCACACACCAAGGAGAGCACCAGGGAACTGTGAAATTGTGTTCAGGCAGTTACGTAAATCAATGCCCTTTAAATTAAATCGGAACGGCGACGACATTATATTGGCAGGAACAGTTCGTTACGTTCAATCTTGTGATGTTCCAATAGATATGTTATAGGAACACACCGATGTTTTGGATATTGCTGGAGCTGTAAGTTGGTCTCCACTGTGATTTCGGTCTTGGACGGGATATACTTAAAAAGACTGGATAGCAGTATAAGCGGATCGAGGTCAAGATGACCACGGAATATACAGATGCTGGTGCCGCCCACCTCCCACTGTCACAGCAGATTTCTCACAACATAGACGGGGTCAACCATTACGAGGAAGAAGAGGACACCGAACCGTACCTGGAAACTAGGTGTGGGTTGGGAAAATGTCGGCCTGCCAAGCTTCAGAAATGCAACAATGCGAATGTCCTGTGCTTCTGCTTGTGTGTATACACGTTGGTTCAATGTAAGTAGATATTGACATTCTTTGTAAATCTTTCATGCCCGAAATTAGGTAATAAAGCTCGGTGTGTTATCATTTGCCGGTGGAAGTAAATTTAAACTGAAAAACGACTCAATTATTTTTCTGTTCTTCAAATTGATGAGAACTTAGCAGCACATGACGTCATCGGGCTTTAAGTTTGTTCATAAAGGTTTTCTGTCAATATAATAATGAGGCACTAAAAGCAATGTCTTTGATAACTGTTGTCTGTTGTATGATTTCACGTGTTTCATCCTGCGACAGATTAGAGCCTGTTTCACGAAGGATTGTCAGGAGATGAGACGCGAATATTGCTGTAAACATTGCCCCCTCACCAGTGTAATTACAATTCTGAAATTTCAAGTTGCCTACGGCTGTTAATATTTGGAATCTTGCAAAGAAAATGATGTTTTATTATGATTGTGTTGATAGGTACACATGTCCGTTCATTTGAATGTAATTAAGTGCGCTCGCACTTGCTCAATACTGAATCGTAATCAATGTCATGGTTATCATTTAGCAAGAATTATGCAGCATAGATTAGAGATCATCGTACCCTTTCACATGCATGGTCAGGGATCGAACATATTTATTGCTTAGAAAGAATATTTATTATCTCAGATACATGTACTCTCTTTAACCCTTTCCCTCATAGAGGACACCATGAAAAGACCTATGCGAACAGCATAAAACCAGATCAGCCTGCGAGTAACTCGCAGGCTGATCAGGTTTTATGCTGTTCGCTGCTCCTCAGTGGTCTGGAAATGAGGACTTTTTAATTAAATTTGGTAAGGTTTAACTGTGGTTTTCTGCAGATCAGGCTTTATGTGGTACCTATTGAGTGCATCAAAATGAGTCTATATGAGGGAAAGGGTTAAGATATGTAGGATTAAAACAACAACAAAAACGTATGCTATGTAAATGGAACGCTAAACTTAGTTTTACTGCGATTGTATAGAGATAAAGCAATGTGTCTCTCTGATATGAACATCGTGACGATGTCGTGCTTAGAGTCCTTGACGCTGAAAACAGAGGTTCTAGAGAAAATCCATGTGTTGGGACGGGCGACCAAATTCCTCTCCACATGCAACGTAGGAAAGACCGAGGATCGAACCTAGGGTGAAAAACCAGTATAGTAGTCACTGCACAATCCGGACACCTCAAGTATAATCCGTCCCCGAAAAGAAATGGTCAACCCATCGCAATGCACAGCGGATGCTTGTCTCCTTTTAACCAATGGCAAATCATGTATTAGAGATTTCTTTTCGGAACCAATATTTTTGTACTAGGTTTTGCAAAAATCCCTCAGTTAAATTTCGAAAACGTACAAGGAGTTGTGAAACATTTTTCCATATATATATATATAAACAGTTCTGTAAATGTTGAGTTTATTATAGCCCTTATAGACCAAGTTATTCATAATGCAGAGTATTAATTTTAAGTGCATGGAACTGAAATATCAATTTCGTTACTTAATTTCTTACATATTTATTTATATACATACACATTCGATCTAGTTTGATAGGATTTCCTTGATTTATTTAGTATCTTCAGTTTCGCGATAGCCTAGTGTTTATGAGAGTTGCTTCTTTCAGGTTAATGCTCTTTAGGTTCGATACACGAATACGCTCGTAAAATGGTACACTGCTCACCCATCTCGGCATATTGTTTTCCTCAGGAAACTCAGACACATTCCCCCTACAATAAAGGGTGATATTCGCGCCAACGTCTGTAATTTTAGAGTGTATATCTATTGTTAAAGATGCAAAACTATATAAAGTGCAAATAGGACTCCTTTTCTTTTTTTTTTTTTTGCACGGAACTAGTGCAAATTGAAAATCAATTCTCTTAACTATAGCCGTTATAATAAATATAATATTTGGATTGTTATTAAAAATGGGAATATAATTATATTTCAGTAATTTACCAAAGATGATTTTGAAAGTTTCAAATGTTACACTATAAATCTTCATTTATCTACCGTAAGTTAAATCAATATTATTTTCGCAGCATTTGTGTATATGTATGCTTTTGTCAAATAGATAAACGCCTTTACACATTATCTAAATTACTTTTTACAAACCTTTCAAGAAAACAAGCTTTCAAAGTAACGGTAAACGGTTTTACATTCGACATATTTCATCATCAAGCTGAAGACATTTAGATCTTTTTTCCCCTCTGCAATTAAAACTAACAATGCTAGACCACACATAAATACAGCACACTGACCAGAAACTGACTTGGAATCGAGCCCACAGCTTGGGCAGTTAAATCCAGACAAAATGGGCAGACAATGACCCCTTCGTCTGCTGCATCACAGTAACAGGTGTTAGTAATAAGTCTTCTGCACCAGAAGCTGCATGTTGTGAGTCAACCGTATTTATTAGGCAATCGCCGGTTTTATCTGGTAGAGGAACATAGCCGAGGTACTTCAAATGCCCTTGAGTAAGCAGGTATCAGCCACCATACCGTTCCGAGCATCATTGTCAATACGATTGGCAGGCTTTAAGGAATGTTTCCAAGCTGACAGTGAAGTCAGACCTTTGATGGAACATACAAAACTGCCATTGTCTGACGTTTTGGCTGGCTTGATCGATATTTACAACATCTAAATAAGTGTTGATGTCGGACACGTGCATCAAGCCTCTGCGCGGGTTCTAATGGAGATCAGTCATTCTTAACATAATATTGGACCGGGGTTTTATCATTTCAAGAATCATTGATTCTGTGTTTGCTTCTCTTGCTGATTTCTTTTCGATAAACTGAACTCTCTGTGGAAATAGCACCAATTCAATATTTTCTGTAAATTCTCTTTAGACTTCTTTATTTAGTCAATAATATTGATACCACTTATGTTAAATTGTTTCTTGGAATAAGAATATAATGATTTTTTTAGTAAATATGAAACACGGATTTTATCTAATGAAAACACAGGAACTGGTAATTTACACTAAATAAAATACACATATTTAATGTAACGTTTGCCTCTCATTTCTGACTGTGACATAACTACATTGTATAAACATTTCTGCAAAATGTCGAATATGACAAGCAATTATTGCACTTAAAAATGCAAGTGCTATGTGACATTTTACACGCAATTATGTACACCAATTATGTCTCATGTCTACGATGTGAAACCGCATTGTGGCAACATTTCCAAATGACTGAAATACTGTCGATGGGATGTTAAACCGAAAAAATAAACAATTTATGCAGGTCTATGGTAATAAGTTAATATAGGAATACTAAAAAGGCACTTGAAAGTTTATGCATGTTTCAGTTGACTTTTTGTTAATGTCACTGCATTGTCTTGTTTATGGCATCCCGTTGTTTTTCAAACTTCAAAGTTTGTTCATTACATGGCATTATATTTCGAACTTTAATGCGAATTGTATTTTGTTCTGGCATCGCGTTGTAATTCGAACTTCAATGTTTGTTCATGGCATCGCATTGCATTTTCGAACTTCAAATACCTCTTTCAAACATAGCCGTTCGTTCAATTGTGCACATAATTGTACAGGCGACACTTTTATTTATGTGTGTAATTTAAAAAAACAACAACACATTTTTATCGTTATTGTGATTCTTATTCATAACATCAATGTTTTTGAATTTTTAAAATTTTAATCATTCCCCCCATCATTCTAAACGTTTATATCTCCTTGTTTATATCATTTAAATACAAAACCCACAGACAAGGGGTGCCAGAACCACAGACAAGGGGTGCCAGCACCAAAGGTTGTGTCTCAGGGGGAGTTTGATACGCTAAGCATTATTAGAACTAATCACCTTCTTATCACAGCATCATAATTACCAAAATAGAACTAGCCAGCATCAAACATTAAAATTGGCATCAGGTGACGTATGTTACAAAACATTGCCGACTCGTGTCTTTTTATGTATAATTGATTTAGGTGAACAGTCTAACTTTATTATTTCTATCTTGACAAATATGTATGGCAGGTAACACGAAACAGTATTATTATGAGAAATTTATACACTTATTATTCTATTTATGCAAGTTAGTTTAGATATGAAAATTAATATATAGTGTCCAGAGACGTTCGAAGTGATCAGTATTTGTGGGATTGATTATCAACGCAGGTTACCGTAATTATGCAATTATAAGACAATTATTTGTATGATATGTCATTCTGGGATAATGTTGTTTCACCGCGGTATCACGCCGTATAGACAGGTGGCATGACACCGCACTCAGTTGCATATTTTCCAACGGCAATGCAGCTACCCTGAAACACAGAGGTACTGCAACATTACCCTTTTAACGACATTGAGTGTCTTGCGACTAGGGATTATAACAGCGATTTCCCAACGGCTGCACTAACCGATAGGCCACTTTGATCGACATGGTGTTTTGACTCGTTTTTGCTGACATGTACTTTCAAAACTTGATGTATCGTAAGTCTAAGTATGGTACTGATTCTTGGCTAGATTCTCTGTGTCTCGTACAGACTAATTCAATACAGTCGGTTTAATCTTAACCCAGGAAACCAAAAACTTCAGAGAATGAACTGCCGACACCTTGGACAATAAAGACAAATTACGGGATCACGAGGAAGATAAGTATGTAGAATGATATCTAAAACAAAATAGAACATGCAATTTGTTTACCCAGCAACACATAATAAGCATGGACGATGTAAAAGTACACTGCTCTGAGTACCTTAGTATATAGATCTCCTGTAGCTTCGTTATCCACCCAGCACGTTCCCAGTGGATCAGTGACGGTCGATACGGAACACGTGCAATTGGGTACCGTGGGAGTCGACCTGGGGAAATGCACACACGATTTATTTACCTTAATTGTCTGAGATTGGTTGACTATTTGCGCGTTTAAATGATGGTTCTGCTGAAATAAGATATCCACAAAGATGTATAACTAGTATGTAATCTAAGATGTTCTTTTACCCTCTCTTTAGAAATTTCGTATTCTGTAATTTAGCCCTTTTCAAAACTGACATAAATAAGACTTTGACTGTGTTAGTTGTCTGTTTTCATATGTATTAATTATTAGCATTTGAACAGATAAACAACTGATTTAACCTAGAATCTTCCAGAAATATCCCCATGCGATAAATACTGACCCAGTCCTGATATTTTTTTACGCGAGAAAGCCTTCCCCGTCACAAGGCATTTAATATAAGTCGCAATCTGCGTAAAGAGATAAAATTGAATTAAGTTAAATTAAATGCCGAAATTTACTGAAATTAATATCAAGTGTATATGGCTATGAAATTATCTATAAAGTTTGCTTATAATGTCTTATCAAGTTGAAAATTGAACACAGTGCACTTGAAATCGATCAGTAGAAAATGAAACCCACATTTAGAGAGCGGAGAAGGAGACATCTCGATGACTGAAAAATCAGCTGTTATCCTAATATATGTTAACCCTTTGTCTCCGCTGCTTCGCCTTGTTTAGTTAATTGGGGAGGCGGTATTTTAGAACATCATCCTTTGCAATAAAACTCCGCATCGAATCAATACAATTTAAACCAATTTGACAGTTTGCCGGTATCTGAGGAGTTGATTAGATCATTAGGTACGAGCTGGAAATCTAACTGAAAATGTAAGCAATCCATAGTTATTTTGGAACATATCTGTTCGGCATATAACCTAAGACATATAGATCTACAATGTTGTTGAATTTTTTTTGTCATTTAAGTTAATGATCAGCTCGCTTCGGAAACAGTCTGGGTCAAGATGGCAAAATTAATTATGTTAATCGCTTTAATCCCCCATCACATCCCCCTCTCATGTAAGAACCAATTTTTTGAATCCAATATGACATCTAGTTCCCTCTCCCCCCCCCCACCCCCCCACCACCACCACACATCTGCTTCAACACACACACACACACATTGGTGTAATCCAAAACTCCGGGGGTATATCCATGCCATATAAAACATTATTTTGCAGGAGAGTAATCACTTAGAAAGTCTTTATAGTTATTCAAATATATCCATGCACATAGAATATGATTTGCGGTAGGTCGGTGGTTCTACTCGGGTACCTCTGTGTACTCGGGATCTTCTTCCACCTGTAATTAGCTGGACGTCGCTATATGATTGAAATACTATCGCAGCGACGGTAAACTCCAATACAACAACAACATATAATGTAATACATATCTATATTCACACATGTATATTTCAAAGCATATTGATGTGACATTTAGCTAAAGTAGCGGTATATAATAAAAGATATATACCTACTAGATATAACTCCTACAAATGTACGATTATAATCACTAAGATTGGATTTAAACATGTATAAAGGCTTACGCAAAAACTTCCGAACATGGTTTCAGTCCCCTACTTATACTTACTTGAAATGAGGTACATGTGCCTGTATATCCAGGTGATCTCTATGCTTGCAGTCTATATCTTAGAATATTACAAACAAACAAACAAACAAACAAACAAACAAACAAAAACAATCAAGCAAACACACAAACAAACAAACAAATAAGTAACAAATATCATGATGATCAAAGTTAGTGTATTTAAAAACATGTCAACTTTAAGTTTCAAACATGTTCTGATGATAAACGTTGACAAACACGGAAGTTATGTCACATGATTCAATGAACGTATGGTTGCTAAAGTTACGCAAGAGGTGTAGAAATCAGTTATTAATGTAAAGTAAAACATATATGGGAGAGAGCATTTATTAATGAAAAATAAAAAAAAAATAATGGGTGAAAGCATTTATTAATGAAAAATAAACACGTTTTCGAGAAAAATAAAGAAAAATGAACATATATCCGAGAATTTTTTTTATTAATGGAAAATAAAACATATTTAAGTACATATTTGAAATTGAACAATATGCTTCAAAGAGCTCATTTCAAGCATTCTTAATTTTCATTTATCAGAAGCTTA
>CM037782.1:47674701-47714044 GCA_021229015.1 Solen grandis | reverse complement strand
TCCACATGACAATGATTTCCTTCATCTTGGACTCGAACATCTCTGACAAACGTAACGTCATAGAGTTAATCTGTAGCACATATAAGAAATATTTACATTACCATCACAGAGAATTGAAACCTTACAAGTCGCAACAAAACAAGAAATTAAGAATAGAGAGATTATAACCTGACTGTACTAAGAATGTAATCATCAAAGTTTGGTATCTGGATAGCATAGCGGTTAATGCACTGGCTTTTCACCGATGCAAACTCGGTTCCAGCTGAGATCAGCCTGATGGTATACTGTATAATCACAAAATTTCATGGTGGATTAATTTTTGTCAGTTTTGTTGACAGTTTTATCCACAACTATCAATTCCAAAGAAAACTGTTTATTTTGATAGATTCTCATTTTCTAGAACATGAGTCTATGAATTTAATTATGTACCAAAGAGATTGACTTAATAACAGATTCCACAAAATATAATAGCAATGAAAATTGATGGCTTTACAGTGAGTGAATGAGTATTTGCTAGCCTGGACACGTTGGTTTCCTCCCACACCATGTAGACACAACAATCAGTGCCAACAAGATATATAGAAGGCCAAAACAAATAAAAGTTTTGTTTTTGGTCTCCTGACCGACCCTCTTTTTACACAGCTGACCCAAGTTTTTTTCACATTTCTGTCTTTAAAAAAATCTTTCCTTTATATTTTTTTACTTTTCATATCATTCTGTGGGAAAAAATAAACAAACAAAAACATATCCATACCTCCCTACCCTCTTTTTTCTGGCTGGAGACCAGAAACAGAACTTTTTCTTTTTCTTTTTTTGGCCTAAGCAATATACTACTTTCAGTCAAATCATTGTAAAAGAATAAAAGTTTAAACATTTTCAAACAAAAAAGAAAGTTAAGCTCAGCACACTTTTTTTCTATTTTGCAATTGAAAGAAATACAAAAATGCCTCTATTATAGTGGGAAATAATTTAAACCTACTTTTATCCACTATTTACACTACATGCATTGAATACTTAATGGATAAGTAATAGTCAACAGAGGCTTTCAGCAAATACCCTCCCAACACTGGTCTCAAAAAATGGGGTCAAGGTCCACAAGGACCGCCAACTACATACCGGTGAGTGTATGTTGGTGTTGCAGTATTTGGAGTTGCTGACAATTCGGCTGAGGTCTGCAGCCATCTGCGTGGGCTCAGTGTAACGCCCAGACTTAAGGTTTGTGCTGATCTTACCCAAGTCCATAGGATGCTTTATCACTTTGTAGTAATCCTGTACACCAATATACACACCATGTGTTAACATCTCACATCAATAGACACACACTGTGTTTTAACAACAGATAACATAACAAACACCTTTTGTTCACAGCTAACATCAATACGCACACCTTGTGTTCACAGCTAACATCAATACGCGCCCCTTGTGTTCACAGCTAACATCAATACGTGCACCTTGTGTTCACGGGTGACATCAATACGCACACCTTGTGTTCACAGCTAACATCAATACGCGCACCTTGTGTTCACAAGTGACATCAATAAGCACACCTTGTGTTCACAGCTAACATCAATACGCACACCTTGTGTTCACAGCTAACACTAATAAACACACCTTGTGTTCACAGGTGACATCAATACGTACACCTTGTGTTCACAGCTAACATCAATACGCACACTTTGTGTTCACAGCTGACATCAATACGCACACCCTGTGTTCACGGCTAACATCAATACGCTCACCTTGTGTTTACAGGTGACATCAATATGCACACCTTGTGTACACAGCTAACACCAATAAACACACCTTGTGTTCACAGGTGACATCAATACGCACACCTTGTGTTCACAGCTAACATCAATACGCACACCTTGTGTTCACAGCTGACATCAATACGCGCACCTTGTGTTCACAGCTAACATCAATACGCGCACCTTGTGTTCACAGGTGACATCAATAAGCACACCTTGTGTTCACAGCTAACATCAATACGCACACCTTGTGTTCACAGCTAACACAATAAACACACCTTGTGTTCACAGGTGACATCAATAGCACACCTTACATCAATACGCTCACCTTGTGTTTACAGGTGACATCAATATGCACACCTTGTGTACACAGCTAACACCAATAAACACACCTTGTGTTCACAGGTGACATCAATACGCACACCTTGTGTTCACGGCTAACATCAATACGCACACCTTGTGTTCACAGCTGACATCAATACGCACACCTTGTGTTCACAGCTGACATCAATACGCTCACCTTGTGTTTACAGGTGACATCAATATGCACACCTTGTGTACACAGCTAACACCAATAAACACACCTTGTGTTCACAGGTGACATCAATACGCACACCTTGTGTTCATGGCTAACATCAATACGCACACCTTGTGTTCACAGCTAACATCAATACGCACACCTTGTGTTCACAGCTGACATCAATACGCACACCTTGTGTTCACAGCTGACATCAATACGCACACACCTTGTGTTCATGGCTAACATCAATACGCACACCTTGTGTTCACGGCTAACATCAATACACACACCTTGTGTTCACGGCTAACATCAATACACACACCTTGTGTTCACAGCTAACATCAATACGCACACCTTGTGTTCACAGCTGACATCAATACGCACACCTTGTGTTCACGGCTAACATCAATACGCACACCTTGTGTTCACAGCTGACATCAATAAACACACCTTGTGTTTACAGGTGACATCAATATGCACACCTTGTGTACACAGCTAACACCAATAAACACAACCTTGTGTTCACAGCTGACATCAATACGCACACCTTGTGTTCATGGCTAACATCAATACGCACACCTTGTGTTCACAGCTAACATCAATACGCACACCTTGTGTTCACAGCTGACATCAATACGCACACCTTGTGTACACAGATAACACCAATAAACACACCTTGTGTTCAGGCTAACATCAATACGCACACCTTGTGTTCACAGCTAACATCAATACGCACACCTTGTGTTCACAGCTGACATCAATACGCACACCTTGTGTACACAGATAACACCAATAAACACACCTTGTGTTTACAGGTGACATCAATACACACACCTTGTGTTCACGGCTAACATCAATACGCACACCTTGTGTTCATGGCTAACATCAATACACACACCTTGTGTTCACAGCTAACATCAATACGCACACCTTGTGTTCACAGCTGACATCAATACGCACACCTTGTGTTCACAGCTAACATCAATACGCACACCTTGTGTTCACAGCTGACATCAATACGCACACCTTGTGTTCACAGCTAACATCAATACGCACACCTTGTGTTCACAGCTGACATCAATACGCACACCTTGTGTTCACAGCTGACATCAATACGCACACCTTGTGTTCACGGCTAACATCAATACGCACACCTTGTGTTCACAGATAACATCAATACACACACCTTGTGTTCACAGCTGACATCAATACACACACCTTGTGTTCACGGCTAACATCAATACGCACACCTTGTGTTCATGGCTAACATCAATACGCACACCTTGTGTTCACAGCTAACATCAATACGCACACCTTGTGTTCACAGCTGACATCAATACGCACACCTTGTGTACACAGATAACACCAATAAACACACCTTGTGTTTACAGGTGACATCAATACACACACCTTGTGTTCACGGCTAACATCAATACACACACCTTGTGTTCACGGCTAACATCAATACACACACCTTGTGTTCACGGCTAACATCAATACACACACCTTGTGTTCACGGCTAACATCAATACACACACCTTGTGTTCACGGCTAACATTAATATGCATACCTTGTGTGGATAAAAGTACCAATAATTTACCAACAAACTTTGCTGAAGCATTCTAAAATCCAGACATTACATATTTGAAAATAAAGCACACATAAAATTTTACATAATTAAAGAACACCTTTATGTTTTCTCCAAATAGCCTGAGATCCTGGTACCCAGTTGTATATGCAAATGAATCTTACCGGATACTCCTCACTGTTGACTGGTTCCCTGAATGATTTGGAGTCCTCACACTGCATGATGGTGTTCAGCAGTTGCTGACAGTCTTCCTTCCAGCCTGGTTCCAGGCTACTCACAGAAACATGCTGCTTCCTGTCAGGGTTGGAAGTACCAGCCTGACCCTAGGGTGAAACCAGAGGATAACAGAATGTGTGAATGTATCAGCTGATAACATTTTTCAATAATCACCATGCATGGTCAAAGTTGTGCATTAGGTAATTACAGTTGCCTAACTAGAGCTATCAGTAAAGGTTATTAATACCCATGATTCCGACCTGGCCTAACAACATTTTGTAACAAAAATCATTAACTCTGAAAGAAAAGGGCTGTTTCCAGAATTTTAAGAAAGTTCATGACATATTGTTTTCAAGTCATTGGTACATTTACCAAATATCATCAGCTAATCTTTAATATGAAAAGTGTTATGCTCCAGACAGGAAATTATTGGAGAAGAACAACATTACATAACAAAGGACAATAACTTAATAAGAAATAGGCCCTTTCCATAAATCTTTGTTCGCAACACAGCATTTTCAAGTCATTGATACATGTACCAAATATCATCAGCCTATTTTGAAACAGAGCTTTCACTGAAAGTGATTCATATGCCGACTATATAACCCTCTAATTTGTCATTAACATTTAAGCTGATGTCCATGGCAACAACCTGCCCCTGACATGCAAAAACAACACAGAATTTGTCACATAAGTTTGATCATCCATGTGTGTATCTTCTTTCAGTACCAGACAAAAACACACAATCCAAAAGACAAAAATATAGCCGACTTTCATTTTTAGCTTTTAAGTATTGTAATCAGTCTTTGTCTGGTGTCTGTTGTGCATCATCAACTTTTGCTTAACGACATCTCCTCCTAAAGTGCTGAGCAGATTTTGACAGCTGCCCAGACACCCCCATTGGCATTTATCTATTAAACCTTTAACCTCCAAGTATGACCTTGATCTTTGAGCAAGCAATCTGATTTTTTGGTATGATACTCAGTTCCATTATGGCAAAAATTTGTGCCAAGTAATTGAAAATCCCAAAACCCATATGAAGTTAAAGTCCAGACAAAGAAATTGACATTCATTTTTGACCTTTGAAATGCAATTTTTCCTTCTCCTTTGAGCAATAATCTGGCTGTGTGACGTCACACTTGGTCTTGATAAAGCAAACCACTGGTCTTTAGTGAGGCTGAAGCCCAAACAAGCAAATTGGCATTGGTTTTATACCTATGACCTTTGGGTGTGACTTTGACCTTAGAGATTGAGCCAAATAATAAGAGGAGTGTTCGAAAACTTTTGCAAATGACCTGTTTTCACAGAAACACTAATCAAAATTTGATAACATTTTGTCTAGTCACCTTCAAAAAATTCCCCTTTAACTATAACATACTGTTTCAATCTCTGAATCCATTATTTGCAACAATTTTCATACTCCTCTTTGGGTACACTAATCAGAAACAGCTAGGTAACCTGCAGACCTCAGCGCACTTTTAGACCTATATCTCCTACCAGATAGGGGCTTTCTCAATTTCGCATGGGGCCAGGTCTAGGCTGTATGGAGGGTGTGGTAATACACTGACCTTTTCTGACTTTAAAAACTGGACTACAGTTGATGATTTGTGGGCTGGGGCATCGTCATGTAACAAACGGACATAATAAAGTCATGTTTTAGGACATATTTTTCTCATTTTTGTTCGCATTTTTTTTCAGAACCACATTTTATAGAAGCTTCCAGACACACCCTTGCCATTAGGAATAGAAATTAGCAGGATTGGTCCACTATTTCTAGAGAAAATTGCGTATAACACCCTTGTCGTCAGTTTTCCATTTAGCAATACTGGGACTTTTGGCAAGTTTCAAATCCCATATCTTGTCAACTTTCCTCTTAGGCTCATAAAAATGGACCCATGTCTCATCACTCATTATAAAGACTATCAAAAACCTTTTTCTGATATGCTGGGTATTTCTTCAGCAGTTTCTTAGCCATTTATACCCTCGTATGTTTCTGCTTGTCAATGAGTAAATGGTGGATCCAACAAGCACTTATTTTCCTAACTTTGTGAATTTTATTCAGAATGAAGTGAACAGATGCTTAACCCAAGTTTGTCACTTGTTCTAGCTGTCTGACAGTGAAATACGCATGTCAAGGTCATACTTGATGGTCAAAGGTAAAAAGAATCAATGCCATCTTCCTTTCCCGTCCATCCTGAAATTTATCCGGGCTCTAACCTGACAAAGATTTAGTGGAATTTCAAATAACTTGACACAAATGTTTGCCTTATTAAGACAGAATGCCATGCACAAGAACCAGATTGCTAGCTTACTGGTCAAGGTCACACTCAGAAGTTAATGGTTAGAAAATAAATTTGTTTGTCCAGGCTCTAACATGAGAAAAAATTGGTGGATTTTCATACAAGGAGTGTACATGTGTACTCTTTTTTTTTCTATTGAGTCCTCTCACAGTTTTACTTTTTGCATCTTATGACAGCACATACTTCAGGTGTATAATGCTTCGACACGCAGAACTCTTGTTTAAATACATAGATGTAAATCATACCTCATATATATGTGTCACATATCAGTTCTAAGATACGCGGCAAACTTTCATATAAACTAAGTTGTTCTATAAAGTTTGAAGTTTATATGCAAATAACTGCCTTTTAGTAACCCTTATGGATGAGACATTCAAGTAAGCAATCCCGTAGCTCAGTCAGTAGAGCACTCGCCCTCTAAGCAAGATGTACCATGCTCAAGTCCCGGTCTGGCTGCACATTTTTCTACAGTGGTTACAAATGGCCTCTAATATGTAACTGTTACAGTGTACATGAAGTTTTCCAGTATATACTGCCTTTGGGTTCCTTAGGAACATCAGCAATTTGTTCTTTGTACTGCGAATTTGGGAAAAGTGGAGTATGTAACAGCCTATAATTATGTAAAACTTATATGTGAGACATTTCTATAATATACAAGTTCTGGCTGAGAGAGAAGCTGGTAACCAACTGTACCTTTTTCTTCTTGCTGGTTCCTGGCTCCTCCAGCTCTGCTCCGCTGGCATCACTTTCAGAAATCCACTTGAACTTGCAACCTTTACTGAGCTTGTTAATGATCTGATACACGTCTGTACACTTTTCATCACTGGAAACACACAGGGCACCCACACATTACAGCCTAACTATCCCCACAATCACAAACTGAGGGGTGAAAGTGAAACTAGGCTAAGTGCATATAAATATATAAGCACTTAGCCTAGTTTCACTCTCATCCCTGGATTCATACCCTGATAATTATTGGTCTTCAAAAAAAGCTTGCTTTTTTTTTCAAACCTAGAGTTCTTCCTGAAGGTGATGAATATCCCCGCTACACTTCCAAGACTCAAATCTTTGAACAGATCTTGAACGCCAGAAAGAGACAACGCATGATTTCTATATAGCTCCCACTAAGCTTTGTGAAACTGGTATAATACATAATTAAGATGCCAATTTTAAATATTTACTTACTCTTTTCCTTTCAAAAAAAGGCTTGCTGAAATGTTATAATGAAAACAGAAAATGACCTAAAAAAAAAAAAAAAAAGATGTGTTCAAAAAACATAATACCCGCATACAAGCTTAACCCATTCATGCCCACTCAAGGCGGTCAGATGCAATACAACAGGGCTGACACTCACCTGAGAAATATTGCCTTCATTGCATACACAAATTACACTATCATAGCATTATTGTACTTTATACATAATCCATGCAGAATTGCAGCAAGATCATTTAATTTCCATAAGCCAAACATTTCCTGTGGTCCAGATTTGCGTGCTTAAAAATTCATTAGTAGGACACTGGGTCATAGTCAAAGTTATCAAAGGTCAAATTAAGTTCAATGCCACACACCAAATAATACTTGTGGTCAAAATATGAAAGCCATAACTGAACTTGACCTGTAAGCCAAAGGCTAACGGACACCCACCATGAACCCCATCCCCTAACACCACAAACAACTATCCAATGCTTGTGAGCAATACTTGTAAATAGCTATTTCACATGAATGTGAGAATACAAAGCTACAAATTAAAGGCATATAGATGCATGTATATTCATTTACATGTCATTATAAATATACAAGTATCCTTCAACTGCCTTAAATGTAAAGGAAACCAAATCAAGATTTAAGGCTGGCTATAGTAAATCAGAAAATGTCTTTATTTTCTTTTGCATAAAGCATGAAGCAGTCTCAAAGGGGACAATAAACAAGAGGGCCATGATGGCCCTGAATCACTCACCTGAGAAACATTGCCCTCAATGCCAATTATTGTATTACCAGTAATACTGAATATTTAATCCATGCAGAAGTACAACAATGTCATCTTAATTCTACACAAAAACTGTACCTGCCATCCAACTTTTGAAGGTCAAAGCTCTAGTAAGTCTATATAAAATCAAGTGACCCATGAGGCAGGGTCAATTTTGACACTGAACAGACCTGGTTGAGGTCGACAAGTAAACATCTTAACTCCAGGCTTTGAGAAGAGATCACTGAGAAGATCTTTTGAGGGTTTTCCTATACAAGTCTATGTAAAATCAAGTGACCCCTCAGGCAGAGCCAATTTTGACCCCAGGGCCATGATTTGATCAAAACTGGTAGATGTTCACTATGCCATGATACTCACCAATTATCTTAACTCTAGGCCTTGTGGTTTCTGATAAGAAGATTTTTCTAGTTTTTCCTAAATATGTCTATGTAAAATCAAGTGACCCTTGGGGTGGGGCGAATTTTGACCCCATGGCCATGATTAGAGCAATTTCGTAGAGGTCCATAAGACAATGCCACACACGAAATATCTAATCTTTAGGCCTTGCGGTTCTGGAGAAGAAGATTTTCAAAAACTTCACTCAAAAAATCTATTTTTAGCTCCTGTGACCCAGATATGCAACAGACCTGAACCAGGCCTTGCCTTGTGGTTTCTGACAAGAAGATTTTTCTACTTTCATATATAAGCCTATGTAGAATTAATGACCCCTAGGGTGGGGCAAATTTTGACCCCAGGGTCATTATTTGAACAAACTTGGTAGATGCCTATAAGGCCATGCATGTTACACACCAAATATCTAGACTCCAGGCCTTGTGGTTTCTGACAAGAATTTTTTTTTCTAGATTTTCACTTATTTGCCTATATAAAATAAAATGAGCCCAGGGCAGGGCCAATTTTGAGCCAAGGGCCATGATTTGAACAAACTTGGTAGATGTCTAAAAGGCCATGTTACACACCAAATATCCAAATTCCAGGCCTTGTGGTTTCTGACAAGAAGATTTTTCTGTATAAGCCTATGTAAAATAAAGTGTCCCCTGGAATGGGGCTGATTTTGACCCCAGGGTATGATTTTAACTAATTTGGTAGAGGTCCACTAGACGCTACACACCAAATATCTTAACTCTAGGCCTTGTGGTTTCTGACAAGAAGATTTTTCTAGTTTTTCCAATGTAAAATCAAGTGACCCTGGAGTTGGAGTGGGGCCAATTTTGACCCCAGGGTCATGATTTGAACAAACTTGGTAAAGGTTCATAAGACAATGCCACACACCAAATATCTAAGTTCTAGGCCTTGCAGTTTCGGAGAAGATTTTAAAAGATTTCACTTTAAAAATCTATTTTTAGCTCCTGTGACCAAGATATGCAGCAGACCGGAACCATTTGAACAACTTTGGTAGAGCTTCATGCAACGAACATCACAGGCAATTTTCATCAAATTTGGCCAAGTAGTTTAGGAGGAGATGTCGTTTAAAGAAAATTGTTGACACGGGACGCATGGACAGACGGACGCACAGATGACGGACGCCCAACAAAAGGTGATCACAATAACTCACCATGAGCACATTGTAATCAGGTGAGCTAAAAAGACAATACAATTCAATAAAAAGGAAAATAACTCCAGTAAAAGTTGATTAATCTGAATGAAAAACTCCTGTAATAGTTGATTAATCATAATTAATAACAAGAAACATGTCAAATGACGTGAAATGATGTTTTCAAGAGTTGCCCTAGGCAAGCAAAACTATTTTTTAGTAACAGTGCCCTTGACCTTACTGACCTGAAAATCAATCCCAATCTCCCTCTTCCTAAAAGATATCTATATCCCAATCTTCCTCTTCCTAAAAGGTATCTATACACTAAATCTGATCATCATACCTAACTCCTAGAAGAAGTTAAATATTTGACGGAAATGGAAAATCTATTTTTAGCAAAAGTGACCTTGACCTTGTCCCTATCATCCTGGAAATCAATCCCAATCTTCCTCTCCCATACGGTATCTGACTACCAAGTATGAAAACTATATCTCTATTCTACTAAGACAGGGTTGCCACAGAGCTGAAGAAATAAAATTCCCTGACTATTCCCTGACTTTTCCCTGACTCAGCCCTACTTTTCACTGACCAATACAACCACAATTTTTCGGCCTCCTCCTCCCCTTCAGCCGTCCAATCCTCCCATCTACATTTTTATTGTTTTAGAATAATAACCTTAACAAATTTCAAATAAATCAGAATTCCTTTTCATGGTTATATTAGTCAGTGATAATAGTACAGATACTATTAAATGATTTTCTTACAAGGTAGTAATACTTCAGTCAATCTTACACATTAAGCAACATTTACATGTAAGCTATGGACACTATATCAACATAAATGGTCACAACAGCATTTAAAATCATCATGATTATACATGTACATACAGTCATGTCATACACCTCTAATGTTAAAACATTTAACTCAACAAAAATAACTCTGATAAACAGTGTGCACAATAAAATCTCAGTGAGTTGACTTAACCTATCAGTCTAACATCCCAAACCTTTTAAGGTTTCATGCTTAGGAATGTTTTTATATTATTAAATAATCAATGTTTGAAAGTAATACTTATAAATACTGTTTGAAGACTGCCATAGCCACTGAAAAATTCAAAACATCAACTCAGACTTTCATTTTTCCCTGACTTTTCCCTGACTTTTCTAAAATGTATTTTTTCACTGACCATTTTTCAAAATTCCCTGACAATTCTCTGACTTTTCAAGGTATGTGGCAACCCTGTAAGAGATATTCGAAGGAAACAAAATATAAAAAGAAAATTCAAAGGGCAGAAACTCAGGCTTAAATGGTAACAACAAAATTCTCAAAACACATGCAGATCTTCACATATATATTGTCTATCAGTGAAAGTTTGGGGTAAATCACAACAATAGTGTTGGTTGAATTCGACACATAAGATTTTTCCCTATATATTCTATAAAGGGAAAAATTCAAAGTAGCATAACTCCTGAAATAGTTGATAAATCGTAATGAAAATTGCAGATGCACAATTTCTCATAGTAGGAAGGATTCCTATGAAGTTTCATTAAATTTGGCAAAATACTGTAGAAGAACAAGTGCACACAAAATTGTGTCTATGGACACACAGACGGATGGACAAAGGCAAATCTATATGTCCTACTCCCCCTCACTTTTGATGGGGGGGCATAAAAAGGTATGCTTTTACTTCAATAATGTTTACTAAAGACTTGATAATAAATGTATAGCACAGATTAGGATTCACATGAGTCAAATAAGATTATATCCCGTGAAAGCATGACAAGTACACAATTCACTACTCTGAAATATAGATAAAAGAAGAAAACTCGGAAAACTCGTGAAATCTTACCTGATATACATGCGCAAAGCTTCTGTGAGTATGTGAGCACTTTTCACTGTCTGTGAGTTGGGTTCATTTAACTTCCTTGCTTGGACTCGATATATTCCAAATCAAACTGGAGAGCGGTCAAACGCCTGCAGGAAAAATACCAGACGTGGTAAACATATGCCATATATTGCAGTAAATGTAGATAAACCCATTGTTGCTATTTTATATCGTTAACATTACAAAGTTTCCTTTTGGAATTGCTTTAATATAAAGTTGAAAATTTTGTATCTGACATGTATTGATAAAGGACCTGGAACTGTTTCACTAAATTTTGTATGAAATAGATTATCCAGATCTGCAATTTTTGCAAATGTATAATAGTATTCGTTTTCTTCAAAAGAAGGTTTTAGTTTGTGTAATGCAGTGAGATTAGAAGGCATTATGTAGGACAAGATACTTATTACTAACATTAACATTTCGGACATTGAGGCATTTTACTGAGATAACCAAGGTTTCCTAATGTTTCATAAGGGTACCTTGGTTATCTTGGTAGAGGTTAAGTGGTCCAAGACGTAACGGAACCATTACAGGGACTTTACCTTAAACTTGTTTGTATGAAGTTTTGTGAAAATGGCCTCCTGGATTGAGAGCTGACCCTTATGTTTCTACCCTAGTGACACTGTTTTAATTTCATCGAAACTCCTCATTACTCAGTACCCATCAACAAATGGAATGTTAACAGTTTGTTAGTTGGGTTTAACGTCCCATCCACAGTATTTCAGTCATTTGGAGACGATGTCTACTTGAGACAGATACAGTGCTGCCACACTGCAGTATCACACCGTAGACATGTGGCATGATACCACACCCAGACTGTCACATTATCCTGACACTGGGCCACTACCCTTATATGCTGAGTTCCAAGCAAGAGAGCTATACCAGTACCATTTTATATGACTTTGGTATGTCACGGCTGGGGATCAAACCCATGACCTCCCACTCCCCAGGAAAATGGGATGTAATCAACCTTAAAATATCCAGCTGACATTAATAAAATCTACCACTGGGTGGGATCGGAGATCTATCTGTCTTGGATTTAATCCAATAACTTATTATTTCAAACATCTTTTAAATAAAGAAACTTAATATTTATTTAATGTTTCTAAAACGTTTTTTATATTAGATTTTGATGCACTGTGAGAACATGAATACTAGAAGGTATTAAGTGACATGAAAATAATGGAAGCTAAAATGTAGGTTGGGATTTAAGGTAAGGACATGTACAAGAAAAGATACAAACCTAATTTTTAACATTTACAGATTTTCCAACATGCTAAAGCCTAATTTTAGTAACATTTACAGATTTTCCAACACTGCTAAACCTAATTTTAGTAACATTTACAGATTTTCCAACACTGCTAAAACCTAATTTTAGTAACATTTACAGATTTTACACCACTATTTTCTATATCCTTTATAGAGATTCCAACACTGCTATTTTTAGTAAGATTTACAGATTTTTCAACATGGCTATTTGAGAAACATTTACAGAATTTTTTAGTAAAATTTACAGATTGTCCAACTGCTGTTTTACGTGACATACATAGTTTTTCCAACACCACTATTTTTAGTACCAATTCCAGTATGTTAGAAAAGTCTACCCCTAAGTCCCTGACAGCCAGGGCGGGGGCCTTACCTGTAGAATCTGTTCTCAATCCGACGCTTGATGGTGTTGAGATCTATGGGGTACTCTAAGGAGTTGTTGAGGTCCCCAGGTGTCAGGAATGGCTCCGCTATGGGATGTTCCACTACCTGTAACAACACACACACATGTTAAGCCTCGCCTTCAGCTGATACCAAGTGTTACTACTTGGAAGGAATTATATGTTTGAACATTCAGAGAATTGATTTTTTAAAAATTAACCTTTTAATATTACAAAGCATATACTGTATGTCTAATACTGACAGGTTTAAGTTTTCATGAAGAAAAGCCAGTCATGTTCTACAGTTTTATGACAACTGATTTATGAGACCTGCCACATTGAATTAAAACCACCAATATAGTCAAATTGAACCCATTTTTAATTAATTAACCCTTTACCTCATGAATATTCATGTACAAATTTATAACTTGATAAATATTATTTGACTGAACTTAAAATGGTTTATAAAGTCATGAATTTTTCTTTGCCAAACAAACTGTGCAGAAACTGAGCTATAATATTTTATGAGCAAACAGAAGGGACCCTGATTAAAGAGCTTCTCTAGGTGCTGTCTGCTCTGGGTCTGCCCTGTTTGCCAGTGCATCAAAATGAGTTAATATGAAGTACAGGGTTAAAGCAGCTCACAGATGGCCACCCAATGTAACATTCCTTGATTGTATAAAATAATGGGTGGTTTCTCCTTCACAAGCAAAAGCGTTACGAATAGTATTAAACCTATATTTAGAATTATAAAACCTATATTTAGAATTTCTTTTCCCATGTGCAATCACATTACTGATCACATTCTCTCCTTGCGCATGTGCTCATTTCACAGGCTAAAAATACAAATTTGCTATACAGGACTGGTGAAGAGTCCATGATGCAGAATGGTCACATTGACCAGCAAGCACCTGCTTCCGGGATACCGTTTCCTATATTTAAATGGAATTCCCTGAAGTGCATTAATGCAATGTAGCATTGTACAATGTGACCTACACTTGCCGAGTTCAGTTGTCAGGAAACAAAGATTTCACCAACAAAACAGGGGAGAGTAGATTTTTTTTCTTATATCTACCAATCAACTGTGATCAGCAGCTTTAATAATAAGACATACACAGTAACACAGGATAAAGAGACTTATTTGTCTGTGCACCTCTCATAAACAGGACGATCTACATACCTGCTCCAGCCCCCGGACGTATCTATTAAACTCTCGAGTCCGGTCCTTCCCCGGCCACTCACTGGACTTGGGCTTGTACATAAGGGCTTCCAGTTCTGGGGGAGTCACCTCAAGTATACCTCCCATCTCAGCCGGAGCACCTGTAGGACACAAACACAACACTTATATATTGACCTCGCATACTGGTGTTGAGGGATTGACATAAGCAGATGCAGTGAACATACATCTATATATTGTCCACTGAAAGCCAGAAGGACTCATCTGGCTTCTTTTTGTATATGCTGATGATCCTTCTAACTTTCAATGGATGATATAACAACATTTATCAATTTCGAAATTTGGTTTGAACAGTGTTATTAAGACATCTGCATTAAACTAGAACTATCACTGAAGGTGATTCATACCCCCACCCCCATCTTTGACACAGGATGTATTCAAATGACACATAAAACGAATGTTCACACATAAGATTTGGGCTTATAAGCATACCAAAAAAAAATATTATCACTAAAGGTGATCAATACCCACACTGGAAGTCTGTCATGTGTAGGAATACAGTTTCAAAAGTTTGCGTGAGTAAAAGACTACAAGTATGTAAGGTTTAAAGTTAGTGTGAGCAATGGTTCAAAAGTTTCGGACAATGCTAAAAAGTTTTGACAGACAGACAGATAGACAGAGAGACACACATACAGACACACAGAAGAAAACAATTTGCCCCCAAGATCTGTAGCTGAGGAGAATAAAAATGCAGTCTAATTATGGTTCACATCCATATTTATTGTTTGCAAAAACCTGTCTTTAAGAATTTACATTGTGGTTTTCTTATGCACTGCACTTCCTCTCATCAAGATCAATCTACATATGAAGTTTCATCAACCTAGCTACTTTAGTATTGGAGTTATGCTCCGGACAAAATCAAAAGATTAAAAATGACAAAGGGCAATAACTCCTTTCAAAATACATGCAGAGTTATGGTTCTTGTGCACTGCACTTCCTCTCATCAAGATCCATCTACATATGAAGTTTCATCAACCTAGCTACTTTAGTATTGGAGTTATGGTCCGGACAAAATCAAAAGATTAAAAATGACAAAGGGCAATAACTCCTTTCAAAATACATGCACTGCACTTCCTCTCATCAAGGTCTATCTACCTATGAAGTTTCATCAACATAGGTACAGTAGTTTTGGAGAAATGCTCCGGACAAATATTTGTAGACCAACCGCCGGACCGCCGGACCGACCGACAGGGTGACTCCTATATACCCCCCCAAATTTCATTTGAGAGGGTATAATTAAAGCACTAGTTATGGATCTGCATTGTTTTAACCCTTTCCCTCATATAGACTCATTTTGACGCACTCAGTAGGTACCACATAAAGCCTGATCTGCAGAAAACCACAGTTAAATCTTACCAAATTTAATTATAAAGTCCTCATTTCCAGACCACTGAGGAGCAGCGAACAGCATAAAACCTGATCAGCCTGCGAGTTACTCGCAGGTTGATCTGGTTTTATGCTGTTCGCATAGGTCTTTTCATGGTTTCCTCTATGAGGGAAAGGGTTAAGCATACAGATATTATTTTCTTTTATTTTAGCTTATTTTAGCTTGCTCAAATATATATTGTACTTCATTTCCTGTTTCCTTTTAACCTCTGGACAAGAAAAAAATGTGAATAAGGGGGATAATTCAAGCATAAGATAAGCTAGAGTTAGGGTTCCTGAGCACTGCACTTCTACACCACATAGGGTGTTTATGTTTGGAGTTTAAAGTGAATCCATCATATATAGTATTTAAGTTATTCTTCAGACATTTTTTTTAACAAAATCAACTAAGGGAGATAATTCAATAATATAATATAGAGTTATGGTTCTTATGCTCATCACTTCTATGCCTCATGATGTATCCATGTTCCAAGTTTGGAATGAATCCATGCAATTTTATTGAAGTTATGCTCAAGACAAGAAAGTTTGACGACGCTGACAACAAAGTGATCCCTATATGTCTGCCATACTACACAGATGACTCAAAAATGAAATATCAGAAATTAATTGGTAAATTTCAAACAAAAGCTATCACTGAAGATGAAGAAAAAACCCAGATACTGCTTTGCCAGTCACTGTAACCATGTCAAAGACGGTATTGACACAGCTGAAGGATTGACAATAAAAACATACAAAAAACAGGTAAAGCTCTGATAAACTTTTACATGACTGTATCAACGACAAAATATATTTAACAAATATTACAAAAGGCAATAGCTCCATGAAAATTAAGCTGATCGTGACGTGCCAAGGATATGCACAACTAGCCTTGGTACAAAGCTTATAAATGCTGTGAAGTTAATCTGACCAGTACTAGCTGAGAAATAGAGCAGAAATAGTGCAGATGAAAAATATTCAAGAAATATGACAAGTGACCATAAGTCAGTGAATATTGAAATAAGCAATACAGGACTACAATATGTGCTACAAGGCTTATACTTAGGTTGTTGCGATATTAAATAAAAATCTGACCTATGGCAGCAAGATAGAGTGCGGACAAAATATTCAATATAACAAAGGGCCATAACTCATTTAAAATTAAGCCGGTCATGGTCTGCAAACTATATGCCTAACTAAGCTTGATACTTATAAATGCTGTGAAATTAAATCAAAATCGGACCAATGGAAGTCTAGACAGAGCACAGACAAAATATGTTTGTAGTATGGACAGGACAGGACAAGATAAGACGCGATGAGTGATTCCTATAGAACCCCCAATTCTTTGGAGCTAAGGTAAAACAACCAAAGAAATAGAAAGATGTTGGTTATGGACAGACATGTCAGCTGGTATAACATTTCTCTTTTTCCAGAATCAAACAGAAGCAGAAAATTAAAGCTCATGCTTTCAATTGCCAAATTTCTCACTTAACCCTTTACTTCATATAGACTCATTTTGATGCATTGTTTGCTTATACAATATTGTAGCTCGGGTACTACATAGTCTGCAGGGCATATACAATTCAAAGTTCAGTAAATTAAAATATAGTCATAAATTTGTTCATGAATATTCATGAAGTAAAGGATTAAGCATGATGAAGGAGACTTTGTAAATTGCTGATGTCATTATGGGCTTCACTAATGGGGACTTCAGGAAGCTAGAAATACATGAATTGACAATTAATTTTGACAATTTTAGAACAGAATTATAAAACAGGAAACAGAAAACATGGATTTTCAAATCAGTCAAGATGCACTAAATGATTCAAAGAAAAAATCAAAGAAGAACATGATGTAAACATTTGATATGAATACAGAATGAAGGAATGATACATTGATGGCTGAGTGACAGGTGGGTGGGGATGGAAACAAGGTATTTACGACTGTCGTCAACTGGCTCCAAATCCCATGGACTGAGGCACTCACATTCAGCATTGTCCCACCTGGTGGAAAAATGAGAGAGAGAGAGAAAATACAGGACACGTGGCAGTCTAAACACAATTACACTGATCTATAGGCCAAGAATATTATATAAAAAAAAATACTTTCAATTATAAAGTTTGCAATGATTCAAATGATATGCCTCATTTAAATCAAAATTAACAAGAACTATCACTGAAGATTATGAATACCCCCTGATACTGCTTTGCCACAGTTACCGTAACCATTTCAGAGACAGTTTAATGACACAGTTGAAGGATGAAAATAAAACACACAAACAAGAGGGCCATAGAGACCCTGGATCACTCACCTGAGTATAATTATGGTTACCCAAGGAACATCTGCACTAAAACATTTTGAAATCTGACCAATTGGTTTGAAGGAGATGATTTTTGAAGTTTTCATGATTTTGTTCTTTCCATTGCCATGGCAATCAGAGTTCTACATGAATCAAGTTTATTATAGGAATTTTTGTGAATTAAGGTTCACCCAAGGATCATCCCTGCCAAGTTTAATCAAATTCTATCCAGTGGTTTCGGAGGAGATGCTGTTTAAAAGTTTTCACTTCATACATTTCAGACAAATTAGCCCCGCCACTGGCAGCCATGTTTTTATAAGGACCGGAATTATTTTAGCAATCTTGGTAGCGGGTTACCAAAGGAACATCTGTACTAAAACAATTTGAAATCTGGCCAAAGTTTTGAAGGAGATGATTTTTAAAGTTTCCATATTTATTTTCTTTCTGTTGCCATGGCAACCAGAGTTCTAAATTGATCAAGTTTATTTTAGCAACTTTTGTGAAAGTTCACCAAAGGATCATTCCTGCCAGGTTTAATCTAATTCTGTCCAGCGGTTTCAGAGGAAACGTCGTTTAAAGCCATAGTTGGCGACGGACGACGCACGGAGGGTGATCCTAATAGCTCACATTGAGCACATTATGCTCAGGTGACCTAAAACAATGAAGAACATATTTTTCATATCATAGTTTTAAATTATGCCATAATTTTTTTAAACCTGAGTTACGAGCGAGTTGCTGTTGGAAACAGGGAAGTACCTGATTTTGAAACACTGGAACATGCTATCTGGGAACTCCTTCTGGAAGGGGATATTGGACTTGATGACACCCTGCCTCCATGAATTGTTGACTATTGAACGGAATCGGTCTCCTGTTTATAGTGAAATACCCATACAAGCTGTGGGCACATATGACTGCCTTTGCTACCAGTGCAGACCAAGATCTGCCTGCACATCCGTGCAGTCTGACCATGGTCTGCACTGTTCACTTTTCAGTCAAAACATTTTCAGCAAAGCACCCCTATATTACAACCACAGGGGCTCGAAGTTGTATGGGGCAAATAATTTCGTACTTTCGACTAATTTTTCAATATCACATTTTCGTCAAATAACAATCAGTAAAATAGTTCATATGCATTTCAAATGAATAGAAAGAATCGAGCCATTTTCCATGTTGTTTTAACTCTTATAAATTACTAACAAGACTTAGTGTTTTTCATATCCCAATCGAGCTTGACAACAGCCAGGACTGGCTACTTCCGGTTTCTTTTGCATCGAATAGAATGTTAGCACTCATTGGTGAATATATTTAAATTAAATATTGTGTAAGCAGGTATGAGTTCCCTGTACCTACTTGTCCGACAATGATTACATTGTGATTATTTTCATCGCATTGTTTATGCTTTTCTGGACCTTTCTAACCCAATGAAGTTTTCCCGGAAAATGTCAATTTCGTTTACATTTTGATTGACCACTGAAAACTTACCTTTATATTCACAACGAAAGAAACAGAAAATAGCCTTCCCCAGCTGTTGTCAAGCTCGATTGGAGCAATAAATTCACAATTTTATCGTTACATGAGAAATAGTATGTCAATTACGTTTATGGTTTTCTTAATTTATGCATTTAAAACACAACCTGGTCCATTTTCAATATTGAATTTCATTATAAAAACATTTTTTCCTTTGGTCTCAAAACAGTGTCCTCCCTTCCTTTTTTAATGTAACCATTGAGTACTAAATGATTTGCCTCATGCAACTTCGAGCTCCTTTGTAAACAACTAATGGTAAAGTCCAAAAAGAAGTAAGGACAAGTCCAATTAAGAAATTTAGTGTAGTAAGGTTTAAAACTGTGGCAGAATTCTTCAATCTCTGCAGTCTACATTTTAGACTGGGACTCAAGAGTGCAGATTTTTGAAGTTTTATTTTTTCTAAATCTACAAACATTTCAGTCACTATAGACAATAGAAGCTATCCACAGACAAGAATACTGGACAGGACATGTTAAATGGTTGATGATGATGATGATGATGATGATGTTGTTGAAGAATTCCTTTTTTATATAATTTATGTAAAGGTGATAATTATCTGATGATAAGGTCCACATGAGAAGCAAACTGACAAAAGGCCTAGGTGTCAGTCAATTACAATATAGGGGACTAGAATTTCTATGCAATTTTTGTTGCACTATTTTCACTGCTTTGATAGTAATATCCAAGAATACAATCTTTGGGTAACAAGTAACTGGTGTTGTATGCAACACATAAAGTCCCCTACCGGCTCCACCTTGACTCAATATGGTAATCAATCCCATTTTTTGCCATATTTTCACTTTTTCCGTTACCATAGCAACCACAATTTTAGTCGAAGAACAAAAATAAAATGACGTGCATAATCTACACATTGCCATCTAGTCATATACCAAGTTTCATCAAGTTTGCTTGCTTAGTTATCGCGGGATCCCATTTTTTGCCATATTTTCACTATTTCCGTTACCATAGCAACCACAATTTTAGTCGAAGAACAAAAATAAAATGACGTGCATAATCTACACATTGCCATCTAGTCATATAGCAAGTTTCATCAAGTTAGCTTGCTTAGTTATCGCGGGATCCCATTTTTGCCATATTTTCACTATTTCCGTTACCATAGCAACCACAATTTTAGTTGAAGAACAAAAATAAAATGACGTGCATAATCTACACATTGCCATCTAGTCATATACCAAGTTTCATCAAGTTAGCTTGCTTAGTTATCGCGGGATCCCATTTTTTGCCATATTTTCACTATTTCCGTTACCATAGCAACCACAATTTTAGTCGAAGAACAAAAATAAAATGTCGTGCATAATCTACACATTGCCATCTAGTCATATAGCAAGTTTCATCAAGTTAGCTTGCTTAGTTATAGCGGGATCCCATTTTTGCTATTTCCGTTCCTAGCAACCACAATTTTAGTCGAAGAACAAAAATAAAATGACGTGCATAATCTACACATTGCCATCTAGTCATATACCAAGTTTCATCAAGTTAGCTTGCTTAGTTATTAAGTTATCGCGGGATCCAGATTTGAGCGGACAGACGGACGGACGGACGGACGGACGGACAGACGGAGGGCAAACCTATAGTCCCCTCCGGTGTGAACACCGGTAGGGGACTAATTAATAGGGCAACTAATTAAAAGAAATAAGAGCCACTGAATTGATAATAGATCTAAGGGATAATTAATAGTCGATATGTCTGATTATCAGGCTGTATCGTTAATAAGGAAATTTCAATCAAAACTTTGATAAGCACATTTTCCTTGCAAAATGCACATTTTTAAAATGCATTCATTACCAGTATTCTTTTTGCATTGCTCATGTTCACTCCGTCTACCAAAACCATGTGCATGAAATATAAAGAACATTCCAATGAGGTCAAAATAAAAATATCAGTTTATTTTATTTTCCATGGATTTAATCCAGAACAAGGAAATTCAAATCAGTTTCAATATTTCTTCATAGCATATTTCTTTTAGAAAACACTTGTAATCTTTCAGTTAACCAAACAATGTATAATGATTAATAGTGATTCTACAAACAAAAACCAGATTATAGTACATGATCCTTAACTTATTCATACAAGTCCCCATCTTACACATTTTATTGGTAAAAGTCTCCATTACCGATAAGAACACCTTACTATTAAGACCACTTTTCCCCTAGAACCAATAGTGGTCTTAACAGAGAGGTTCTACTGTACATACCTTGTTTCCAGTTTCGAGCCATGGCGATGTCATAGTTTTGTTTGAGCACAAGGAAGTTCACTACCTCTGGTAAATCATGATACCTGCAGGGAAAATGGCATCTACCCTTTACCCTCAGTTTGACAATTTTACAGCGAGCTAGATCCAAACAGGGTCTTTCAAATAGTACTATTTGAAAGACCCTGATCCAAACGAAAGTAATAGTAAGTCTGAATGGGTTTAAGTGGCTTATTTTCTTATCTCAAGTACTGAAGAGTAGCTAACCATGTCAAACTTGGTCATCCTTCTACCGGTAGTTACTGGCAGGCATAGGTCATTTCCTTGACAGCTCTAAACAACAGCTTTAGGTGTCACAGAAAACAACAGCTTTAGGGGTGTGTCACAGAAAACAACAGCTTTAGGGGCGTGTCACAGAAAACAACAGTTTTAGGGAAGTGTCACAGAAAACAACAGCTTTAGGGGCATGTCACAGAAAACAACAGCTTTAGGAGGCGTGTCACAGAAAACAACAGCTTTAGGGGCGTGTCACAGAAAACAACAGCTTTAGGAGGCATGTCACAGAAAAAAAACAGCTATAGGGGCGTGTCACAGAAAACAACAGCTTTAGGGGCGTGTCACAAAAAACAACAGCTTTAGGGGTGTGTCACAGAAAACAACAGCTTTAGGGGCATGTCACAGAAAACAACAGCTTTAGGGGCGTGTCACAGAAAACAACAGCTTTAGGAGGCAACATCAGCTTAAGGCATGTCACAGAAAATAACAGCATAAGGGGCATTTCATACAAAGAGAATTGGTAGAATTCAAATATGAACTTTCATGTTGATAGCTCTTAAACTTGGAATAACTCTAAATTATCAAAGCAGAGTTGTGGTTCTTGTACACTGCACTTCTCCTCACTGATCTATCTACCTATGAATTTCATGTTGATAGCTCTTAAACTTTTTGTGCTATGCTCTGGACAAACTTTAAGTATGAAAAATAACAAAGGCAATAACTCCAAAATTATGCAAAACAGAGTTATGGTTCTTGTACACTGCACTTCTCCTCATTGAGATCTATCTACCTATGAAGTTTCATGTTGATACCTCTTATAGTTTTTGTGTTATGCTCTGGACAAAATCATGACAGACGGAAGGACGGATGGACTGACAAAGTGGCAACTATATGCTCTCCCTTTGGGGAGCATAAAAACAACAGCTTTTGGAGCATGTCATAGGAAACAACAGCTTCAGGGGCATGTCACAGAAAACAACAGCTTAAGGGGGAGTGTCATAGGTAACACCATCAGCTTAAGGGTGTGTCACCAAAAACTGACTTTATTTTGAAGGAACATCAAATATGTCAAATTTCATCTTTCATCAACTCCAACACATAGTCTCATATATAAATTATATACACATGTAACCCATGCAATATTTTGGCATATTATAAATAATAATTTAATAATAAGTTAAGAATATACTGCTATGCTTGCCTGCGATGCCAAGTTTTTATGTTTTTACGGTAATTGTATCTGTCCAGTAGTTGTGTGACGTCATCGTGTTCTTATTATCCACCTAACTCAATACTGTTTACAGCTGCTCAGTGTCATGTATGAGTGAGTGAAAGTTGATGGATGGTCACTTTGAATGCATGAACATAACCTTTCAACTTGCATAAACCGCCCAAATTATCACGTCACAGCCCTTAATCTTTCTTTCCCTCTCAGTCTACATTTAGTCTTGGAACGAGCAAGACAGTCGCGATACTGTCTTTATATATTGTTTCCACTATAGTCTACGTTTATTTATATTTCTAATATATGCTGACAACTATATTGTAACTCTTCAGACACGATCTGGTAAGAATTATTCTTTATTACAGATCTATGTACATCTAACTATGCTATTGTGAAATATATTACTATTGCGACTGTGAAATGATGAAATTATGCGATTGTCATATATTGTATTTTAATTAAGATGTCTAATTTTGCTATAATTTCTATGTTACAGGTTTTTCGTATCTATTCCGATTCCATGTGAATAAAACATCTTCATCGACACCCATTGTCTTTCTTATCTGACAACCCCGGGTTACACACATTACACATTCTGTCCAAACAAAAACAAAAATTTCAGGTTACATTCAACAGATTACTTTAAACAGTCCTCTGAGGCTGTGAACCTCCGTGTTTTGCATGACTGTCATTTCTTTTAATTGCTTATAAGTGATTTAGTGACATTTATTTGTGTACATGATGATGTTATGTAATTTGAAACTCATTTCAGAAGAATTTGTTACAAATTCCGGCTATAGGGAAAGGAAATCGTGGTCCCATCGAGTTGGCTGTGAGCAGAGTTTACTATATGCCAGTCTTTTGTGCATAAGACAGAGTCATGTTAGAATCTTGCTATGAAAACTGTAGCACATAAATATAGTATCAGTATCCTTACATTTCATTCTTAGATACTTTGTTTCATCCAAATAACTTTCAGTTAAAATCATTGAGCTGAAACAGGCCTAATGCTGTAAGGTTTACATACTTGATGACGAATGACTCGCCAGTATACTTTAGGGTGGCCGGGTCGAGGAGACTCAACCTCAGGTGACACAGACGAACACCGTTCTTCAAAAGCTTGTAAGAGACCTGTACTATCCTCACAAGCTCATGTTCCTGAAATGGACTGATAAGTAATGGGTGATATTCACAACCTTGGTGTCTATTCATCCAACTCATCCAACTTTTCGTATGGCTTAAAGTAATAATTAAAGGCCCATTATATTTCATAATGATTCAATTTTCATGAAATACAAAATAACATGAACACATTGTAGACTAACACAAATGGTGTATAATGTGCAAATATCTGCTGTAAAAGAACACTTAAACGCACAGAAAATGATGATCAAATTACGCAATTTAGTTTTTTTTTATGGATGTCAAAAAACTCTCGTTGACATTTTGCAATGGCAAGTATCCCAGAGACAGTCTGTAATCTGAAATAATTTTAATTCGAAAAACCGTCGATGAATCACAATTTGTTTATCTGCTACATCATCAATTTTTGCACACATTATTCGTTTACGGAGAGATACGGAAGGTCTATGGAAAACAACAGAAAATTGACAATGATATGGGAAATATGCAAATTAGTTATTTTGGCAAACAACTGAATGTTCTTTGGTAAAGATTCTTTCTTATTTATGCATTGTAGTAACGTTTTCATCAACAAGTATGTACAAATTACACACTATACACTCACATATATAGATATACATGTAATATTTCAACACTGAGATTAAAACAATTCATACATATAGTAGTTTTACATTTAGTATTGTACATTGTACTATACATATATGCAACAGTATTATAATGTATTTGTAAGGTGTTGCAGGGGATGGCCCTCCCGGACCCCTGTTTTACACCAAATGACGGGAGAATAACTGCATGTATATGAAAAAAAAAAAAAAAAGTATATACAAATTGCATTTCATAATTAATATGTAGCACACACTTGTCTTTTTTGTCTGAAGAATATACAGTAAAACCTCTCCAGAGCAACATTTGTTGGAGGCACAGAAATATGTTGCTGTGGATAGGTGTTGCTCTGTAGAGGTTGAACTGATGAACGTGATGAGTACTTGAACTGAACGTGTGCATGTCAGAAGTATGTTTAATTTAAGTTGAAAAAGGGCTAAATATTTTATCTATCTTACTTCTTGTGCTTTTTCTTTCTCCTTTCTTCTCATTCTCTTTCTAGTAATTTTGTAAGTTTTCTCTGCATGAGTGTATGAAAGCATGATTGTAATTGTAAGTCTTAATACATGTACTAAAGCACCTTACATACAGTAATATACGTGATTGTATGTGTGTGTGGACTGCATGTGTCTCACTGTAAGAATACATGTAATACTAAAAATAGATTTTGGAATTACCCGTGTTGCTCATCAGAGGTTAAAATAGCCGTAGGGAATAATTACTGTGTGCCGTTTACCGTAGCTAAGAGGTGTTGCTTGTTAGAGGTAAAAGGCATGTTTAACGATGCGGGGAAATAAAACTGTGTCCTCAAGAAGTAACGCTCCTTATAGTGCCCGTTTTGTGAGGATTTACTACACTGATTTTGGAAGAATAAAAGGTCTTAGAAGCATATTTCATGACTTTTGTTTCCATATGAAAATGCATTTAATATTCCATTTCATAGCAAAGCTATTAGTAAGGTAAATTTATTCAAACTTGTCACTGACTTTATTTCTTGTAAAACAAGAATGGTTACGAGTGTTCCTACCTTATTTAAGATTGTAAGTATTACCTTGCCCTTAGTAACATTAGCGAAATTTGAGCCGGACATTTTAACTGACCTCCTCTCATACTTTTCTTTAAACAATCCACTGTGTTCTGAATCATTAAAATAAAGTCTGCAATAAGAAATGTTCCACAAAAAAAACAGGTTTTCCCTGTAGAAGTAATGTCTGATGTATGATAATTATGAACCCAAGTGAGTAATTTGAACTGTCTTGGTAGAGGACCATGAGGCACCTGCTTAATGTTTTACACAAAACATCTAAGCTGTAGGACTTTTAGTTTCAGACATGTTTCCGCAAACCCAACTAATAACCAGGTTTTTCCTTTAGAAAACCTGGTTAAAAATATGTTCATCTTTGATTACAACAATTAAAACTTTTTTTCTTAATTTTAACTCCATAACTTTCCACCAACATGTCATCAATCTAAAACATTTACTGTTACTATGGATACAGTCTGAGTATGAAAAATCATGTTTTTGTTCCTGAGAACACGATGACAGACAGTATGATTTCCATCAATCAAGCCCATGAAGTTCAAAACCTACCCTGAGGTTGGGGTACATGTGCCAGGGCTGGTTCTTGTGGGGGTCGATGGGGAAGATACTGCGGCGTTCCACGGCCTTCACATACAGCTCATGGCCCTGACGGAAGTACATCAGCTCATCTTTAATCTGGGGGAAGAACTGCTGCTTGCATGGGATGACCTGTGTCAGCCAATCAGATCCGACTTCCTCTGGAGTGTGCCCTTGAAACAGGCTTTCTGCTGAGCCAGATGTGGCCTTTCTCTATAAATTATGATACCACCAGTAACATATGTGACATTTTCTGTTATAAAAATTTATACTTTGTTATTGATCATACAGTATGGCTTCACTACACAAATACATATACTTTGTCAGAAGATAAAACCTGCTGAAAGTTAATTTTGAGATTTTTATACAGGTTATTAACATAAAAGAACAGAAAATGCACAAGTGTTCAGATGTCAAGATAAAGGTTGTTTTTTTTTGTTCACTTGGGTTTACCCCTTTACTTCATATAGACTCGCTCACTTTGATGCATTGGCAAACAGAGCAGACCCAGATCAGACAGCTCCTATATAGGAGGAGCTGTCTGATCTGGGTCTCCTCTGTTTGCTCATACAATATTGTTGTTCAGTTTCTACACAGTCCATGTGGCAAAGGGTTAAGGTTTCACCAACAATAATTCAGTAGAATGGGAAATTTGTCTACACAAGACAGGTATAGTGCTGCCTCACTGCCATATCATGCTGTGGACAACTGGTATGATACCATACCCAATCACGTTATCCTGATACAAGGCCAACCAGTCCTAAAATACCACTCAAGTTGAGCACCAAGCAAAGGAGATATATACTGAAAGTCAGAGGGGCTCATCAGCTTCTTTTTATATATACTGTTGAGCCCTTCTGGCTTTCAGTGGATGATATAAACGAACCATTCTAACAACTTTTTTTTTTTTCATACCTAGAAATCAAATCCACAACCTCCCAATTACAGGACAATAGCTCTATCCACATAGCCACTGGAATTGGTAAGGAAATGACTGATGTAACTGTCCCGATATATGAGTCATTATCAATTTTCGTCAAATCTGATTTGAGTAAAAGTAAAAATCTGACTGCTATCAATTCAAACTTTCATTAACTATATGAACTTTAGGAACCAAACAGAGTGTGGAACTTGAATATGCCACCTAAATAAGCAACAGTTTTAAACAAAAACTAGCTTGAAATGCAGTGTGTCGGTGGTTGAGTCCTTCCTGTAACAATTTTTATATCCAGCTTAATTCTTTACTATTTAAAAATCTTATTAAACTTTGTGGCATATTAAAGTAAGATTATTTTTTCTGAATTATGCAGAAATAAAAAAAAGTCATAAAATGTAAATTAAAATGATTTTCTACAACTGCAAATGATTTTTTGAGGCTTTTTGGCAGGTAAAATATTCAGCTATTACATATTTACAAGCAAATAATCATTCTCATGTTATGTGGTGCCTAGGACAAAGGCAATGTGTCAAACTTCCACATTTTTTTTTAAGATGGTGATTTTCTCTTTAATTTTATTCTGTAATATAGTGGTTGTTACAGTAGGACCACTCGTTCATGAGTGACAAAAATGTTACAGTAAGGACAAATTGATCAGGAAAGTTATCTTTTGGTGTTCATTAAGTGTTGTAAAGTCAACAATTGCATATGTTTCATTTACAGATTACATCTGAATAAGAAAAAGATGTTTCATACAATGAAAGGTACTTAAACACTTCAGTATCTCACAATTTCGTTAAGGAAAGACCAAATGTTATAGAAGTGACATATTAAACAAGACCACCCTCACCTTCAAAGTTTAACAGTTATTGCAATATCTCATTACTCTTAGCAGAACTTTTTAAAAGATGAAAATTGTACAAATGACATCATTTAATGATTTAAACCAGTGCTTACAAGAGTTAATAACAAGTTGATCCAAGCTCTTGAACCTGCTTGCACAAGAAAAAAATGTTTTTCAAGGTTAACTTTGGCAGTTGGGTCCCGGATATGCAGTTGTGGGAAAAAGGTCCATTGTTTTAAAAATTGTGCAACTTTTCCCTTGTAATTGGCTCTGGCTTCATTTTTTATATAGCATAAAATATTAAACAATTTTATGCGGGATACAAAACAGCTGCTTTTAAACTTTGCATTATAAAAAAAAAAAATTGGCAAATTTTTCAAGAAAGACAAATTGGCTGAACCAAAAATTTGGTCTTCATATGTGAAAATTTTTCAATTTTAAAAAAAAACTGCTAAAACGGTAATCGGCATAAAATTGGTTTTTATCTGCACCTTTGTGTTTTAAAAAGGTAAATTATAAGCAGAAAGACAAAAATCTTAAAATTCTTAAATCCGGTTTTAAGAAACCTGTGTTAGATCCAAGCCCCCGCGCCGGAGTTTTTATACCCTTAACATGAACCCTTTTTACACCGACAGGTTTGTAGACATAGTTTATAATAGTTTCAAATATGAAAGGATTCAAGGCAATTTTGAAAAAGCATTAACATTTGACTTAATGCAGGGAAAAAAGAGGGGCGGCAGTCCTTGTGAGTTTTCTGCACTTTTTATATCATTCATTTTCTGTTTAAGCGTCACCTGTCTTAATTCTGTTTTTAGATACTTTTTTAAAAGTCATTTTAGAGCTTTATACTTTTTTTAAAAATATTTTTCGGGTATAACGAGGCAGAGGTTTTAAACAAGCGTTTGATGGGGGGTTTTCTGATATGTAGTCACAAAGTATTTTCTGGACCCCTAAAAAAGAATGGGTTCAAGTACAAAAAAATGGAAACTGTCATCAGAAATTTTGAAGTCGAAATTCAGACAAGGGTCGCTAGAGGGGTTTCACTCATTGGAATGAGAAGATGATTACTGAACTTAACTTGCTCTAGTATCAAAGGAAAAGTTACTGTATCATACCACCTGTATCAATTTTTTTGGGGCCAAAAAAAATACTGGTATTCTTTTTACCCAACCCGGTACACACGTACAAATAATCATTAACACCAAGTCAAACACTACGGGTAAAGTCTATTTTTGTATCTTTTAACTACATATTCCAACACAGAGTGCTGGTTCTGGGGAGTTCATATTGTCTCCTGGGCCCCCGACTTTACTGACCTCCCCTGACTCTTACCCCCAGCCCCATGATCTCATGACTTTACCCTTGACCTTCTTTTTCCAGCCAAGGGCTTTTTTCTCTCTGTGGCTTTCTGACTCTTACCCCTGGGGCCCCCCGATTTTTTTTCCCTCAGCCCCCTGCTTACTGACTTCCACCCCCGACTCTTAGCCTCCTTGGCCCCCCGACTCTTTTTCTCCCCATCCCTGACTCTTTCTGACTTCCCCCCCCTGACTTTAGCCCTGGCCCCCGACTCTTACGACTTTTCCCCCCCCTGATCTTATTTCCTCAGCCCCAGACTCTTTCGACTTCCACCCCCCGACTCTTTGCCCCCTCGGCCCCCTGACTCTTTTCTGACTTCCATCCCCCGCTCTTAGCCCCCTGACCCCCCGACCATTCTCCTCAGTCCCAACTCTTACCTCAGCCCCATACTCTTATTGACTTGGCCCCCTTTACTCTTTTTCTCCCGGTCCCCGGTCTTACTGACATCGGCCTCATGACCCTTCTGACCTCGGCCCCATGATCTTATTGACCTCCCCCTGACCTTTCTATATCGACCCCCGACTCAACTCCCTTGCTTCATGATTCTTATGACCCGGCCCCGACTCTTTCCTCTTTACCCCTCCTATTATTCACCTTCGTTCCTGATCTTTTTTTTCTTTTCAAACTCTTTGGTCGCCGACTTTAATTTCCCCTGCCACCTCATTTTAATCTCCTTTTCCCCCTTTTCTTTATTTTCTTTTTCCCTTTTTATGTTTCTGTCCTGTTTCCCTTTACTCTCTCTCTCTTCTTTCCCCCCCCCCCCCCCCCCCCCCCCCCCCCCGCCCCCCCCCCACCTTTTTTCCCTCCCCAATTCCCCCCCCCCCAAACACCCCCAGCCCCCCCCCCACTTTCCCAAACCCCTTTAACAACAAGCCAAACCCCCTACCACCCCCGCCCAAGCTTGGGCCCCCCCCAATCCAGCCAAAACCCCACTCTTTTCACCTTCCCCATTTTTTGTTAGTTACTTACTTTTCCCAGGCAAATACAAAATTAAAACCCATTACTTTCTACCACATTTTTCTTTCTTGTCCACTTAATAAGACGGGGGGCCCCCCACCACCTGTTTTTAAAATTCCGTTTAAATTTTTTTTTCGACTTGGGCACCAAGCGGAAAACTGAAAGAAAAAAACCAATTCATACCCCTTTAATGATTTTCATTTGAAAAAACCCTGAATTTCATTTCCTTATTTTATAACTTTAAAAAAATTTTATAAATTGTTTTTATTAAATTACACCAAAGTTATTTTTTATTTCAATTTTTCATAATTTTTTTTTTATCAAGTTTTTGAAGGAAAAATTTTTTCGGTACATTTTTCATAAATCCTTCAGATATTCTGACCAATTCAGGTTTTCTCTTATTGAAAACCTAATCAAACAAACCCCCCCAAAGAAACAAAACGAAAAATGAATAGAAAGCACGCCTGTAAAAATGCCCTGTCACACCTGTAACAAATTTCCCAAAGGTTTTTTCCAGACTTAAGATAAAATGCAAAAAATTTATGAAATGGTTAAAGTTTTAGAGAAATTTGTAGGAGTCTTTTTCATATTCTAATCTAACATACATTTTTAAGTTGTTTTTGTAAAAAAAGAAAGTCACACTTTTCATGTAACGTACTCCTGTAACAGTAATAAATCAAATTTTTTGTTTTTTCTGGATCCCATGCACATAACGAGGATAAACCCCCTTTAAAATAAAATGATTCCCAAAAGCTAAAAAACCCCAAAAAAAACCCAAAAAGTTTTCTTTTACAAAATAAATATCTGCTAAAATGACGAAAAAGTCACACCTGTAACAATTGTAGTCACTCCGTTACAAAAAACATGTTCGGGAGTGACGTTAGGGGTGATAATTTGTGTAAAAACCTTTTTTAAACCCCCATGAAATCTCCTAGTTTGGGGTAAACACTTTTTTTACAAAAACACAACTTTTCTGAATCAAATTTCACAAAAATATTAATACAATATTGTTGAAAAAAAAGATAAAAGTGAACAGATGTGACCCTAAAAAAAAAATTTTCATGTATGTACTTGCTTTTCTGGCATCAGATCATCTTTTTCAAAGTTTTTCAAAAAGCCCCCTTTTCCACTTGTACAACAGGAAGTTGATAAAGGGTTTTTAAGGGGGACACTTTTAAAAAACTTGGGGATCATTATTATTTTTATTTTTTTCATCTTTGTTACAGAGTGACACTTATCCGGGGACAGTTAAATTTTAACGAAATCAGTAGCAAGTTACAAGAGAAATTTAAAATTACGCTTTTATTGTGTAAAAAAACCCTTTTCAATGAAACCCACAACTTTTTTGCGTAAAGCTTTTCTACCTATTATGAAACAAGTATATGAGCGACATGATGAGGGACGTCCAATTATGGGAATGAGGGGGAAAAAAATGGGGGGGAAACAACTCCAAAGTATTTGAAGCAAAAGTAACATATTTTCAAAGAACTTTAAAAATCTTTTTTCTGTTGGGCCCCCTAAAATGCACTTTTTGACAGTTTTTATTTCAAAATTCTAGAAAGACACAATTTGCGAAATTTGATATTGACTCATAATGGGATTTTTAAAAATATAAGTCAAATAATTATGAGCAGAAGAACCTTTACAAGAGGGCTCACTAGGGGAGTGTATTCAATGTTTTAACATAGTATGTACCTTCACTGTTCTTTCTCCTTGATGAGGCTGCTTCTCTGACATTACCTCCCTCTTCATGCTGGAGGCCCTACAGGACGGCGATTGGCTAGTCTCTCCACTCACCCGCACCTCCTGTTCATCACTTGCTATCCTGTTCATCAGAATATATTATATGCATCAAACGGTAAATATTTCCCCCAATATTTTTAAATCATAGCAACATTGTTAAAGCATTTCTTATAACTTCATCAATTTCAAACAGTGAGTCGACAAGAATAACAAGTGAGACTGTACATGTTACACAGTAAAGCCTCATGTCACAAGGTGAGACTGTACATGTTACAGAGTAAAGCCTCATGTCACAAGGTGGGACTGTACATGTTACACAGTAAAGCCTCATGTCACAAGGTGGGACTGTACATGTTACACAGTAAAGCCTCATGTCACAAGGTGAGACTGTACATGTTACACAGTAAGCCTCATGTCACAAGGTGGGACTGTACATGTTACACAGTAAAGCCTCATGTCACAAGGTGAGACTGTACATGTTACACAGTAAAGCCTCATGTCACAAGGTGGGACTGTACATGTTACACAGTAAGGCCTCATGTCACAAGGTGGGACTGGTCATGTTAGAGAGTAAAGCCTCATGTCACAAGGTGGGACTGTACATGTTACACAGTAAGGCCTCATGTCACAAGGTGAGACTGTACATGTTACACAGTAAGGCCTCATGTCACAAGGTGAGACTGTACATGTTACACAGTAAGGCCTCATGTCACAAGGTGAGACTGTACATGTTACACAGTAAGGCCTCATGTCACAAGGTGAGACTGTACATGTTACACAGTAAGGCCTCATGTCACAAGGTGAGACTGTACATGTTACACAGTAAAGCCTCATGTCACAAGGTGAGACTGTACATGTTACACAGTAAGGCCTCATGTCACAAGGAGGGACTGGTCATGTTACACAGAAAGGCCTCATGTCACAAGGTGGGACTGTACATGTTACAGAGTAAATTAAGCCTCATGTAACAAAGTGAGACTGTACATGTTACACAGTAAGGCCTCATGTCACAAGGTGAGACTGTACATGTTCCACAGTAAAGCCTCATGTCACAAGGTTGGACTGTACATGTTACACAGTAAGGCCTCATGTCACAAGGTGGGACTGTACATGTTCCACAGTAAAGCCTCATGTCACAAGGTGGGACTGTACATGTTACACAGTAAGGCCTCATGTCACAAGGAGGGACTGGTCATGTTACACAGTAAGGCCTCATGTCACAAGGTGGGACTGTACATGTTCCACAGTAAGGTCTCATGTCACACGGTGAGACTGTACATGTTCCACAGTAAAGCCTCATGTCACAAGGTGGGACTGTACATGTTACACAGTAAAGCCTCATGTCACAAGGTGGGACTGTACATGTTCCACAGTAAGGTCTCATGTCACACGGTGAGACTGTACATGTTACACAGTAAGGCCTCATGTCACAAGGTGGGACTGTACATGTTACACAGTAAGGCCTCATGTCACAAGGTGAGACTGTACATGTTACACAGTAAGGCCTCATGTCACATGGTGAGACTGTACATGTTCCACAGTAAGGCCTCATGTCACAAGGTGAGACTGTACATGTTACACAGTAAGGCCTCATGTCACAAGGTGGGACTGTACATGTTCCACAGTAAGGTCTCATGTCACACGGTGAGACTGTACATGTTACACAGTAAGGCCTCATGTCACAAGGTGGGACTGTACATGTTCCACAGTAAAGCCTCATGTCACAAGGTGAGACTGTACATGTTACACAGTAAGGCCTCATGTCACAAGGTGGGACTGTACATGTTCCACAGTAAGGCCTCATGTCACAAGGTGGGACTGTACATGTTACACAGTAAGGCCTCATGTCACAAGGTGAGACTGTACATGTTACAGAGTAAAGCCTCATGTCACAAGGTGGGACTGTACATGTTACACAGTAAGGCCTCATGTCACAAGGTGAGACTGTACATGTTCCACAGTAAGGCCTCATGTTACACAGTAAAGCCTCATGTCACAAGGTGAGACTGTACATGTTACACAGTAAAGCCTCATGTCACAAGGTGGGACTGTACATGTTACACAGTAAGGCCTCATGTCACAAGGTGGGACTGGTCATGTTACAGAGTAAAGCCTCATGTCACAAGGTGGGACTGTACATGTTACACAGTAAGGCCTCATGTCACAAGGTGAGACTGTACATGTTACACAGTAAAGCCTCATGTCACAAGGTGGGACTGTACATGTTACACAGTAAGGCCTCAAGTCACAAGGTGGGACTGTACATGTTACACAGTAAAGCCTCATGTCACAAGGTGAGACTGTACATGTTACACAGTAAGGCCTCATGTCACAAGGTGAGACTGTACATGTTACACAGTAAAGCCTCATGTCACAAGGTGGGACTGTACATGTTACACAGTAAAGCCTCATGTCACAAGGTGAGACTGTACATGTTACACAGTAAGGCTTCATGTCACAAGGTGAGACTGTACATGTTACACAGTAAAGCCTCATGTCAAAGGTGGGATGGATTTTACAGAGTAATCACAAGGTGGGACTGTACATGTTACAGAGTAAGGCCTCATGTCACAAGGTGAGACTGGTCATTTTACAGAGTAAGGCCTCATGTCACAAGGTGAGACTGGTCATTTTACAGAGTAAGGCCTCATGTCACAAGGTGAGACTGGTCATTTTACAGAGTAAGGCCTCATGTCAGAAGGTGGGACTGTACATGTTACACAGTTACGGTTCTTGATGCAGCAATTTTACACCTCATAAGGTATCCATGTTCCAAGTTTGGAGTGAATTCATGCAACACTTGTTCAGTAAATAGTGACGACAACTCAAATAAAACAGGAACTAGAAAGAATACAAATGTAAGAGTTACACCACAAAATAGCCAAACTTTATTTCTATCTATTCTACAATATCCATAATTTCTTGATGTCCATATAGTTTCAGCACCCGCTTGAATTACATGTTACATTGATCTCAGCATGCTTCAAACTGGGTTAAGGTCACTCTTTTTTCGAACAAAATTCCACAAAACCCATTGCAATAAAGGTTGCACACTGAAGCTTGCAAAGTCAACCTTTAAAATTGAATCAGACATGAGGAACACAGCGAAGACCATGAAGCTTAATTTATTATAATTGTTCACATCTGTTGTCTGTAAAGCTTTTGGAAAACTGAAAGAGCAGATCTCCAAGATGGCCTGTGCAATATATATACAAGAGCCTGAGAAAATACCACTTCCACTCTGTGCCGCTCTCTTTCAACTAATGACTTTCCCCATTCAACAAATCTTTATGACACATTGACGTCAAAATCCAAATGGACGCTGCAATTTAATTTACACCAACCTCGGATAAATGCATACATTGTACTTTGCATATCTATTGAGCGAATGCATAGGATAGCTTCCTTATTCTTCGAAAAGTCAAGCTAAAAATAACCAACTCATGCAGACGAAATAAAATTTGAGGGAAAAATTTTTTCAGGTATTTCCAAATTAAGAGGAACCTGTCTTCAATATATACACAATCCCTTTGCAGAGATTGAAGCAATTTAGAGTAAGACTACACCTAGATCTCCCCTAAATGTTGCCAGTTTGTTTGTTCGGTTTTATGTCCCGCTGACAGAATTTAAGGCATATGGAGACTAAGTCTACTTTAGACAGATAAAGTGCTGCCACACTACAGTTACCACACTCAGCCATATTATCCTGACATTGGGCAAACCAGTCCTAGAACTACCCATATATGCTGAATAAAGTCTGAACCCTTATGGTTACGTTAATATCTTTTTTAAATGGGTGCCATGGTCCAGAAGTAACATATATAACTGTGTATTCGAAGGTTTAAGTTCAAACCCCGCAGGCCAATGGGGCAAGGAATTTATCATGACCTCCACGTGCAAAAGCTGGCCAACACCAGGAACGGTCAAGAGGGATAGTAAAAGTTGTAAGAACTTGTTTTCCCAACTGACGTTAAATAAATAAGTTTAAATTAAACTAATTAGGCCTGAAAAGCATGCTTTTATAATGTTCCAGGCTTAAATTCTACCACTAAAACGATACAGCTGAAAATAATCTGTAGTTCTCACCTTGTGATGGTAGGGCTCCTGGCTGTATCTGCATCTGAAGTCCCTTCTGCTTTTCCTCAATCTTTTGTTGCTCTAACACTTCTGCAATCACAAGCCATTACAATACTGGCAAGTTTCCATTAAATGTCCATTAAAACGGTAAAACATATATTAATGGTTACACATTTAAAATGCCATGAAAATACATGAAAATATCCATTTAATGACCATGAATAGTCTCGGCCATAACAAGAGGGCCATGATGGCCCTGAATCACTTACCTGAGAAATATTACCCATATTGCCTATTATAACACAGTCATACTGAATACAAAATCCATGCAGAAGTACAGCAAATATCGTAATTCCACACAAAAACTGAACCTGTGGTCCAAATTTTGATGGTTATAGCTATGAAATCAAGTGACACCTAGGGTGGGCCAATTTTGACCCAAGAGCCATGATTTGAAAACTTGGTTCTGGTCTACAAGGCCATGTTAGATGATGTTACACACCAAATATCTAAACCTTGCAGTTTTGCGTAAAAAGATTTTCTAAGTTTGCATTTTTAAAATCTATTTTTAGCATGCCTGTGACCTCCTTTTTAACAAATCAAAATAATTTGAACATTTTTGATAGAGGACATCATAAGGATGATTCCTTGAAGTTTGGTCAAAATCCATTCAGCGGTTTAGGAGGAGATGTTGTTTAAACGAAATGTTGACGCCGCAAGCACGCACACACACCGGACGCCAAACAAAAGGCGATCACAATAGCCACTATGAGCACGTTGTGCTCAAGTGAGCTAAAAATGCTAATGTGTTAAATGAAAAATTTATGGTCATGAATAAGCCATGTTTTTCTTAATTTATATCTATACTAACAGGTTTTTAATGGCAATTAAATTATCTTAATGCCCGTAAATTGATGTGTTAATCTAGATGAGGGGAATTTAATGGCAATTAACTTTCAGTAATGTGCCCACTTTATGAACATATACTTTATTTAGTTACAAAAGTTGACTCCCCTGTTTGAAGATGTTGCATATATATTCAGTCAAGCAAGTTTTTGCTTTAGTTTCTTTGCCTTTGTTTCCACCTCATGGCAAGTAAGATTGGTTTTCATTGGCTAATCTGACTGTTTCAATCAAATACTAGCCAATCATAGTGCTTCATTGAAATTTGTCAGGATTTCAAAAAAAAACAAAAAACATATGGCCATACATCGCTTACCAGAGTATATCAGCTTATTTAAATCCATTCAAGTTACCTGATTTACCTGGTTTCTTCAAGCAGCAACCAGATTCAAGTTTCAAAATAAAAGAATTTTTAAGTAAGTCAATCATCTGGAGGCCTCAATTTTCAAGGGATCAAAAAGGTGTGTTAATTAATATGAAACCTTAACGTTATCATAAATGCAAAATTCATTCTGAACATTAGATCTAAAAGAGAAATTTGATTTTTGAAATTTTCTATTATAGAGTATATAAAGAAAATAGGCGACACCATAGGGGCCTCATTTTTCAAGGGATCAACTTTATTTTTAGCATTTATGGTAGACAGTCATGAGTTGACCATTTATGCCAAATGAAATTAAATTCATTGATTCCACAGAAGAATAGTTTTGAAATTATCTATATAAAGTACACAAGGAAACTAGCTGACCCCATAGGGTTCTTATTTTTCAAGAGACAAAATATAGAGTATATAAGGAATCTAGGCAACTCCTTAGGAGCCACATTTTTCAAGGGATCAACTTTATTTTAGCAATTATGGTAGCAAGCCATGAGGTGAACATTTTTGCTAAAGGAAATTAAATTTTGACCATTGATTTTTGAGGAGAAGATTTTTCAAGTTTCTAATCTGAATTAAAAACTCTGTTGGTTGCCAAGGCAACAGATTTCTGCAGGGATCTAATTTATTTTATCAACTTTTATGAAGGGTCACCAAAGGATCATTCAAGCCAAGTTTCATCAATTTCTACCCAGTGGATTCAGAGGAGATGTCTTTTAAAGAAAATTGTTGACGCCCATGAAGGGTGATCCCAATTGCCCAATGTCCTGTGAGCTAAAAAAGTAAAGTAATACAACAGATGACAAAGAATTCTTTCAAAAGTAAAGGATGATGGACAAAAAAAAGCTGCAAATAATAGAATGTACCAATGAGGTATGTATATATTCAATATCCAATATTATAATAAAATACACTTGGAACACTTGGAAAAACATGTATTAACCCTTAGCCTGCTGAACTTCTCAAATGGACTAGCCGGCATCCTTTTGGAACTGTCCATTATCATTTTTAGGGATAACAAGATGAATACCTGTATATGTCAGCCAACAGTAAAGAGCCAGGCCAGCCTGCACGGATGTACAGGCTGTGTGTGGCTCCCTACTGTGGCAAAGGTTAGCACTTACGGTTTTCCCGCAGGGTAAGAGTTAAAAAAAAAATATTTAATCAACATAAAGTAGATTCCCAATAATGCATTAAAGGAATACCTCGGCGAAATGAAAATTTTAA
>CM037782.1:47624601-47674601 GCA_021229015.1 Solen grandis | reverse complement strand
AGCAAACAATTTGAGTTAATTCAGCACAGATTCCTCCAAACAATTAAAATCTGCTTCAAACATGCAGACCACTTTCAACCAGATACAATCAATTGATCAAAGGTATCAATAACAAGAAGTGACCCTTAGATTACATGCCTCACCTGCTGAAAAGGCTTCACTGAACAGACGAAGGAGAAGGGACAGGTGACACAAAAATGCGGAAAACATGCCCAAAGCCAGTAAAGAAAACTTTGTCCCTTCAAAAAAAATTGTTTGCATGAATATCCAGGTTAGAATATGACAAAAAAAAAATGACTTGTGATGATTGTGCTAAAAGCACAAAGAAGTCATTTTACTCAAGTCAAGATGTAATCAATTTCAGGCCAACATACTCTTGCACCAAGTTCAACCCAACTGATCATATTTATAAGGCCACCGTTTTCACGGATTACGGTATGAACTATTACTTAATTATGTTGGGCCTTATTAAGATTTTGATTGATCCTGTATGTTTTAAGCCAAGAGGTCAATGTTCCTACAGGTCTCTACTGAAAAAGTGTATATTACAGTTCAGGACATCCAGTTTTGAAATATATATATTCTGAAATAAACTACATATCATTTAAAATCAGCTTAATATTCATATATTTTTGATTGTTGGAAAAATTTAAAATTTTATATCAATCGATGAAAAAGGTTTCAAAAAGACCTAAGCTACCAATGATAGTTTTTATTATTATACCATTAAATGAATATTTCAATTAATCATCTATAATTAGTTATATGTAATGTATTCAGTTAATACTGAAAGCAGCTTGATCACAGATGACTGGTAAAAAAATTAAAAAATAATAATAATTTTCTACTCTCCCTAGTTAATGTTGATGAAGTCTTTGCTTCCAGACAAAAAAAACTCAGCAAGTGTAGGTCACATTACAAAAGAAAATCTGTTTTCGTAAATGCAACTTCTATGGAATAGTTAATATAGAATCTGGTGGGATACTACCTTTGACAATGTAAAATTACTGTGATGGAAGATAGCCATTTAGTTGAAAATAGCAAGAATTTATTGAAATTTTCTGAAGGGAAGACACCTATAAACCGCCTCAAGGAAAAAAAAAGTTGCTTGAAACTGTTCTGAATTAATTTCAAGGGGGAAAAACATGCGGCCTCTGTCAGGGATCAAACCCTAAATCCCTGGGTCAGTAGACCGACACTCTAACTATGTCACTAAAGTGCTAGCATAACAGTAAGGCTGTCAGAAGTTCGTATGTAGGCCTACACTCCTCCCCTTTTAATCATCTGCAACCTGTGTCAACTAGGTTTCTTGTCTAAAGTAATTTCAAGTGCGAAAATCAATGGCACCTGTCAGGGATTGAACTCTAAACCTCTGAGTCAGTAGACCGACACTCTAACCACATCGCTAAAGAGCTTGCCCAAAAGTAAGTCTGCTGGAAGTGCCTATGTAGGCCAATCACTACAGTTCCACTGACAGTCTGACACGCCAAGAAAAAAGAAATGATAGATTTTTAAAAAACCAAACCAGCTGTTAAGTGCCTTAACAACTTTGAATTTACAAAGCCAAAACAATTAATGTCAGTTTTAAAAAAAAAAATCTGGCCTGTGAATTTTATCTTGGTCAAATAAAAATTTATAACTTAATTGCAAAAATATTGTATAACTTTAAAGACCAAATACTGACAGACTCATTGAGTATGGATTGGATTATAATTTATGGAATTAAGGAGAAAATACTTTATGAATCATTATCTAAAGCTCTAACCATAATTGAATCATATCTAAAAGTGTGGAATGTCTTACCTTGTGTGACTAAAAAAGTTGAGAAATCTCTTAAGAACTGATTGACTAATATTCAAAGTTCAACATAATACAACAAGTATTAGAACAAACATGTGCTGTTAATATTCATAACTGATTAGAGGAGATCTTGTGAATTTACACCCTGTGTTATAGTCCAACCTGTTAAGTTACCCCACCCACTGACTCTTACATAGACCTTTTCAGATGACTCACCGATGGATCTAATTATGTATTACAGCTTCAAAATTGAAGGTCTATATAAGCTTATCTTGTGCAAATCAAATTTGACAGTTAAGGCTTTTGTTTCCTTGAATTGCATTGGTTTTATATGTCATATTTTGGATTATAAGTTAGGTTTTTCTACCATTATTTATGTTGGCAACAAAAATGGAGTCACCCATCGTTGACAGCACATTTTGTTTACCTACCATCAGTTCGTTGAATGTCGACATTTATCCCAATTTTAAAAGCACTGAAATCCATACTTGAAATTTGTGTTCAACGCCTCTATACAGACATTGATTTCATCAGTAATTAACAACTTGACCAAATTTCTTTCATTTCTGTCGGCTCAGCGCGGATCCGTTAAGAATTTCAAAATGTAGTAGTGCGCATGTGCGGAAAAAAGTTGCTCAGGTGAATAAGTAATAAATCGCTAGGTTCGTCACCCGAACCAACGGGAATATTCGTAGATTTGATTAGTGTACGTCCACTATGTGAAGCTGCATTATTTGCAGAACCCAAACTTGTCACTAACCTTTTGAGTACTTTAATTGTAATTTCAGAGAGGTCATTTTTAAGCTAGTTTACGATAGTTTTAGTTAATAAACTTTTATTTATGGGTATTCGGGATAATAAGTTGATTAGTTAAATAAGCCTTTTCAAAATTTTATTTGATACCATCTCCTATATGATTTATGAAGTTGTCAATGTTAGGTATGTCGTTGATTATCGTCAGGCGCGTAGCTGCCTTTACGCCAAAAAGTCCGGGCTTGCACATTTTTCCCGATTCCAGTATTTCGTAGAAAACTATAACAAATCACACGGGAACAAACAATTTTGTTTCAATATTTTCATACAGGTAAAGGATTCACCAAACGTCACAATTTGCAATCTAGGATTTAAAAAATTTCAGTGTGTAGGGGGGGGCATATACCCTGCACCCCCAGCGAATTCGCTCAATATTCCGAATGCGGGCTTGCACATCGTTTTCAGTCCAGGTACGCGCGCCTGAATTCGTATCTATAGATATACACGTGTTTCTTGCCTAAATTTCTTCTTCTTCTTTTCTTCTTCTTCTTCTTTATTTTATATGCAGGACCAACTCTGAATTTAGCAAATAGATCTATTTTGCGCTTGGGAGGGTCATGAAATACGTTTGCTCCTATATAACGAGGTTGGGCTCGTAGTTATATATACTAATAGCTTCCACTGGAACATACCTACCTACGTACAATCCACCCATTCGACTCTCCGCCTGTTGATATGTATATCTATATGTATGTATATAGTATAATATATTCTGCTATCAGCTCATTCGTATACATGTTAACTTGTATGACAGTCTGCCGAGTTTTCACCACGGTGACCTATAGGTTGAATGCGTTAACCCGTCGCTAGTACTTCAGTGGCCTTCGTGAAGGAAGAACACAGTGTGACGATCGAGGCACCGGTGTAGAACTAGAACTATTGTATGTCTATGTATATATATCAAGAAAATGAAGGCATCATGTCATAAAATCCCTGGTATGTGTTCTAAAAATATCTTTATTAGCTGGGTGAGAAAAAAAAGCTTTTATTTTATCTGCCTAAATTTTGAAAGGTCCACAATTATGTTTTGCAACAAATGAAATTTAATACAAACCCGGTAAATCAATCGGCCACTGTCTTGTAAATGCCACATCATTTTTAGATGATAATAAAAAAATCTTTTCATGTAATATCGTTTAGGTGTATATGATGTATGTCTGTTTGTTATTCTTTCAAGAATATTTTCCAGTTTTTATCAAAAATATTAATTCTTATGAATATATTTCAGTCTTTCGATTATTCTGGAGAATGATCGAGTGCAATGATTTTATTTTTTTTTTTTTTTATTTTTTTTTTTGCATATAAACATCGTTTATATTTATGGTGGTATGGTGGCATATTTCTGCCAGCCACTTATCCACTTAGCTATGTCGAATTTTTTCTCAAAAATTGTCACATATTCAGTTATTATCTGGCAAGTAGAAAATGTTTAAGTTATCCACTTAGGTATCTTAACAGGACTATTTCAAACTGTCTGTTGGTGCCCACTACTGACTGAATATGTGACCATTTTTCAGAAAAGTTTCGACATAGCTAAGTGGATAAGTAGCTGGAAGAAATATGCCACCATAGTAACTTGTCAAAGGGTAATAATTGGCCTTTCACTACAGACAACGAACAACTACTGGCTTATTTCCCTTGTGTATAGATTCTCAAGCTCATTCAAAACAAGCCCAATAAAGATACAAATAGGATTTTAGTATGAAATTTGAGCCCCATATCATACTTGAGTATTTTCGAGAATCGGGGCGAGATCAAATTTCCAGCAACTGGCAGACTGATCAGGTTTTACACTGTTCGCTTCAACTTTAACTAGATGAGAACATCGTAAAAACGGCCCGATGTTTTTTTTTTGTTTTGTTTTTGTCTGGTATTTAAGATATCTTATTTTTTAACTAACCTCATCCTGCATGAAATCAGAAATGCAAGGAGCAGGCGGAAACGTTAGTAAGATTATTATAAAGCTAAACCTAAGATGGCGTATACTCTATAATGAACAGCCATCTTGTTTTAAAGGCATTTCAGAGGTTTTTTTTTTTTTTTTTTTTTTTTTGTTGTTGTTTCTTGCAGGTTACTGTACATTGTTGTTTTAATAAAACTGATTAACTAATTAAATTTTTAGCCAAATGTGTATAACCAGAGATGTGAATACCTAGTTAGATTAGATAAATGTAGCTTTGTGGTGTAACGCTAAAATGTTACCTTTTGGAACTTTAAATTTATCCATATAAAAATCTAATTATGTCTGTAACACATGAATCTTTACATTTTAAAATATGATCTTTATCAAAAAGACAAAATTTAATTCATTGCAAACGATACCTTCATTTAGCAACATCATATGCTAAGCATCCATTTCTTCATGTTCTATTAATTGCCCGCTTAAGACAAGTTTGATTGTAGTTTATTCTTCTATATGCACCCTTGATTTGCCAACGTGGAGTGATTTTTTTTTTTTTGTTTTTTTTTTGTTTTTTTGTTAAATAAATTAAACAGTGATATTATTAGTTATACAGTTTCTTAACAGAGTACATGGCTATTTATTCCCGGCTCAGCCTTTCAGCTGGTTTGCGGATGGTCAGTGGTTCAACCCAGATGCATCGTCTTCTCCCACCTATAATTAGTTGGACGTCGCTATATGACTGAAATACCGTTGCAGCGACGATAAACTAAAAAAAAAAAAAAAAAAAAAAAAAAAAAAGAATCAGTCAATCAGCATTTAATAAATTGGCATTACATAAGTAAGTTGAACATCTTTAAACCACTTTTTGCGTCTATCTTGGATCCGATCTTAGCGTGTGTAGAAAAGGGGCCACGTTGGCGTCTCTCGGGATGAGACTTGAGATAACCGGAGTACCCAGCGATAATACGGCTGTAATTTGGGGCCCCGGTCCCATACAGCGGGGGCCAGACGTTGTCCTACCTGTCATTTATCGATCCTATTGACTGTTAAATACAAGTCGGCAAACGAGAATTCCAGTATTTCTAGTTGACTGATTTTTTCGATAATACGTTATATGTCTGCAAGTGCCCTCTACGTTCTTTGCTGAACTTGTCCGGGCATGTCTTATACACAATTCATGCTGAAAACACGATTGACAATTTAAAAGGATAGCTTCTTTTCTAGCAAATGTGAACCGAGTGTAAATCAACTGAGATTAAGATTAAAAGCAAAACCGTGAAAGGATATTATGTGTGCAGTACACACAGCGCGGTTCAGTTAAGACACGTTTCGTGGGTTTTAAGCTAACAATATATGTTTATGATATATACAATGTTTTCAACACAGCGCGGACGGGTGTGTTGGTAAGCACTAGGTAATACCCGTAGGTGGGTATAATATTTATGAATACATATACCAATTGAAGACTTCAACCGCAATGGTATGGGTATGCAAACATGAGAGGTGATGTCAACACGGGGTAGGGAAAGGTAGACCGGAATATAAAGGGTGTCGTGATTTCTGCTATCACTTAACGAGGAGATAAGTGGGAGGATTTGCTACCGTACCAGATAACTCGGAATATTGGATGTATATATGGCAGAGTGAATCAAATCCGACGTCCATGTTACAAAAATGGCGTCAACAAAAGGGCGAAATTACGACCCCTACTCACGGGTGGAGTATAGGTGGTCATACGATGAGGGAACCGAAAATACGTCTTCCACAAATGGGAAAATAGTCTGGGAGGAAAAGGTGCGAAATCTACGAGATATCATTAATAATGGAAAATATCCATGTGTTGTCAAAGTGAAGCATGGAAATGTTCTGAAGTACGAGAAAAATGACGTAGATTTTTCAGCAGACGATTCCCATTCAGTTGATGAGCCCATATTGCACGTGCTGGAATTACGAAGGCGGAAAGTAGTGGTAGCAACAAAGCTACAGTGGGACAGACGAACTGGAGATTATACGTCTGAAGACAAACAGACAGACGTACAGGTGTCGCAGAAAGGTATTGATATCAGTTTGGAATTTGAACTATTGGTTTACTTTTCTTCAGGATTCACACAATAACAGAGAGAGAGAGAGAGAGAGACAGAGAACTTAAATTTCAGTATCATTATTATTAAAACGTTGGATTCTAAAAACTTTCCTTGAGGGCATTGATATGAAATGATTGAATAGTACTTTTTCCCCATCGTTTAATGTCTCCGTTTACCACTACTTATTCAGAGCAATTTCCTAAAACCAATATTTCTCAACTATTTTGTCAATTGAAATACGATCGATATCATCAACTTGACATTGTTGAAATACACCGCGTAAAACCACCCTCTCTTTGTGATCACCTGTATGTATGCATGTATGTTTGTATGTCTGTGCGCGCGCGTGGGTGTGTGATTACACTCTTAAGTTCTGTACAAACATCTTTAAGTATACAGCCATGCATGCATGTTAAAGTTCGATAAAAACAGGATTCACTCCTTAAGTATTTGTTTACTATCAATATTTCAATATGAAGTATTGCAAACTGAACTTCTAACCCCAGTATCAAACAGAAGACTTATCTTGACATTCTAAAGATTTACCCCTACATCTACTTATGAAATATATGCCCTCTAACGTACAATAAATACCCGAATTATAGTTTTCATGTTCCACAATACACATTTGACTTGCTCGGGTTCTTTTCCCATCCATCTAAACCTCAACCTACAAAATTGTCAAATTTTAACTGTGTTTATCTAAATTTTTAACTTAATTAATTTATAGCATACACTGGAGATTTCATATAGTTATAAACCATCAAAAACAAATGATGAAAGTAATAGTAAAAAATGTATTAATTATTTTGATAAAGGTCCCATTATCGAGACTGGTCACGTAATTCACGGTCGCCCTTGGAATCTGTTTGTTGTTCGCTGGTTTGTCTCCCATTCGTTTTTCAGTCATTTGGAAACTTTGTCAACTTGAGACAGACATAAAATGTTGCCTCACAGCGATATCATTCCGTAGACAAAAAGACACGATACCATACTTAGTCACAATATCCTCAAATTAGGCTAACCTGTGCCGGAACTACCCTTATACGCTATAAACTCCAGTGGAATCGTGCATATCAGTATCAATTCCCAAGTATGTTTGTCGCGGTCGGGGACCGAACCCACGACCTCCCGGTTACCGAGCGGACGCTGTCACTGCTTTTCAATTTTCGCCCATGCAGGAACACAGGCTTAAGATAATTAAACTGCATTTAACAGCGTTAAACTTTAATACAATCAATACTGGAGAGTCGTAATTGTATTTCAATCGCTCAAACGTATGACACATCACTCGGGTCTGCTGTAAGTTCTGACATGTACATACAGTTTCTTCAGTGAATTACAGTTATAAAAACAACTGAGATATGTTTACTATTGCATTGTTACAAGTAAACCTGTGATAACGACCATATGCGCTTAACATATAACCTGTCTTAAACAGTTAGTTTTAAGATACATTACATATGAAACCTTTATTCAGCGGACAACTTGCCTGGCGGACACTTCCTAGCTCTTGTGCACAGTATCGATCGAACAATTTTGGCCGTTCTTGCAAGGTTATGGATACTTTTGATCAAAAACGGCGCGTTCTTGCATTTCCAGTGATTTCTCCAACCGATCTCTGTCAGTATAGTGGCAGTATGACTAAGGTGGGAGCGATCATTTGCGTGACCATTGTCCATCCTGGTTCAAAAATCCCCGAACGACCTCTGTCGTGACCAGTGCCGCCTGGCCTTTAATTGTTATGTGGCCAGCATTAAGCTTTTTCGCCACCAACTGACCGACACAATCCAGCGAACAATGAAACATGATTTCTCTCTAACTAAACCTTCTACCCTGATTGTGTACAATTAAGTTAACCCGTGGGAAATTACCATGGTGTATCATTTCTGGCTCGCCGTTTCCATAGTTACACGTTTAGCTCTTTCACCTGCCGAAGATTTAAGGTCATGACGACGTGACCCAGATTCCGATTAAATTATTGAAACGGCACATCTATCATAATTTTGTCAAGTTTAATTATACTGGTAAATCAATTTGAGACAGATTACCTGTGTAATATTAACCCAGGTGTATGTGTGTGTGTGTTGACTAAAATATCTCGTGGTAATATATATATATATACCGTTAGTCATAGATATTATATGAATTGAGCCGCCACAGTTTCTCTCTTTATGAGTATATCATATTTTGAGCAGATATGCCTTACAGTTTAAATAAAGAAGGATTGGCCTCCAAATTTAATAAGAAAATAAATTTATCAGAAAGGCGGTTTACCGAACAGACAAACCAATCACAGACGTGTTAAGACAATTTGTTATAGATCTCTGTTTGACTGGCGTGAAATATAATCACGCTACTAAAATTATTGTACAAGATCGTCACCATCACCACCACCACCGTCATCATCATCGTTATCAGTTATAAAGAGCAACGTTATGCATTTTGTTACTATTGTATGAAACTTCTTGAAACTTTTTGCATCCACTTAAACCTTGATATAACTGCAAAACCTTATAAAAGCGAACGTCAGCAAAACTTAACTAAACCAAATATCATGACAATGACAGTTTTATAATGCAGTTTTAAATTTGAATGAGATTTGATACATTAATATTAGGGGACCCTTGATGTCTCACAATGTTTTGACAGGGATAAAGTAGCTCGTATTTCACGGATCAACTTTCACATTGTAACACAAATAACCTCTCATCTAAAAGGTCGGGATGTAGCCAGATTTCACTGATCCTTACTGTTATTTTGAATATATATACCCTGTCAACAACGTAACACAGTAACGCAGTGTCGGACTGTATGTCAATATATACAGGGGCACAGTCCTTAACGTAGATCATCTGCAATTCTTTTCAACGCTTGCATATTAAAGTAACTGCCAGGGTTTCTGGGATCCTGGAAAGATTACTCTTGTTTTTGGCTTGGCACTCTTTTAAGGCTTGTGGGATTTGCGTTCTCTTTCGAAATATACGGATCCTAATCTCATAAAATCTTCATGATTAATCCTTTCATCGATTAGCCTGTACATTTCGTCTTTCTTAGACACCTGTAAATCAATTAATTAATGAAATATCAATTACCCGTTGCCTTATCAATGAGAGGATACTTCAAACACAGATAAACGGATATATCGTTACATCTCATGGGGTCGGGAAGAAAGGCACTTTAATTATGATTGATAAGGCGATCTTTATCAACCCTTACCATGCTAAATTTCCTAATTGGACTAGTCCTTTCTTCATTTTAGATTGTGCCATTATTTGCTCATAGGAGTGCTTGCTGAAAAATTTATTGACGAACTAGGAAAAAGTGCAGAACATGGTCAGATTGCACGGATGTACAGGCTGATCTTGGTCTGCACAGGTCACAAAGGCAGTCACAAGTGCCCACAGCAGTGTAAGGATTAATGAGAGGTGCATCTACAGTGTCCAAGTGCAGATTTGATAACTGGTATAAGGTGTCAGTTTTGTCAGTTAGGTATTACGATGAACACGTTGACCATACCCAGGTTTATTGCATTATTACAAGAAAGCAATAAATGTGACCTTATGAATTTTGAATATTGTAGTTTTTGACATTCAATACCGTGATGTCAGAAAAATCCGCCTGATATTCTGAACAATAGCTTCAGAAAGAGAGAGAGACACACTCAGAGAGAAAATATCACCAATAAGTTCATACCACTATATATTCGAAACGTGATTTGCATCATCGGCTTTTATTTGCGTACTCTCAGAAGCAGAAAACCTGTTTTTGAAGCGATAACACGTTAGAATACTGGAGAAAAATAGGTTACCTTGCATATTGCTCACTCGTATTACTATAATTAAATATTAACTAAATAAATTTAATTTAAAATCAAGGTTCACAAACACACGTAGATTTAAATCACAAACTTTTGCGTTCTCTTTAATGCGATAACATGACAGAATGTTGGATAAATAATAGTATAACTTACATTTTCACAATCGTATTACAAATGTTTTCGGTTATCATTTTCACCAGCTTCGTGATAGAAATGTATATCGGTGTATAGGTGTTCATTACAATGTAAAATCGGTTTTGAGGACTACAGCCGTGTTGAGGGTGTGGGAAAGTTGAAATAAACTGACACCTAGTCGAATTAATTAACACCTAAACATCCCCGCTCAATGTAGTCAACGTGTCTCCATCAATCTGGACTACTTTTTATCGACTATCTCAGCCGGCTATATATGTTCATCTAACGTGTGTTGCAATCTAAACTGTTTTGTCGACTAGTAAACAATTTTCTAACACTAGCATGGCTGTTTATTAACATTTTTGTTACTCGTCTTCCAACTTCTCTTGCAGTTAAACCGCCATGAAGTTGTAGATTACAGCTGTGGTTGTGGCTAATTCTAAGCGTTGAAGGAAAAGTAGATACCTCTTTCGAATATTATTCAGTCTTCTTTTCAGAAACACGGGGAGGTACAAGAGAACTATATGTTTCTGACATTAACAATGTATGGATAAACTAGGTGATTTCACAACGTTAGAATTGATTCTGTGTTTTTAGCAATTCGGCAATTATGTTTGATGTTACAACTGGAACTGTATTAGCGACCACCTTATTAAGCGGTCAACCTGCATTTAGCGGCGCATTTAAATACATGTATTCCCAAACTATTTAGCATTTAAACGATCACATTCTCTTGTTCCCTTGACTGACCGCTTAAGACAGGTTTGACTTTGTTTGCACCGGACCAAGTCTGAATACTCAGATGAGACTGCTCTTAGACCATCTTATCTTATAAGCCAGATCACTCTAGCGCCTCACCGCCCTGGTGTACATGAAGCTCGATCTACACTAGAATCATTTCTTCCATTCTGATATGGCTGACATAAATATTTTGCTGCAGAAGATGACAAAGTTGTTACCAACAGACATTTGGTTTAGTCAGAAGTGCTGAACTTGTTACGTCGTAGGTAACAGTCAAATGCTCTTCCGTGTAATAAGTCACTACTAGTATTCATTGTTGCCCAGGTCTAGCAACTCTAGTGTCATTACTAAACACTTTTTCCTTCTTCATCATAAGTTCAATTGTCATTCCATACCGATAGCTTGTTTGTATTGTTCTATATGTATTTACTTTTTGCAGAATACTAGCCCTCTCAAAGACGTAGCTTTACTATTTTTGTTGACAATAATTGCGTTGGTCATAATTGTCTATTTATATTTCATGAAGGCAACAAAGAAGGTTCGTGTGTATGCCATGGTAAGATGGTATGTACATATAAGTCAAAATAATACCCACATGTGAGTGCCAGTATCAAGAAAAAAGTAATATCGAAGACCAATTTAGAAAATTATATACATGTACATATTGCGACTAGGAGTAGTTTGTATGGCTAAGCGAGGAATCCATTAGATATTATAAGTTCAGGCCAACAGTTGCAGTATTTGAAAGTTGATAACTCTAAATAAGCTTCCATTTTGGCTGTCCTAAGAAATTTTCTAGACATGGACCATTTTAAAGAAATGAAAATAAATGAAGTTATATCGTGTCACCTGTAGTGGAACTATATAGGTAAACTTTTGATCTTTGTTCATTCTGCATACCGTATTTATGGTCATTAAATTTTCAAACTTGCTTTAAATTGTCCTTAACTACATTATTATAAACCACCTGTTCTGATCTTCTGTGGTTAATATGGCCTTCCACGAGTTGATATCAATTGTCATGCCACTACTTAACCATACTTTTTCTTCATGAAATTTCTGTCGTGATCTAACTGACGGTATCAGTTATACAATTATATATCGTATAATTGATATTTGATGAAATTTGACACGAACGATGACAGGATAATTCTTTTAATAATAATAATATTATAATAATAATAATATAAAGTTCTGTAGGCATGCCTTTCATCTATTTAATGAGGCAAAACTAATAAGGTGTTTGTTTTCAATAACATCTCAACAACAACAACAAAAAAAAAAGTGAGTCGTTAAGTTGGCAAAACTTTTTCATTTTTAATTTTTAAAAAGGAAAAAGAAGTTTAGGGTCGGTAGAAAAAAAAAGGACGATCAGAAACAAGTAACTTTTTTATTACGCCTTATGCGTATTTCACTGAATGATACCATAGCTGTGTAGGTCAGAGGGCGGGGAAAAACAACAGTATTGCACGTCACACCAAAATATTTAAGTATTGTTATCCCCCGCCGATGGAATCGGGAGGGGGTATTGTTTTGGCGTCCGTCCGTCCGTCATTCCGATATTCGCTTCCGCGCTATTTCTCTGCAACTACTGACTGGATTTTAACGAAACTTCATGGCAACCATCATTACCAATAGGAGATGTGCATATCCATGGCATGTTCCAATTGGACCATTTAACACAGAATTATGGCCCCTAATTAGTTATGAAGTATGTATACAGAGTAACATTCGTTTTCTTGCTATTTTTCTGCAACTACTGACTTAATTTTAACGAAACTTCATTGCAACCATCATTACCAATAGGAGATGCGCATATCCTCGGCATGTTCTTATTGGACCATTTAACACAGAATTATGACCCTTGATTAGTTATGCAGTATGTATACAGAGTAACATTCGTTTCCGCGCTATTTCCCTGAAACTCCTGGCTAGATTTTAACGAAACTTCATGGCAAACATCATTACCAATAGGAGATGCCATATCCTGGCATGTTCCTATTGGACCATTTAAAACAGAGTTATGGCCCTTGATACGTTTTGCAGTATGTATACAGAAAACATTTGTTTCTCTTAGCAACGGTTTACTGGATTTCAATAAAATTTAATGGGAACCATTAATATCAATAAGAGTTGGACCCTTTAACACAATAGCCTGCGATTTATTCCTTAAATGGTGCTGAATCATATTGTTTCCACTGAACTGACCAACCCACATGTACTACAGCACATATAGTCATTTTTTTGCCATCACACAATTTTTATCTCGCCTTAGCAAATGCTCAGGGTGAGCTATTAGGATCACCTTTCGTCTAGCGTCCAGCCGTCTGATTTCTTCCATTTTCTTTTTATGCAAATTCTGACTTAACCCTTTCTTCAAACAAGCACTGATCGGCGGGGGATATACTGTCTGTGACAGAGTCTTGTTATATGACATTGTGATAATGCCAAGGTATTGTTATATAAGAATTGTTATTAAAAGAATGGTGTCTTGTTGGGCCATTGTTTAACTCACTGAATTTTATCTATAATGCAACCCTGGAAAAGTTGTTCGATTGCTTGTTCTAAGAAGTGGCTTTCCTCCATTTACCCAGGTTTCGTCCTACACACGAAAGGCCATGCGAAAGCCACTAGCGATGCCAACGAAAAGAATTTCACAAGCGATATTGCTTTCTTTCCAAAATGTTGTCAAATAATTACATATGCCCTTTAGTCTGTTTGTGTTTTCAGTTGGTGGGAAATTTGTGATAACTGTAATTAGAAGATATCCGCTTTAATGCCTAAGAGGATTGAGATATTTATTATTGAAGTACATGTCCACCATACAGGTATCATTAGGCTCGTAATCCTGGGACGAACGGGAGAGTCTCGTGATTTATATTGAATATGCCACTTCGTTTACATTAATGCGCGAAGTTTTTACATTTATTCAATAAATTATTGCATGCGATACTGCTTTTATGTATACAGGTTTATATCTAATGAGAATACATTCATAGCGATGGGAGAATATTGAATGCCTTGTTTGAAGTTTGTCTATCTTGGTTTTCACTTTATGCTCAATTGGAAGTTGGCTATGGGCATTTAATAATGAAAGTCTAGTGTGTTTGTGAAGGGCGATGAAGTATGTCGGAGAAAAGATAGAAATAGCTGAGGAAATATGGTCATCAAAAATCGTTTACGCCGAATAAAATCTATAAATATTTATGGAGACAGTTTTGTGTCGAGTCTATAGCAACAATTGCACGTGTTTCTCCCTTTTAAACCAAGTACATATTATATGGATGAAGTGTCTTTCATTCATGATATTTAAATGCAAATAAAAAGTAACATCAAACGATTTGTGATTTTACATACAAACTTAAAGTGTCAGGGTTACTATATCAAAGAATGATTAACTTAACATCTTTTTTTAAGACGGTTACTGGTAGTAGGTTACACAAGATTTGATTTTGTAAGACTTCTTTTTGTTTATCTTTACAAGGGGTAAAATATCGACAGTGGTTTCTAAAACTTTACTGAAACATACGTAGCAAATAAGTCTGACTTGCATCTGTACACTCGGAGTAATTAGATGGCGAAATAATGTCGCAGCGACTGTTAAACGCCATCACAACAACAAAATTTAGTTTGGTCAAAGTATATTTTATAATATACATGTTAAAGACTGAGGTGAATTAAGGTAGGGAACCAAAAAAGAAGGCCTACCTATTAAAAGATTAAAACATGCTGAAAATTAATATGTACACATATGTTATATAAAGTCACTTAATCTGGGGAGCCTTTTGTGCAGTCATGTACACTTGTGATTTCTCATGTTCAACGTCAGCGATTTTCATGGCAGGCATGTATTCGCAAAATAAAAATCATCGCGAAAAACTGTACCTAGCCCATGCACTGATAACTTTTTCAATGTTCAATCAGGCTGTAATGCGCGAACATTTCCAGCTTCGTAAATGGCGGCCTTAAGTAAAATTGGAGCATATATGTCTGCGAATTTATATGGGATATGTTCGTACACCTTTAAGTTTAAAGCAATGCAATGTTGTCAAATATATTCCAGTAAATATTGATTTATGCGCGAATCGGGATGAAATAAAATAAAATTAAGTGAATCATTCACGCGTTTAAGTGTATCCAATTGGACGATGCAATATGCATTCATTTTAAGTTTATTATAAAATGAAGAACATCTTAGTTAACATAGAAATGTATATACACTGAGTAGGTATTTTATCATACATGTTTCGTTATCAAGTTTAAAAATAAATGAAGTTTTACGCTAGATACTTCAAGTCATGCAGCGATTATATCGTAATTATAGAATAGAAACATTCGAATATTTGTACATTTCTTCGAGATAAGAAATCCTTTTATTTTTTATTTAAATGATACAAAGAAATTGATAATTGTAGTCAGAGTGGTATTGAAAATAAAATCAGAATTCAAAAATAAAATTTTAAAACTCCACTCTCTAACAGACTCGCTGACTCGACCCGTCACACAATGTCATGTCACAATCCGATCAGAGTCACAGTTTGGGCGTCTGACAATAAACTGACACTAACACACGTTTTGTTTGATATTGTGAGCTTCCATACAATACACGTAAAGCATTTAAATTTTTAAACGTAACTCAACTGAAGTCCGGTGCATTATCGTATATAATTCTTTTCGTTTCATTACAAGCAATCGCAATGTTTGATCAAACAGGTCACAAACACAGTATTTAAATATATAACATTGGTATTTAAACATAATCTGATAGTAAATACGAGCCAATCCAAGGCATTGACAGCAGGGACTTAACAATAACCAGGACTCAATGTTATCAAGATTTGTGTCTGGGCCAGCAGGTCGCGTCTGTTGTCTCCAATTGTCTTCAGGGTCTCCGTGTATTATCATGATGGGTCCGGCACGACACACGCGCGGCATTTTGTCTCTTTCGTCAAGTTTCCTATATCTCCAGATATTACGTTTCATGGCTATGAATGAACGATTTAGTCTATTATGCATTAAAAGTTGCTGATTTGTGAAATAAAGAGCATGTAGACAATATATCGTGTGTGTGTATGTGTGTAAAATATAAAGAATATACGAATGAATGAAAAATGGTTTAACCTGAAACTTGATATTCTGTATGTAGACAATACTTGTACATAAGAAGTTGATTATATATAATATAAATAATATTATCTTAAAATGTATATATCTGTATATATTTTTTTCATATGACACATTTATAGTGGGGTCATTAATTCATCCGCCAGGGTCTAAGTCTATATTGTATTTACTATTTTTGTTCTCACGTACCGAGCTTATTGAGCAATGTAATAAATCAACCTCTGATGTTACCATGAGCGTAGGGACGTGTTAGTTTTTATCTTCCTCATTTCATTAAACACGTTTTATACCGCGCAGAGAGAGAGAGAGAGAGAGAGAGAGAGAGAGAGGGAGGGGGGGGGGGAGAATTCTCAAACTGCGAGTGTTCATCATTCTATCATTCCACTTAAATGACGGTATTCCCGTGCATCCGTTGGTCACGCCTAATGGCCATTTGATATATGTGTCAATACACAAATTGTCTTCTTACATCCTAAATAAACAGGATGACAGTCGGAAGCTAGATAAATCATGGGGGATCCTTGTTGAATACACCATTTGTCTGAAAACAAACGTCAAGGCGGCTCTTCATTATTTAATTTTAATTTTAATTCATGCATGGACGTCAATTCAGACTGAACATATTTTCTTGTATAAATCCGCGGTAACAGTTGGCGTGGTTAAGACTTGAGATCAGATGTTGTGGAAGAAAAAGCCCATATGACTTATGCTTCTTGAAATGTTCAATATATTTTTTTTGACGGTTCCACCGGCAATTCTCAATGCTTTAGTAATACATTTACTTAGATTAGAACAATGGATATCAACCCTGAGTATATAAGTACCTGATATTACTTTGCGCTCAGTATTGTTGGTGGAATTCGAGCAAGGTTTTCAATTTGCAGACCTTTAGGCCTACAAAACACTACCCAATTTCTTAAAATTTTCCTTTGACATGGGGCTTATAGAATCCTTCATTGCAGATCTGTGCCATAGAATGTAACATTATCACAGAAATCTTAGTTACCAAGTTCCATTATGCTTTCCTCGGACCAACATGTCCTGGAATTACTGTACAATTGTGAGATGTGCCAAACAGAGGGATTGCAACTTTGATACATCGCGACCGAGGATCAAACCCGCGACCACTAGTTCACTTAGTATCTATTGTGTATAAATATACAATTCTAAATTAAGAAATGATCGATCTTATTTCAAAGGCATACTGAATACATTTTGACAAGTTATTAATCACACACCAAAGAATGACAGACCTACTCGAGGTAGATGGGACCATCCCGTTATTTCACGAGTGTCTGTTGAAAGGTCAGTAATGTGCCAAACCGAAACTCAATAGCACCATTGTCCGCCAAACACGTCCCTGATCATTTCACTCCCGGTCAATAAACACAAGTATTTGACGACAAACTGAGAAGTCTTCAGCCATCTGGTTACCAGTGTTTAGATAGACTTTTGTGTTCAAATAAAAACTCGACAGTTTACATTCTTGAATCAATATCTTTTTAAAGTATGAATATGTCTTATATTCATGAAACGGGGGAAATGCGGTAAAAGCGAATAGGCGAGTAAAGGTGCACACTATAAATGGTGATATAAAGTGGCTGAAGTTTTGTTCATGAAGCTCATTAGTCGATCCATCCACTATTTTACTTTATATTAATACAGACCAGTCCGTCCCAAACCGGGTGGTTCTAGGCTCTAACACCGGCCGTAGCATACGAAAACCATTATGAAAGTCACTGGTATATCTACGCGGTTTACAATTAATATATATGGGTAGCAGCCCGGTATCAGGGTCTTGTCTACCGCCGCAATAAAGTGGAACTATTCCTGCCTCATGTATAGACATAGTCCTCAAATGATTGAACTTCTGTTGGCGGGACGAGAAAACCCCACGAGAAAAAACACCACATTGTATTACAATTATATATAGTCTCAAGAGGAGGTTTTATATTAATCCAAAACACATATCAAATACAATAAATAGGCCAAAATTACCCATGATCTTTATAATTAATATAAACAATTGAACTGGCGGACATTGTTAATCACAATGTTATGTCCTCATTACACAGTAGTATTAAATAACTGTATGCTTACTATGATATACAAATAGCTATGGACTAACTTAAGTAACAGACAAAATACATTACACTATTATGTTTGTTTGTTTGTTGGGTTTAACGTCCCACCGACAGTATTTCAGTTATTTGGAGACGATTCTACTTGAGACAGATATAGTGCTGCCACACTGCAGTATCACGCCGTAGACATGTGGCATGATACCAAACCCAGTCACATTATCCTGACACCGGGCTAACCAGTCCTGCAGCTACCCTTATATGCCGAGTGTCAAGCAAGGGAGCTATAACAGTACCATTTTGGTATGTCGCGGCCGGGGATCGAACCCACGACCTCCCGCTCCCGAGGCGGACGCTCTAACCACTCGGCAACTGGGAACGGTACATTACACTATTAAAATGTCATGATTATCTATTAAAGTATATATTATTATATGTTTTGAGATAATGTTCAAGGAGAGACTATACATGTATATACAATGTACTATTATGCATTTTAGGCAGGACAATGATAAGCCATTCAACAGGCTAAATAATTATACCGTATGTAAATGTACTTCAAACTTGATTTCTGTTAGCTACATATTTTTTGTTGTTGTTTTGCTTCATTATAAAAACAGCTTAGTTTAGTATGACCTTAACATTTTTGCACAGTAATTTTAAACATGTGTAACTTGTTAGCTAAATGTTTTATTTTTCCTAATTACATAATGTTGTTATTCATAAACATTTATCCGCTCCATTTGAATTTATTTGGGGATATTAATTACCCGTTTAAAATGATTAGTGATATTTCATATGGAGTCCAGGGTTTTCGGATCAGTCTATAATGGACTCGATCAATCGATAAATCTTAACCCAGGTAAAAGGTCAACCGAGTGACTGCCAACAGATTACTGAAGCTTCCATGTGGAGAAAGAGAACCTTCATATCCAGTTAACAAAATGGAAACGATATGTGTATTTGATACAATTGTCACATGGCCTACTTCTCTGAAATGATTAAATCAAGTTTTGATTTAAATGACTTTGTGTGTACTCTAAGGTAAATGTTGTAACTTTCTCACGATCGTAACTGGTAGATTGAGCTTTCAAATGTAATAATCGGAATACGAATATGAAATGGTAGTTAATTTTTATGAGTTACTTACTTTATTCACGGCCGTATTTTACATACGGTTTTATATTCATGTTTCTCTATATAAAAAATAACAAAAGATCAAAGAAGTATTTCGGATTCTTTCATCAGCTTAGCTAAATTCACACCTAGTACAAATTTAAAAAGGATATTATATGTAAATATTTTGTATATTCGTATATGTAAAGCAAACTATATGCTATATAAATGTATGTTTGGTGATATTTTTGAGAGAGAGAGAGAGAGAGAGAGATTTTATTTATAAGTTTCGCATGGATTGGTTTACTTTAAATCCATATTTTACTTATGAAGTCATTTTATCTCATTAATGCACATCGTAACCGTCATAAGTACGATTTTGCATTGTTTAAGCTTATAAACCGAATTACAATAGTAAATCCATTGAGTAAACACTACCCAATTACATATTTAATACTTGAGTGTCTACATATTATTTAAATCATTTTAATACCCGGGACGTTTGTTTATACTGTTCAGGTAACGCTCCTTTGTATGAACGATATCTTAAATATGCTTTAATCTTCCATAAGTTCCCTCCGTCACATTCCTTATTTTCATGTCTAGATTTCCCACGGAAATGCCTTTATACATGATTAACAAAATTAAATATCCAGAAAATATTGATTTTACGGCATTCTTGTAGAGTGTTTTCTAACATCCACTTCTATGACTTGGGTGTTAATATTTGGTATTAAACTTAATTTCCAGTTAGATACTATATGAATATTCATTTACACATTTTGACCCGACCGATAAAAATTTACTGATTTGAAATGTTATGTGTATTTTATATGTCTAGAACCTGGGTGTAAGACTTAATGAGCAAACAGAGGAGACCATGCTCAGATTGGTTCTGGAATGAACTTCTAATATGTGTCTTCTTTGATTGCCAAGGCAACGAAACATGTCTATATGAGGTAAATGGTTAAAATAGACATATAACGGGAATCTATACGCATGTGTTTTCTTACAATTTCTCCGTTAACTTCTATATCTGATGCAAAACAAAAATAAATAAATAAATAAATAAATAAATAAATAAATAAATAAAAAAAATAATAAAAAAACTAATTCTGTTGTATAACATTTCAGGGTGGCTCGAGGTTATACCAGAAAATGGACAACCAGTGGAATACTTCGACACAGTTAATGCAATAGTTGGTATTCGGTCTGACAAGTTTTTGGTTCGAACTTCAATAGTCGGGTACCAGTTGACGGTCGAAAATGGGGTCAGCAGCTGGAGTCCATGGGAGATCCGTCCGGGGGAAGTGCTGACCAAGGGGATTGTTCACATGGACCAGAAAAAGACGAAAAAGAAAACATTATTTAAAAGAATATTCAGTGGTGGAAAAAATACTGGTAAGAAAGAACAGGAGATTAAATACCTTCAGTGCTTTGATAGTGATAATAGGGAAATAATGGTTCCCCTTATTATGACGGGCGTTTTTAGTCCTGTTGGGGACCAGTCATTAGCTAACTATGATGCTGTGTATAATCTACATGATTTGATCAGTGCATTCAACCTGCCAGTTAAAGCCCAATTAATTCATACAGACTCAATTGGGCAGAGCGGAATTCCGTCCGGTGTGCTACGGTTTGAATGTTTAAAGGACAGTGAATCGGCTCTTGTAGCTAGACATCCATACACGGAAGGAGAGGGTAAAACTTTTGAGATTCCATTGAGTGACGATATTCAAGTAATTCGTGAAAAAAAGAAGAAAACGAAAAAACCTTCTCTAGTCAATCAAGAAGAAACAAATATGGGAACTACAGTGGTTTCTCAGCCTGAAATTTTTAATGAAATCCCTGTGTCACTACCGGTTCGTGTCAAGGATCCTAAAAGATCCAAAGGCAGTGCGTTGCTAGAAAAACTTAGTGTAAGATCGAAGGGTAAAAAGGAAAGAGCAAGTTTAAAAGTCTTACAAGAACAAGGTGTATTTTCTTCAAGAATGAGCAAAAGTGAAATAAATTTTGGGGATTTTGGAAACGAGACTAAAGATGAAAATGTTGGTGCCGAATCAAACTTTCCAAACGATTCCGTCCAGGAAAAGTCTAAAACCGATGGCTACAAATCAAAAAGAGAACTAGACATTGAAAATGGTTATGCTGTGACATCGAAGTTAAATAGCGTTCAAGATCGTGATCTGCCACCAATTCCAATTAAAACGAGAAGTCCTCGTAGAAACAACAACCCAACAAAAGAAAGTGTGTATGAAGAACTGCCGCTAGCCCCAAGACCACCCAATGGGGAGGCAACATATCCATACAGAAATGGAGAGTCAGGGGATGATTTTATGGATGATGGTTATATGACACCAGCACGATTCCGAGAACTTAATGAAGAGGGGCCAGGTAGTTTTGACATTGTTAAGAGGAAACCGCCTACTGCCCCTAGAGACTCACTACGGTATACCAAAATGAGAAAAGCAAGAAGTGACTATTCGTCAAACGTAGGTAATAATGAAAATGATATCAATATTGATCAATTGTTTGACTTTACATATAACACAGATGTTACTTCCCCGGTTTCCGAGAATATATACGAAAAAAGGCGTTTCTCTGGTCATTATAATCAAATGAAAATTTCACGTGCTCAGTTTGAAGAAGAAGCTCAATTAAGGCAACGATTTTATGAAGAAAATAGACGATTTTGTGATGACACCATGCTTGAACCACGGCCATTAAATGGAGTAGCAAAATTCAAATCAAGGTCACATAAGAACCTCGATTTCGAAGGTAATGCTACAATACGAAGCCATAATGTTCGTAAAATGCGAACGGCAATGGAGGTTTTTAATTTCAGTGACTCCCTTCGAGATCTTCGACAGCAAGCTCAAAATGGCGCCGATGAACCAAACTATGGACGTGTAGTGGACAGTGAAAGAGTTAAATCGTATGTGTATGACAGCGGCCCGTATAGTAGAAATGGCGGCTCACATTATGTGGAGAGTGAGCCAGCCTACCGGAAGTACCACCGCTCATCATCAGTGGCGGCTCTAAGTGACTCCTACCCAAAACACGGAGATGACTCAGCAATATCTTTATGTTCTCGTGGTGAGTACGGAACACTCCACGGCGAAAGTGAGTATAGCTACTCCGAGTATTCCGAGTGGCACGACGACGGATTCCTGCCTCCTGACGACATTTCCGGTCTGTCAGTGCTGGAAGTGTCCAAGTCATTGCGGTATATCGGTATGAAGGACCGGGTTGTGATACGGTTTTCCAGGGAACAGATCGACGGCAACATGCTGTGTAGTCTTGACAAAAAACTGCTCAAGGAGGGTTTCCCAGAACTAAATGCCTTAGATATTAAGAAAATCGTTGATTTTATTGGCGGATGGAGACCGAAAAAGTAGACATCTTTTTTTTTTAATTCCACGGACAAATTTCAACTAATAATGGTTATAGGAAACTGGCCAGTACAGTTATTGATACGGACATTTTTTCAAATAGTAGTAAAATGGGGTCGCTTTTCAAACCAGTATCCTAGAACTTAGAACTTAAAGGTAAATGACATAATTATAATACACGTATCTTTCCTCATTAACATATTAATTAGTACAAATGATCTGCAAAATACATGCAACAAAGACCCCAGTGTATATGTGATAGGCTAGTTTTATCAAATAAGTTATTCATGAGATATATTTGAGTCTCAATTTTTTCATGCTACTTTTCAAAATTGGTAACCGTTATTTAACTGACTATTTCTCTGACGAGGAATGCAAACGCATTTTGAAAACAGTTGTTTATATAACATTTTTTTTATATACACCTCATTTTATATTAGAACTATCGATATGAATCATATATTAATTTATTTAAGAAATAAACTAAATTAATGAACAAACAAATAGCATCGTATCTTTGAAGTAAACTAGTAAAAATGATCCAGGTGTTTTTAAGTTCTTCTATAATCGTGATCACGGTTTATATACAAAGCCATGTTGTCTGTATTGTGATTTAGCAAACATAGATGTTATCGAGATTAAATTAATCTTGTGAAAGTACCTGTAAATAGATCGCCTACTTTACGATTTAATTTCAGCGATTTAGACATCCATCATGTTGATGTACTTCATTTTGAATTCGAAAGTAAACATTCCGCTTAAAAAATTCATCAGAAGTCGGCTCAAAACGAGGCTTCCCCGCGTGTTTCTATAGTGCCACGTGACATTAGGCCGATAGAAGCCATATATTGTGCATAGCAAATTTTAAGTGTCTTTTACTTTTGTTCAAATTATTTCGGACACGGTAGAATTTTTAAGCAGATCAAAAAAACAAAAACAAATAAAAGACATTAATGTTGTGAAACGTAGTATATATACAACATAAAAAATGCATCATAAAGTCCTTCACAATCATAAATATATTTATAAAACTCTGTAAAAGTCCCTATCGTTTAGATAGTTTTAGTAAAAGACAAGTGATCACAGGTGTTTCATTTATTTCTTTCATCTTTAATATATAAGATGAATTGCGCTCGATTTGATGTTCTATTCAGTTTTCACAATACATGAACTATATTGTACATCATTGGGAACTAATTTTGGCTTCAGTACTTCTTTATAGCAGCTATTTCTTTTTCACATTTAGTTCATTTCTAAAAATAAATTGTACTTATTTCCGAACTTTACTGTATTTTGAACTTTACTGTATTTTTTATCTTACTTTATTGAAATAAAACATATTATTTCATTTTATATGCGATAAAAGAAAATGTACATCTACACGTATATGATCATTGGCCACTCGTGTCAGACATAAACATAAAATGCAATATCACAATAGAATAAACAAATATTAAACATTTTCGTGTGTATTCCATCTTCTTTTCTACATTTACAAACTATACAATTCTAGTAACTCTGTCGGATTTATTAGTGATAACATCAAGAGTTGTCGCCCTTAGATGAAAAAAAAACGCACAAAAAAACAACAACAACAACAACAACAACAAAAACCCCAACCACACATACTCGCTTAAACCCAGTTAATCTGAGCTATGTTTAAAGATCTCATTTCTGAATTCCTCATATACCTCCAAATGTTATTGATTGATTTTGTTAGGACAAGTGTGATTGACAGTATTTGTCCTTGACGTACATTCACAACCAGAACTAATCTCTATTGGTGAATGCGAGATTGATGAATATGCAATAGCTATCTTTTTTTCCCTCGTCTGTTTTTACAGTGAAAATCATTACGAGTCGCACTGGGAATGGAAGTCACCTCGAATTCGTCACATTCCTTAGGAATACGCATTTTATTGCATCTGTTGTTACAGTGAACTCGTTCCTTACTCATGTTTATAGATGCGATTAAATTACAAGTGAGACAGATGGGTAGATGTCTGCAGCAGATGTGCTGCCGTGTAGAGTAATATCATTGTCTAATGCATCATTTTCTCAAGTTTGTCTCCAAAATAAAACATTTTCTGCGACGAGATAGGAAGCTATATTTATCATTACGTGTCTGATGTAATATGGCTTACGGGAAACCTTTGAGTGCATGTGAGTTTAGATATTGTTGCTCTAATGTTTCATGATATAATTGTTAAATTTTGTATATTATTTATTAATTGAAATAAAGACTCAAAGTTTCAACTTCAGTCTTCCATTTCTTTAATGATCCATGAAAGCACACAATATATCGTTATAACGTGACGGTCACTGCACAGACACCAGAAATATTTCAGGTAATCCATCCAACATTAAATTGTGATCATGGTCCATCATGTGATCATGGGTATTTTATAGTAAGTGCAAGCCTTTATATACTTTGAGCAAAAGAGCATATAATGAGCATAACGCAAGTATGCAAGACATAATTACGTGAGCTGTTTACTATGAATGATATAATACAGACTGTACTTTAACTATCACAGAATATTCACATAAACCCCTGTCCATGCAGTGTGCAAAAATGATTCATCTGGCAACACAAACAAAACGTATCGAAAGATGGCTCCAAGATGATTCATTGAAGAGGTAATAAAATCAGGGACAATGTTTCTGTCCTTTCACAATATAGAATTAACAATTAATAGTAATTTATGGAAATAATGGAAAACACCGAAGGTAGATGAAGTTACAACGCGTTTCCTTCAAAATAAGTTCGATGTCTTTATGCACCTCTTCTTCCTTAACATAGCATGTTCGAACTGAACATCACTGACCTGTAAAACAATTACAGTATCATTTATAGCATGGTGCTTAGGCGCGCAAACATATTCGTCGGTCCAAACCGAGGCCTTTGTGGTAGAGTGGGTAAAATCTCCCAGTCCCTCATCGATGTGTGTTCGAATCCATTGCATGTGAGGAAGCCGTCAAGCTGGCTAACGGTACGTATAGTCGGTTGTTCTACCAGAGTGTCACGTGCACTTCAATTCTCCCTCCACTTGAACTACTGCCATAAAGACGATTAACTCCAACACACAAAACAGTCATTGCCTCCACAAACTTGACCCCCGGCACTCCAGATTCTTACAGTATTTAGTAATTAGGCATATTACAATCGGAGCATAATCATTTAAAACCAATGGAATACAAAGTTTCTCTGGTATCTCACCCTTTTTGAGATTTTAGTAGTAACAAGTAAGATTTTTCGATCAGTCTGTAATGTGAGGAGATTACCGTAAGTGGAGACAATCTAAATTATACTAAAGGACATTTCAATTATATGTTGATTATATAGCATCACTGAAAGTTTATCCTGCGTTTGTTCTTCCTTTGAGTATACAAATGCATACATGGCATGCGCATATACAACAAAACACTAAACAGTTGCAATATCAATATCGTGAAAGTGCTTTACAAAGGACTAAATGTATAATACTATTAATTATGATACTGCATATTATAAGTCATACTATTTTTTTCGTATTTCAAAAGCTTTACTACAAAATATTGTTAATCGTATTAATATACATTTCTTATTTGGGATAAGTAGAGTTGAAATTTCGCCATACAAGGGAGTATAGTGTAGTACCTAGGAATATATATCTTACGTATATCACTGTACAAAGGACAAACTAAAAAAAAGTGGAACTAATCCTCAATGTTATCTAAATTACATAATGTACATTTTCTATTATTTCTTTGATCACCATTATATCTACCTACTTCAATATTCAGATCATGAGACGACAGTCGAAATTTCTGTATTTAATATTCCTAAAAATAAATGAGAGGATCGTTCAAATACAGTTTAAGTCACGGTAAATATACAGCGACATTCGTATCAACTGTAGACAGTCAGTTTGTGATGCATGTATCTTTTGACCTATTACGGAGCAACGGAATAAATATATGATTACATGCAGACTCAGGTAATAACCACACGTCCGCAAAACCAGACGATTGGAGGATATCTTTTATCTTGGATGCCCAATTAACTACATGGTAGTTATTTACTAGATCATTACATTTCTCTTGCATAATACTAAATAAACAATTATCTTTTTTGTTAACATGTCTTTCTAAATATAACTGAAATCTACCAAATTCGCCATATAGAGAGGCAAAGAATTTGTAGACGTTTTTACGCCATTTGCAGAATTTTCTGTGGACCCTTTAAATTACTTCTTACTGAATATATCCACAAACTTCACAGTTGTAATTCAGTATAGATAGAACATAAGGGTAAAAAGGTTAAACATAATATTACTTGGAACATTTTTATCGTTTCATAATTACATGAGTGAATTCATCGACCTTAACGCTTTACCAGCAAGAGTGTTAGTTTCTTGCATAAAAGACCCACCGCTTGAGAATACGATTCCTAGATAGTTAAATGCATTAACAATCTCTATGCCATTTAGTTTCCCATTTATCGTTTGTAGTTAAGCACCCAACTTTCCGAAACATTACTTAGTTTTTTTTTCTATATTAACAGTTAGATTCCATTTCAAACACTATGAATGCCAATTATTCATGATTCTTGTAACTATCCTTGTCTCCGACAGAATGACTGTATCGTCTGCAAACAGTAACAACTAAATAGAAATGTATTCAATGGTTAGGCCAGCATTTAAGCTTTGCTGGAGATGTAGTTCAATGTCATTTAGGAAAAGCGAGAAGCAGATCGGCGAAGTAATTTCTCCTTGAAATAAACCAATATTGCAATAAAAAATCTGACATTTTATCCAAGTATTTGATACATAGTTTTACTTCATTTTACACTGATCTTAGAATGACCAGTAACTTCCCATCTATAACAAATGTGATTAATTTGTACCTCTAACAATGTAGTCATATGCCTTTATAAAGTCAACAAAACAATAATAGAGTTTCTTTTTTCCTAACTGTTTTGTATGAGCGCATTTAAGATGATCACGGGGTCAACTGTGTTATACTAGTTTTTGAATCCAAATCCGTTATAATATCATATTCAACTGACTGCGCCTTTAATCTTTCATTTATTATACATACCAGTAAATAACTTCGCAAAACAACTGATCAATGTTTTCCCACGATAATTATTCGGGTCAGCGTTATCACCTTTCTTATGAAAAGGTACTATCGTCCCTGTTGCCCACAATCGAGGAAATACTTTCTGATTATGTATTTGGTTAAAGAATATACTAAAAGGTTTGATTATCACTGGTACGCTACCTTAAAAGTATTCGTATAAAATATTATCATGTGAGTTTGCTTTATTATTACCTAAATTTTTAATTGCATTCACAAGTTCTATGTCTGAGATTGGTCTATCTAAGCATTCGAATGATGCATTATTCATTTGAGTGTTATCATCAAAACAGACATGAAACACGTTCTCTCCTCGACAGATTGAATATTTTATTCGGCATAAGATTTTCTTAAACTTTCTATAAAAAATATTGTCACTTGCATTATTGGGTGACTTAATTTACTTTCCAAAATCTCTTTTTTTTACACATACCATTCATTTTCTTCCAGTGTATCCTATTGAAACTATATGTTTCGATTTTCTACATTGATACTTATCTTTTTTTTTTATCTTAAAACAGTCACTCTATCTTCATTTGTGAACGGAGGGCGTAAGCGATATTTCTGCGGAATAAATTAGTTTTTTTTTCATAATGTTACGGATCAGCTTGTTTTGAGTTATTTGACTTTATTATCTTAAATCACCTAGTGCAAAATAAAAAAACAAAAAAACATGATCGCCAGTTTATCGATTTACTAAAATGATATTTCCAGTGTTTATGTACGAATGGCTTTTGAAAAACCGATTCACAATATGTTTGGAAAAGTTCTTTATTTGTTTATTCTGTAAAATGTTTACAATCCTAATATATCTTTAAAGTCGTTTTAACTTTCGTGTTAACTGATGTAGTTAATTTAAAATGACTTTTCAATTCTTTCGGAATAGCTGCTTTTATTGTGTTTATCTCCGAAATACTGTTGCTTTTCTTTCTATCTTTTTTATTTTTTTTGCACGTCTATTTAACCATTTTTTAATTTTTTTTTGAAATTATAACACTAATAAATGTAAAATCAGAATTCATCCAGTTCTCAAATAAAAGACAGTTAATATTGAATTGTATTGCAAAATAATAAGTTTTCTTTTGATAAAATATATTTTTGGAAATCTAACCATGTCTTAATCAGGTCTTGGTAGAAAGCAGACAGTTTGAAATTATACTTTAATGAAACTAAATTCATATTCAATATCTGATAATTTGGACCGAATTGATTGAGAAAACAGTTGCGATTTTCCAATTTGTAGTTGTTTTTTTTATTTTATGAAATTTTGAATTAATTTTCATATCCTTCGAAAAGTATTTGAAACTTCGGGGCCATCAAGCTTATTGCCGATAACAGTTGTATGTTTTTTTTTTTTTTCTTTTATTTATTTCCAGACATAAAAAACAATACATTAACACATACATATACATACACACAAACATTTTCATATACGTACACACACTCACCTGCACATATTTCTTTTTTTTTCATTTTCAACATTCCAATTTTTGGGAAAATTTTCCTATCCCCAAAACTATCATATCTTTCTGTATATTTGTTTCAAAAAGAAGTTATGTTTAAGGTTAAAATATTTCTACTTTTCAAAAAAAATCTATTTATTTGTTAATTTTTTCTGTTTTTGAGATATTCCTGAAATATGTTAAATGATGGTTTTATTTGATTAATTTTAGCATAAAATATAAAATATTCATTTTAATTCTTTTTAATAGATTTTGATTTTATAATATTTATAATGATATTTATAAAAGTATTTAATGAGTTCCATAGAGGCTGTACAGTATTACATTCCCAGAATAAATGTTCAATCGACTCAATTGATTCATTACAAAAATCACACAGGCTTGAAGATACATATTTGAATTTGAAAAGTAGTTTGTTTGTAGGGATTATTCTCATCAGAAATTTGTATTGGAAGTTTCGTAATGTTGTGTCTATTGTCGACTTGTAAATATTATTATATATCTGTTTCCATGGGAAATTATGAGGATTTAGACAGAGTTCATTTAACCACTTATGTTTGTGCATGTTCCAGCATACCGAAAGCCGCGATATCAATTTGATCCTGATTGACATTTATTGGTAAAATATACTCAATTAAAAAGAAACGCAGGGTAAACTTTTGTGTCAGTTTTAAATAGGAAGTATTCATCGGTATTACAGTTTACATTATTTTGATAAAGATTTTTTTTTTTCAAACAAAGTAAATGCTTTAGAATGAGATGGGGTCTATCATATGAGGTTTATTGCAAGGTTATGAGGTATAAACTTGAGTTTGACTTGGGCATGCGTAGCGGTCATAATGGACATGGCGTTAGGTGCGTGACGGCTACTCTGAATGACATCTATATGTAGAATGGCATCATCCTGCTGAAAGGGTATATTGATACTATCAAAAAGTCACAGCGCTTGAGACTTGTAAAACTTGTAAAATCGATCTTGGGCTTGGTCACCCAATATATATATATATATATATATATATATATATATATCAAAGAATGCGGGAACAATAAAAGTACTTCAAAATATATGATAATCTATTAATAAGCGATATATATAAATACGTCCGTTGAATGACGCGACGTTTTTGGTATGGCGTTGTCCGTTCGTCTGTCTGTCTGCTCGTCTTTCCGTAGATATTTCGTTTCTGAGCAATAACTTTTGAAAAATTTCATTGTATTGAATTCATATTTGGTATACAAGTATATAATATCAAAGCACAGGTAAAATTTGATTTTGGTCACCGATCCGTTATAGAGTAATGGTGTGACCATTATATGCACATTATAAATTATGTGAATGATTGTACCTACATTAAACTGTATTTCTTCACTAAAAAGTATATTATTTATAATTTTTATAACATTGTTACTATGTAGGTTGCAGTTGTGATTTTGGCGAGTGCCAAAAAAAAAAAAGACAAAAAAAAAAGAAAAAAAGACGACGATTGCTGTTTTCTCCCGGGGCTTATAGATCGTTTCAAGCATGGACCTGGAAGCGAATGTGTGAATCCCGGCATGCCATACCTTGATGATAAACCAAGTGACAAACACTTCTTCATGGTGAACCATTGTCCCGGTGATGAATAAGAAATCGATAATGATCCAATTTGTGGAGAAATTGACTTCACGGTTTGGGGAAATATCTACCCAATTTATTCTTCTGAGAAAGGTATTACCTTTAAAAATCTAGCTAGAGCAGAATGTCATATTGTTACAGACGGTTTGCCTTGGATTCCAGGGGAGACTTGCATTTTAAAAAACTACAAAATAACTGCTGGACAATTACTACAAGGATACGAATACAAGAAATGTTTTTTTTTGTTTTTTTTTTGCGATTTGACCCTCCCCTAGATGATAAAGCAAAATTTCGTGAATGTTTCACCAGCATCATAGATGCATGCAACAATGAGTTATTTGAAGCTCCATCATATCTTAACCAGACGACAGAGACGATTGTAGAAACCTGTGACAGTAGGGTTTTCTCTGCGGTTATCGACAGACATATCTATGCCAACATGTTCTGTTATATCTGTAACAGAGGTAATCCATTGCCGCGAAATCACTGTTCCCATTATATCGAAAAAAAAATCCCTAAATTTAAGATGATTATTGACCCGGAAAGAAGGGTACATCAAAGACGACAGAAAAGTAAAACCAGATTTAATTGTCTGACATCCCAGCCGAATCATGTACGTATTGAGTAATAAGTCATACAAAAAATCTGTAATTTTATTTTTGCTTCTGTAGAAATTTAATGAACGTGAAACTGTTCAGACAGTTTGCAATCAAAATTAAAATGCATGTAAAGAATATATTTATATATAATAAATGGAGACTGCTTAACCAATAAAAAATGTGTTTATTCTTTGTTTATTTGTTTATTGGGTTTAACGTCCCATCGGCAGTATTTCAGTTATTTGGAGACTATACATGAGACAAGTATTATGTTGCAACACTGCAATATCACGCCGTAGACATGTGCCATGATACCACAACCAGGCCTGGAACTACCTTTATATGCTGAGCGCCAAGCAATGGAGCTATATCAGTACCATTTTTCACGACTTTGGCAAATCACGGCCGGGGATCAAACCAACGACCTCCATCTCCCGAGTAGGACGCGCTAACTATTCGGTATAAAAAATATATTTTTGGTGTTTCATGTTATGAAAAAAATGAAACATAATTTTATTCAGTTTGACAATAAATGGTCGTTAAGGTGAAATTTCTGTAATTCTTTACATGCATTTTAATTTATATATATATATATATATATATATATATATATATATATATAGATATGGTATTTTTTACATGTAATTGTAAGCTACAAGCAAACACACGTAAAAACGTACGGTATGCCGTCAGTAATTAATTTCTCATTGATTTATATATCGCTTTTCTCAATTCTGTGCTTCGCTGGGAAGTGCCATTTTATGCGTCTAGACACAACGTAACGTAACGTTGCAGCTTCATACTGATATATAAATATTCTTAAAAAATTATAGCATCAGTATTTCGTCCCCCTCTATGGTTACAGAAAAATCAATCCCAAAAAAACATAAAGATTATTTTATATAGATATCTTAAATTAAATGATGTTACAAAGTTTAAAACAGTTGTAATTTGCAATTCCTAGATCTTAATCTGAGGTATTTATATCTTTTGGAAACAATGCGTTGTGTTAAAAAATATCGGATGTTTAAGAATGTTGTTTTCATTTCAATCATACAAAATGAAATGTAAACAGCGGCAAGTCTTGCAATCTATGTAAAATGCGTTCGTTTTTAACTAAAGGATTAACGAAAATATGCATATTTTTTTATTTTTTCTAGGACGTTCCTCCTTAATGTCGCTTAGTATGCCCTGTTGGTCAAACCAAAAACGACAATGGAGAGTGTGTACATGAATACAAGTCATGGACGGCTAAGGATTTTATCGTTAGCTTATTGCTTACATCACCACGATCACTTCGTAGATTTGAGCTGATGGGAACTGCACCGGAAACAACAAAGACAGCCTTGACAAAATCCGCTGCATTCCTGCATCTGTTTTTAAGCACTGGTTCGAGGTATCGAGTCTCATTATATAAAGCGATGTTGGAAATGACAAGTTTATTAATCACATCATTGCAGATATTAAGTTTTAGTCAACCTCGGCCGAACCAGAGAAGGTTCTTAATCGACTACATTGTATTCTTTCCCAAGAGTGGGGTTTAACTATTAATAAAACCTTGGTTTCCCTTAAGAAGTCATTCTTGTTTACAATCATTTTTAGGCATGGTAACATAAATTATGAGGACGCTGTCCGTTTGACCAAAATGGTTATTTGTGACCAAATTATACTGAATCACGGAGAGTTCAGTCTTTTTGATGTTGAAGATGATATACTTTACAACAAACTGGACAGGTCATTCCATTTCGAATTTAGTTCATCGTTTTTGTAACTGAAAATGGGGAGCAAAATGCTTGTGTTTGTAGCGATGAGTCCAGATTGTTACTCGTGAATACTTCACAAAATTGGAACAAGAATGATCGTGGCTTAATAATCACGTTCATTTAGTTAACATCAACTCTCCTTACTTTCATTTATCACATTGAAACGGAAGAACAGTTTGGTTTGTGTAGTGATAACAAATAAATTAACTGACCGATAGTTATATCATGTTATTCATACATGCTTAAAAAGAAAATTAAGATTAGGATTGATGAAGTTCGCATTATGAAGTATACATTGATTTTTTTTTCAATTGACAAAACGGTTTGTAGTATGTCATTTGCATAGAAGCATATGCGTATCATATAAAAACTCGTCAAAGTTTTGCATATGCATTCGACAATTTATACTGCATATATATCTGTTAGTCAGACATTCTTTGGGGTACCATATTTGTAAATAAAACAGCAGCATTCTAGTAGGCAGCCATCATATCGTCAATGAAACTGCGTATATGTACGTGGAGAAAGCGTTTTTAAAAAAACGACAGAGGATTGCAGTATATCTCTTGTTCCGCTCTTTAAAGGTAAAACAATTATTTAAGATAAATCATATCCCTTTGTCGTCATTAACAACATATGCACTTGCTTTATCAAAATCAAAAAGCTCGATTGAGCTCTTGAATCACTGCCATTTTCAGTACTGCAAAGAAAATAAAATGGCACCTTCTTTTAGAAATCACTTGCATTAATGCTACACTACTACTACTACCACCACCACCACCACTAAAACATCAGTTGGTCGCAGCACAATCAGCTTCCTTCCAAAATAATTAGTTGCATACGCATAATAATTAATACATATTTATAAAACGAGTTAGTGAGTAACGTCTCATATAAAGACCACCCCATATAAGGATCACCTCAAAATAAAGATCATGTTTTTCAGGACCTACTGCTTAACTTGACTCGATAATCAGACCACCTCATTATTACGACCAGCTGACTCTGATCCCATGACCGGTCGTATTTTTCCAATCACCCCTTTTATGCCTTAAGCTAAATTGAAGATCGTGTACAATTACAAACCATCACTTTATACATTTTTTCAGCAATAAAAGATTTGTTTACGACTTCTTTCAACTGCATTTATGCCTTCCAACTAATTAGAATTTCTTAAAATTGATACGCAGGTGTGTAACACTAATCAATCTTTGATTTAACTATAATTAATTGACTTTGAAATGAGGAATCAATAAACTTAATTAACTTTGGGAGCATTAAAACAAGGTAATATAATAACATTGGTAGCAAGCATGAAATGAAAGTTGCATTTTTATCGTATATAAAAGTATTTGTTCTTTTATAAACCAAACAGGCCTTATTAATGGAAGTAGTAATTCGGTTTTCATAGATGACTAAATTGTTGTTGATGGGGCAAGAGAAAAAGAATACGTATTTACCATGCAGCGTTTCTATCACCCTTGTGGCTAGCGTTTACATATTGATGCTTTGTTGGAAGCCAGTTTAAAAATTCCGAGAGTGTAGGTTTTTTGTTCATCTTTATACATCTAGAACACTTCACGTGATTTTGCCATCTTTATTTTCTTAATCAATAACATATTTTATACTTAATGATTACACTTCTACAATAAATATTACTTAACATTCTCTGAGCATTATTATTAAGTTAGGCAAAGTGATTGATTCAAACATTTAAATATTTAAGATATTATGGAAAACTATTAAACATGAGTTTGCGGTAAACAAAGGAATAATCCTTGTTCACGCCCATAAACAAGGCACGAGGATTCTCCTACCATTCCGCTATCAAAATTATATATTCATATTCTTCTTTCTCACAACATTTCTATAGACAATTTCACCAAGTGTTGGGTAATAGTCGGTATAATTCGCAATTTTATACTGACCAATCAGTGACTGGGGAAAAAACTCATGATTTTGCATTATGCATTCGTACATCCTATTGAAACATTTGTGAAATTTTACACAAGCATGTAGATTAGGTGTTCGGTGAGTGATCGTTTATTTACGAAGGTTTAGGACTCAGTTCGGAATGAAATGGACTATACTGGCTGGCAGAAACATATACAGTAAGGTGGCATCTGCTTACTTGGAGCCAAATTTGAGTATTTTGAAACCATAACCGTAAATTAAATTTAGCGCAGAATTCGGAAGATACGGCAATTTATTATTGTATATTTATACCAATGTGCTTTCACATTCTAAGTGAACAAGTCTAATTAGTCAAATATTTTGTCAATGCTTACATTTTGTGCATGAATGTCACATTGTTAATATAAAAATGCCCCCACCTCTCTCTCTCACTTTCATTCTCTCTCTCTCTCTAATATATCAAGTAATGACCACTGGTTTATCATACTGCATATTCATGTTATATTCTAGATGATGTACCATCAATAAATCGCTGTTTTAGCCTTCAATTTTCCGATTTATTTATATCTCCTTCATAAAAATTGTACTTCAATTTTACATTTTCTCTCTACTTGGCGTTCAGCATATATATACTAGGTAGTTTTAAGAGTCAGTATATGGTATTATGTCACGTGTCTACTACGTGATACTGAAGTTTGACAGCACTATAGGACAGAGTCTCAAAATGACTGAAATACTGTGAGTGGGATGTTTAACCCAACAAAACAAAAGAAATATTGCTTTCTGTCCTATAGTTAATATCATTATTAATATTCCACTGAGCAATAGCGCTTCATTGGTGAATATGAATAAGTTTTCTTCCTCACTTTCATGCATTAAATTAATAATCAGTCGTATCACAGTAACTTTTCTTTCGGGATTTGACCCGCTGGTGGCATGCTTTGTCCTATAAATTGGTACGATTCCTTCTGGTACGCATGTGCAATGGTACTCTTCGTTGTACATTATGCACAGAGAATGTTAAAGCGATCTCTCTTCATTACGAATGGACCCTAATAAAATTATGAATTTTTATCTCTTTGCGCCTACTTGCGAGCCATTTTAAGAACTGCAATCAATTGCAATTAACTACAAATTTTACAAAAAATATATTCTTGCACTTCTTATTTGGTATTAACAGACAGCTTTAGCACTAAACTTCTCAAAGACTCGAATGTGACAAGGCTACATGTATGCTGCACTTCACATTTGTTATTTGGGTCTTAACATACTGGCATATTAATTGTAAGTAAGCACAAAACATTTAGCAATTCACACTTAACATTTAAAACCGTCTAAAAGAAATGTAATAAGGCATCATAGAAAAATATACATATATGCAAGCACATGTCATTAAAAAAATCGGAATGAAGCATGCTGTAATATTTTCCTCAATAATCTTCAATACAAGTGTTACTATAAAATAGTTTTATAGAAATATTCAGTATATGACAATTCAGAGGGAGGAAGAGAGATATGCCGTATTTAGATATACATAGGTATCTAATATTGTCGCTTTCTCTCTACACACAATCACGTACATTGATAGTGCGAGAGAGTGAGAAATATATATTGAGAGAGTGGAGAGCTTAAGAGAGATAGAAAGATCATGGCAGAGAGGTTTGTGTGTTTTTTATACGTGTAGATTTTACACATTTCTTTTACAATTGATGCAAATTTGATTGACAAGTATAAAATCTCTTTGGTTTATCAATACGCCAGACTTGCAAATCTAATTCCTTCCAGAAAAAATATGAGAAAAGGGACCGGGAAAATACAGTAACACAGTTTACAAAGAGAGCTAGATTTATAGTTTCAAAATCGCATTGCAACAAGCGGAATGCAGTACTGTCGACCTAAAAGATTGTGGGTAAAAGAATCGATTGTATGAAATGACAATAATTAAGAAGGCATTTATAATGTTCCACAATTGTAATAGAATATTTATACATATAATAACAGTACCATCACCTGGGAAATGATTACATTAAAATAAGGATTTATTTTACAGCGATAGAACAAGAAACAAACAGAATAGAATTTTGACCTATTTGCTCTCCCATATGTCAAAGATGACGTTTATGTCATTTAAGAATCTTCTTTGACGGTAATGAAGGGATGTCGCTTATTTCTTTCTATAATTAATATTTGATCGATTGATTTGTTTTTAAGCACTTGTAATGGAATGAAAAGTATCGGTGACAAATTATAATCAAAGGTCTTTCATTGCACTCACAAAATCATAAAAATCTGTTTTTTTTCTTTTTTTGTTTACAAAAAGGAAATATATATATATATATATATATATATATATATATATATATATATATATATATATATATTGCCTTTAATTGATACCAGAACGAAAAAACAAACAAAAAACAACACACACACACACACACACACACACACACAAAAACATTATTGGCGAGTCAGTGCCCGAAGTAGTGTTACAGCGTAACTTATGTTCTTGTCGTAACAATGACAATTTCTTATTCTCTTAACGTATCAAATATTTGATTGAACTTACTGAATGTCGGGATATCACGATTTTATAATTATGTAAAATGTTTAGTGAACAGTCATCAAACACTTCGTGGAGGTAAATAGACATATTCAATGAACTAATACATACTAATATAAATAAGTGAAAGGTTGTTTAAGGGCGCAAATGAACATCATATTTCATAATGATAACTATTATGGAAAAGAAAAGATAAACACAAAAAGTACATTTTATGTCTGATATATAATAACAGTCGAACGAATTAAAATGCTGATCATATTACGCTATCTATTTTTATATTGATATAGAATACTCTCATTGTTTACATTTTGCACATTTTGCTTTGGTACTAAATTCCATAAATACCACATGTATGTGTAAGTACATTTTTTAAATGAATTGAGTTAACTATTTACCAAATCTTCGTTAAACATTTCTTCAGTGCATGCAGAAACAGGACCGAGAAGGAGGATCATTTGTTATAATTTCCATTTATTCGATTGTATTCTTTTTTCAAATTATTTTTATTTACTTTAGTTAGAAATATAATAGTGTTCATAATCCTATGATTATTTTTATTCGTGATGTTGTTACATACTGTAGTGTAATCATGGGATTTGCTTCACGATTTGCATTATTTTATTGTTGAACAAATTTGTAAAAAATCTTAACTTTTACCACGGCGTTTAGAATTCATAATCAGTAAATTAAACAAATACCTTAAATTTTACTTTGATGCATGAACGTACAATATTTGAATAGCTAAACAAAACATAAAAATATGACTAAACACTTTTTCTTTTCTAAAACTGATATAAGTTATAAAAGAAATAAATAAAAAGAAAAACGATGACCCTACTGGGATTTAAAGCCACAAACCTTAGTTTCAACCCTATTTTAGCCTTTTCATGGATACTCTTCAGTTGGAGGTAATACATTAGAGTTTCAGTTCCTTAAGTTTTATGAATTACGCCAACTATTCAGAATCATTATATGGGCATTGTTATTTGGTGACCTAATAGAAAGGACATCATAATACAAAGCATTAAAAGTTTTTCATCGTCAGATTTTCAAGTTTTAGTGATTTGAGTATTCACAGTCAATCCACAAGTTTTGCCTCAAATGTGAAAGTATCGGGTTAACTTAAATTCATTGAAAAAGGAAAATACATTATTTTAAAGATCTTATTTGTTTTTATTTTAACTATTGATTTGCAGATCTACTAAAAAGAAAAAAACAACATTTAAGAATCGGCTTCTGATTAAAAACAACAATTAATGATCTACATCTCGAAACGAGATATTGAATTCTACTGTATATCAGAGGAACAAAAAATAAAATAATAAACATTACCATATGGATTTGGTTTAGCCATTTTACAATTAGATATGCAAGATGAGATCAAAAAAGATGCTTATTTAATAACGCGACATGCACATATATAACATTTAAGGTAAATAGAAGTACATGTCAAAATGAAAAGCACCCGGCGCACTGGGCCTAAATATCACCCATGTTCAAATCATATAAAGTTATTTTTTTGTAAATTTCAATCATCTGATAACTTGAGAATAATATACGTAGAAGCAGGCTATTCATCATTCCATCGTTGACAATGATAATATAGAAGAAGACTAATGTAATTATGAACTTTTAGTCTGTATCAGTAGTTCATGTTCGATCCCTTCAATCATATGAATACAATAGTTATTATATATTATCTTTCGAACAAAACATATAAAACATATATATCTACATATACAGTATATTTATATGATATGAACAAACTAAAAATATCGCCACTTTTCATGGATTCTATCTCATCAAACGTGGTATATTTTGATAATTCGCTACTGCTAAATGTTACAATGAAACAGATAGTGAAACTAGTCTGCCACTGAATTTGTATTACAAAGTCTAAATAGTCTCTGGTCCACGAGTTCAACGACGTAAGGTCCTGCTTCTATTCGAAGTGGAGTAATTTCACTTCTAAACTGGCACATTGAATAGCGTTCGAATGTTCACATTTAAAAATAGTTTTGGACAATTTATATGTTCTCAGTTTAGGTCTTCTCGCAACGTCTTCTGACCACACATAAGAATAACACTAATGTAATATCTAGTCATATGTTTCTATCTGGTATCTAGATATGTATCGACTTGATACCAAAGTTGTTTAACCGAAGTTGTTTATTTAACCCTAAGTAGCAAGGATTTGTTTCTTATCATGGGACCGGTTATTGAATACAATCTTATTCTATGGTCACATATTTGTAATAGTCTATTCCATAAAGCATATTGCCTCAGAGTCAATACCTACTCGGAATCCATCCTGTGTCATCTACCATGGCAGCAATCGGTGTAAATCTATGTACACCAAGAAAATAATGCATAGCTCTATTATGTATGTTAACTACATTCTGGAACATTCTGCAATCTTTTGAACCCTCGTATGGCTAAACAATGATCTAAAATGTACTACACACGTATGATATGGTTTTTCATAAGTTATAAACCCGATCGTTCACGACCTTGCGCACGACCTATCCTTCTCAGAGTTTCGCAATTGTATTTAAATTTGTCATTGTAGGTAACACCCAGCTATCTTTATCAGTCAACAGTCTCTAACACATTATTGCCTATCTTAAAATGGAAGTCAAATTATGTCGTTCGACCTCGCCGGAAGTGCGTACCACCTCCTCTTCTGTAACTGATATACTGTGTAAATGGAGACAAGATTTTAGCTTTCTATTTACTAAAACTGATGCCAATGATCAGGGTGTATATGTTGATTTTATCACTGAGCATGGTAAAGTACAACAGTCATTTAATGATTAAAATATATATATATATATATATATATATATATATATATTATATATATATATATATATATATTAGAAGTCAAGAAGGCAATAGATAAAGCTAAGCTGAAGAAGGCGACTGGTATTGATAATATTCCATCAGAGGTGTTAAAATGATACATCGGAAGTGTTTTGCATGTTTTATTTTGTATTTGTTTTAATAAAGGTATTGATCTTTCAAAGTGGAATAAATGTATCCTCAATCCTATACCTAAGTCATCAACCGCCGATGCTAGAGATCCTCTGTCATACAGAGGAATATCCTTGACATGTACTATGTACAAATTGTACTCTTACATTTTAAATGATAGGCTTAGTACTTGGTCTGAATCTAATTACATTGTACATTATAGTTGATGAGCAAAATGGTTTCCGAAAGAAGAGAAGTACAATTGACCATATCTCATCTCTTATTAATCTTATTGGTACAAGGAAGAAATTGAAAAAAAAACCTTTACAGCTTTTATCGATTTTCGTAAAGCGTATGATTTAATCAATCGATCTAAATTGTGGAAACGCTTACAGGACATTGGCGTTGAAAGCTGTAAAATCTTTGTACACATCTGTAGCGTCATGTGTACACATCTGTGGCGTCATGTGTTAAAATTAATTTACAACAAACTGGTTTGAAGTTCATTGTGGCTTACGTTAAGGCTGTGGGCTTTCGCCGATATTTTTTTAAATTTTTATATCAACGACCTTACGGTATTTCTAAAGTCTCTTAATGTTGGTGTTAATATTAATAATGAAATTGTGTGTATACTTTTATATGCCGATGATATTGTGTTATTGGCTGATGGCTGAAAGTGAACATGACTTACAAATTTTGTTAAATGGCCTACAGGATTGGTGTGATACGAATAATATGTCGATAAATACTAGAAAGAGCAATATTGTACATTTCCGCTCGGAATCTCATACACGATCAGACTTTGTCTTTAGGTGTTGACAAGATACTGTAAGTTATAGTGATAGATATAAGTATTTAGGCATTGTTTTACATGAGCATCTCGAGTTTAATGTTACAGCTAGGATGTTGTCGCAGAGCGCGAGTAGAGCCTTGTGTTTACTGATAGCCAAGTGCAAGTAAGTGTTGGGGGTACCTCATAACGTTTTAACTAAATTGTAGGACTCAGTGGTCTTGCCGGTAATTGCTTATGGGTCTTCTGTTGGGGTCATAAGTCATATTCTTGCATCTGTGGTCTGGCAATGGTCCGTCACGTACTTGAGGGTGCGCTGCATGTCATGTTTGACTGTCCAGTGTGTGATTACATTAGATCAAACTTATATTCTAAAGCTGTGAAACTGTGATAGTGGAACCTAACTTCATGAATCTGAGTAAGAATAACCAGCTCACTTTATTGTTCTCTAGTCAACCATTAATCAGACAATGTGCCAAATCCTGTAAAACTTTTCTTCAACGTCGTCTTTGTAAGTATTGATTATACCATTTTATACATTGATGTAAATTTGTATCCAATTTTATCAAATGCAAGTTTTAACTTGGGGCCTTTTAGTCCATCTTTTTAAATGTTTTAATTCTTAAAATCATTGCTAAATCTTAACTAGAAATTAGCGGTGAAAACTTGTTTTATATTGTAGATTACAATTATATTCAAGTCATCTGTTGTTATATATTTTTACTATTAGTCTCTTATAATTCAATATTTGAATGGTCATATACTATTTGTATGTGTTTTGTTATTTGTAAATATTGACTGTACATGAATGAGACAAATAGATAAATACATTTGGACTTGCCTGTATTAATATACCCTCAGGCGCCAACACCAAAATGTATAAAGCTTAATAGTATATGTTAAATGCGTTCAGAAGCTTTGTTATTTATCATTCAGGCCTAAGGCCTTCGTGATCAGATTACTGCGCATCTGACTTTAACATCGTATTATAGCATTATTATGCGATATTCTCAAAACGGAAGTCTGTTTCCTAAATATACACAAACACTTTAAAAAATGTTTACCTTTACTAATATACTAGTAAGGCCTTGCAAAGTGAATGCAAAATGATCTAATGTAGTAAATGTCCTTGGATTGGTATATGAACATGTCAATAATAGACCTTGTTGGTGTTTAGATACATAGTCTTTGTCTCCATGATTGGGTAGATCTGTGGGCCTTCGATATTCGTCGGTAGGGTCAGCCGTGAGAGAGTGTCGTGGGATTTTTTGTTGGCCAGCTACATATTACAACATGATGAAATGAAGTGATTCACTGTTATTTTCAACATTCATTAAGAGTGTTACTAATTACCTCGCCTGTTTGTAACGGTTACTTAACCATTCATCATTAAATTCAAATTATTAACATGTGTCTGTCATGTTTTCTTGTATCGCATCTTTTGAAGAAGACTATGCTAGAACATACAGTATATCAGAACATTTTTTAAATATGGAATTTATTAAATTTTCTCAACATAAAACTTACTGTAATGTGTCTCAGGCTTCGGTAATTCATTGATATTATCAATAAAGTAATTGAGCACATCTTACATCTCCTTTAAAGCGTTTGGAATACCATAAACCAAAATCTACATCTTTTCACCTTTTTATATCATATCAAAATAAAGAAGAATGATTCGTGTCGTATTGTTATCTTCGGCTGCGGAAATTGTCTAACAAATGTTCATCAATATCAAAGGTGTGACGTAATGCTGTTATCTAACTGGCTATACAGAACTGCCAATCAAATTCGGCAGATAAAGCTTCACATTATTGGACGGGAGGTTAATTCAGAGTAACATTATCTTCAGGTAGCCCCAGCACAGATAAATACCCCAGCACATGAGACTCGTGTTTAGTACGACATGAAATGATCAGTGGAAGAGATGGAAAGGCATAAGAGTATCAACACAGCGATCCTTCTGACGTTCTTAATGTTTTCCAAAGGAAGCCTTTAAAGACAATATGACTTCTATCGACTTGAGGGCATTAAACGAATATTGCCCACTTGGAAATGTGTGCTATCAGGGAGACCCGCCAAGTGATGACACTTTATTTCCACCTGGAAAGAAACCCTGTTGTATGAGTAAGTACCGCCAAACCATTTACAACATAATGTTTTTACTGAATTCATATTGATTGAGAGCAATAAACAGATGTCTTATTTTAAAAAGTAGTATCAAAAACCATATTTCAGTTCTGAAATACAAAACGGTTAAGATTTAATCTTAACGAATATCGATTCTGTTATTTGTATGTCTGATGACACATGCATATATACATATGCATATTAATGAATCAAAATAAATATATCGGTGAATTAACCGATCTTGCGGCGCAACAGCCTGGCAGTTTGAACTGAGCGACCTAACGGCTTGGTAGCCTGGCTAGAAGAACTTAGCGGGCTGACAGCATTAAATCATCGGTTCATATTCCGGATAAATTTGTACGTTTAATATATTTTTTTTTACATTTAGGTCGGTGTAAAAGTACGATTTATTCTGGTTAATTAAAGTCTTTTTAGCGTTTTTATTTTTCTAACGGACAGATCTTTTTTTTAAAATTGCATATAAGTAGCTTAGAATTTAACTTAAATATATATGAATTAAAAATAGGGGGACGCCATGCTTGTTTTAGAGATTGAGCTTATGGTAGAACATCACTATTTGCCAAAATTTGTTGAAAAAATATCACATTAAAAAATAAGAATGATTTCGTTTCCAAATACTGTAACAGCATGTTTAAATATTTTTGTCATCATTTATAACTTATAATGTTTTCTATAAGTTAAAGATGCATTAAAAATAAAAAACAAGCATAAAATCTCATTTGTGCCCGAACCAAAATGTAAACAAAAACTATCCCAAAACTGTGAATTTTTTATATATATTTTTCTATATATTTTTTTTCAGAGGACAGATTTTTTTCAGAGTCAGTTTTCTGATATAAATGCGTTATGAAAATGTAAAAATATACATACCTCACCAGATTTGATTTTTAAATAAAATTGCCTTTTTATTGAAATTTTAGCCAAAATAACAAAAAACACTAAATTGTGACTTTTTGTAACTTCAAAATTTGGCAAATTTACTTTTGGTGATATTCTTAACACATGAATCTTAAAATTGAGCTTTCTTCTATCATTCTTCTTAAAGATAAAGGAGAAAAAAATACCAAAAAATAAAAATCAGCCGTAAACCGCTGAAATGTTCTTAAGAACGTAAGGCTGCTGGTGACCTTTCATATCAAAACCATCCATAGGTGGAATATTTATTTTTTCGGCGTAGCTGTATAATTTATTTTTACCTACTTCTTAAATCAATTAAATGTTGGTATGCAAATGAAGCCAAAGTAAATACAATGCTATCATTGGCTTGTATAATGTATTTTTAAGATATTTAGGATATTTCAACTTAAAATGGGAGTTTCAGGTTGTATATATCTTTCTACTTGAAAGTTTAAACATGAAAGGTAACACAGAAACTTTCTTATCAGTTTAGGAATTCTGCGTTGGCAATATGATTCAATACAACTAAATAAGAAGCAGGCGTATGTCGATATTTAGACCAAAATTTCCCCTCATTTGTAAAAGTAGACTCGACCTTCAGGGGAGGTAAATCCTACCGAGGAGTTGTGCAGTTTATTTTGCGGATCTGGAAACAATAATCGGATATACGCGATGATCTTTCGGTTTCGCTTTGTTACATACGAATTGTATTTACTTTTTTAAAAATCAGCAAGTGTATAATATTAAATTGAAGTTGATTGGGTAGCATTTTTAGTTTGTAAATTAAAACCGTTTTGTTATCTCAAATATCGAATATCTTTTTTAAAAATATTTGTGTTTTTTAATTTTTACAGCATCAAAACGAATGAATGAAATAAACACCTATAGCTCCCCCATTCCCTTAAATATTCCCGATATAAATCAATTCATGTACACTTAAGAGACGTATAAACATCTTATAGAATATTTTTAATTATATTTTCATGTTCGTAAGGCTACTAGTATTACAGCAGTATCTAAGCGGCCTAATGGGAAAATGATTATAAATAATTATATATAATATTTTCTTAATACTTTTATTCATCCCCGAAATGAATAAACAGACTGTTGGACAAATTTTTCATCAATAAAGAATAAGAAAAGCTTTTTATCATAAGTTAGTTTTTGAAAGGATGTCTGGGTTTTGTTTAGGGATCTAAGCGGCTTATTTCTTCATGCTATGCATATCTGGTCGCTTTAAGTTTCTTTGTTTTAATGATATACGTGAAAATAAAATTTGGATAACGATCGCGTTCTTTAGTAACCGAGGTAAATTACATCTTGCTCCAATAATGAAAAGCTATGTCAAATTAACGTACAAATTCAGTCGGAACATGAACTGATATAAGGCCGCCGAGTTAGCGCCGCCAGTTCATTCGGTTACGAAGTTATCTCTGTCAGGCTTCCTGGCTATTAAGCAGTCAAGTTCACGAACATAAATCAGATATATTTTTTTATACATGTCAATCACACACGCTTGCTGAATTCAATGTTTCTCTCCATAATAGTACTGGTATAACTGCTCTTCCTGTAAGAGTTATACCAGAAGTTATGTGGATGATTTTTTGAGGTCCCTATCTGGATAACCCCGTTTATTTTCCCCGTAACAGGTACAGAAGGGGTTGGGGAACTATCCCCAGCTGACCTTACAAAAAAGACTTTTGAAAATTATATACATGTACAAACATATATATACATATGTTTGTACATGTATATAATTTTCAAAAGTATCTAATTTGTAAGGTCAGCTGGGGTATATATATATATATATATATATATATATATATATATATATATATATATTTATACACAGGATTTTTCTTACTGTATGCATATTACCATGTAGAGACATTTTTTGTGAAGAAAATGCAATTTTAGTTTTATATAATTTCCTAAACAAAGGCACACAAAATAGTAATCAATGATAATAAAACAACCAATATATGTGTAAGAATAATGTTCTTGAAAAATCACTTCTACTTCACTTCACTTATACTTCGTATAGCTTGTTTGTAAGGTATATATTTCTATGGACCTTCTTAAGATATCTGCATATAAACTATGAATTCACATCAAAAGAGCACTGTCATCATGAAAGAAACACTAACTGGAAAGAAACAAAAAAAAGAAATCTTTCACATGCTCATACAAAAATAGAGACTTACTTTTTAACGTACAGAATATATAACGGTACTATTCTCTTGAAAAATGTATTTATGATAAAAAAAATACCCATTCTTTTATTTCTTTATTTTTGATTTTGATGACTTATACACTTCCCATGCTAATTTTATAAAACTTTTAAATCCTATATCAGATTGCATTATGTGTCTGTTTTTGTATGAATAAATATAGCTTTTAAATTCTATAAATAATATGTCTAATGTGTTATCATATGTCCCTGATCCTAAAATTACAAAGAAACTATCAATATTGACCACAGGATCAATTCCTTTCATCTTATTTATCAGACTTTGTATTAAACAATTAACTTTACAACAATCCCAACATAAATTTTTAATAGTCTCTTCTGTACAATTACAAAAAGAACACAGATTGCTATTTGTAAGTTTCATTTTTAAAGAAAAGAGTATTTAAAATGTGGCTATTATTTGATGTGTTCATAGTTTGCAGCCATTGTATGTTAGAATCTCTAGTACATCTAAAACATAGCTATAAATAACTTTCATTTATATCTGTGTTTTCATACATAGACTCCCATTTTGCTTTTACTTGTCGGTTCCTCTTTATTACTAATTAAAACATTATAGATATATATATATATTAATACTTAATTTTGTTACAATGGGGTTAATATAACAGTTGCAACAAGGATTCATATGGTATATACTGTGTTTCTATTTATGAATTTCAATAGTATTTATTAACCCATAATACTGTATAAAATCAATACTTTTGCTGTCACTAATTAACGATAGTTACAAAACTGCCATTTGAAACTAGTATATCTTTTACCATTCTTATTCCTCTATCATGCATAAATATTTGGTGGTATAAATGTGGAAGTAATGTTTTATTCATACCTTACGTGTTTATTTACGTTTAATTTTCCTTTGTGATAATATTGTTCAAGGTTGCAGTTGTGATTTTGGCGAGTGCCACAAGAACAATGATTGTTGTTTTCTCCCGGGCATCATAGACCGTTTTAAGTTTGAAACTGGAAGCGAATGTGTGAATCCACGCATGCCAAACCTTGATGATCAACCAAGTGACAAACACTTCTTCATGGTGAACCATTGTCCCGGTAATGAAACGGAAAACGGTGGTGATCCAGTTTGTGGAGATGTTAACGTCACGGTTTGGGGAAATATCTACCCAATTTATTCTCCTGAGAAAGGAATTACTTTCAAAAATCCGGTTTGTGCAGAATGTCATAATGTTACAGACGGCTTGCCTTGGATTCAAGAGGTGACTTGCAGTACAAGGAACTACAAAATGACGGTTGGAAAATTTCTACACTCTTTTAAACATCCGCATACGTATATTAGAAACGATTGTTTCTTGCGATATGACCCTCCCTTAGATGATAAAACTAAATTTCGTGAATGTTTCACCAGCATCATAGATACATGCAACGATGAGTTATTTGAAGCTCCATCATATCTTAACCAGACGACAGAGACGATTGTAAAATCCTGTGTCAGTGGGCTTTTCTCTCCGGTTATCAACAGACATGTCTATGCCAACATGTTCTGCTATATCTGTAACAGAGGTGAACGAATGCTCCAACATTATTGTTCCAGTAATGTCGGAAAAAATATTTACCCTGAATTCAAGATGATTATTGACCCGGAAAGAGGGATGCATCAAGTACAACAGAAAGATAAAACCAGATTTAATTGTCTGACATTCCAACCGGATCATGTACGTATTGAATTGTTAATAAATAATAAAAAAATCTGGTAATTTGATTTTTGCGTATGTAGAATACAAATCCAATGAACATGAAACTGTTCAAACAGTTTGGGATCGAAATTGAAACAAAGAATTATGTCTAGGTAAGCTTAATATAAACACGCGTGGATCAAGTATGGTATGCAGTCAGTAATTATTCATTTATTTTTTCACTCTTATTGATATGGTTTTACATTCGCCATTTAATGCGTATTGAGTTACCCCACAACGTAATATTGCTTCGAAGTACAACGTACGCAACTTGGCAGATTTATACAGATTATTCTGTAGGGATATCCTTAATTAAATAAGGTTACAAACTTTAAAATAGTTGCATTTTGGAACTCCTAAGTCTCAGGCTGAGGTACTTATATCTTCTCGAAACAATGCGTTGAATTCCTTAATCACCGGATTTTTAGGAATGTTGTTTTTACTTCAATCATGCAAAAATGTAAACAGCGATTAGTCTTGCAATCTATGTAAAATGCATTCGGTTTTTCAACTAAATGATTAACGTAAATATGCACATTTTTATTTTTCCAGGACGCTCCTCCTAAATGTCGTGAAATTGTATGCCCCGTCGGTCAAATTAAAAACGAAATTGGAGAGTGCGTACATGAATACAAGTCATGGGCGGCTAAGGATTTTATCGTTAGCTTATTGCTTACACCACCACGACCACTTCGTAGATTTGAGCTGATGAGGGACTGTATCGGAAACAACAAAGACCACCTAAACAAAATCCGCTGCATTCCTGCATCTGTTTTTAAGCACTGGTTCAACGTGTTACGCCTCCATATACAAAGTGATGCTGGAAATGAAGAGTTTATTGATCACCTCATTGCTGATATTCAGTTTAAGTCAATCTCGGCCGAACCAGAGAAGGTCCTGAAGCGACTAAATGATATTCTTTCCCAAATCTGGAGTTTAACTATAAATAAAAACGTGGTTTCCCTTGAGCCAAGTCTTTTAAAGTTCAGTTTGACTAATCTCTTATGGGGGATAAACAGGCTTGACTTTACAGTGGGCGCAAATGAAACAGACGGCAAGGGCTTATCTTTTTCATTGTGGGTCACAACCATTTTTAAAGATAATAAAGCGCATAGGTATGAGGACGCTGTCCGATTGACCGAAATGGTTCTTTGTGACCAAATTATACTGAATCACGGAGAGTTCAGTATTTTT
>CM037782.1:47602497-47624501 GCA_021229015.1 Solen grandis | reverse complement strand
CCTGTCCTTTTGCAGATCTATCATTACTAGTAAAAATCTATCCATTTAAATTTAATAAATAATAATAAATTCATAATGTTCATTTCTCATTACATTGACAATGTGGAGAGAAATTAACATATGTTAAAGACAGCATTACTTCAAACATTGTGACCAAATTTGCACTAAATACAAAGAAATAAACATTGTGACCAAATTTGCACTAAATACAAAGATAAATAGTAAAGCAAACAACAAAGGACAATTCAAGAATTTTTTTTTTTTATCAAAGCAGAATAGGACTGTTATATCTAAGCAGAAAAAGTGGTGTGGATGGCTTTAGGACTACCCTCACAAGTCACTACTAAGTGACCACATATACTCAATCCAGTCATGATGTGCCAGACGTGGTCACTATGACATAGATATACAGGTAGAACTCTGTAAAACCTATTTGGATTGAGTATATCTTTCAGTCTGGCCATACTTTTCTGGGGTGTAGAATATTGAAACAGCTTAGTTCTTATATTCACTTTTTTCAGTTATAGGATTCTTTAAGTTCAGGCCATGGCATCCTCCAAAGTTGTGAAGGTTGAGGATGTCAATGGACCTCGTCAAGATTCCCGTGTGATTGCTGCCAATGACAGGTCCAGAACCAATCAGACTGTGTCCTCAGAGCTGCTAGCGTATGGTACTGAGTCTTCATTACTCCCATTTAGTCGACAAGGTGAGTGAGGGGTAAATAACATCAAAAAAAAATTGTTCCGTTTTTACTGGTCCTGGTGGCGTAGTGGTTAGAGAGTCCGTCCAGGAATTTGGAGGTCAGGGTTTCAAACGCTGGTGCTCAGCATGTAATGGTAGTTCCTGGACTATAGTTGCCCTGGTGTCAGGATAATGTGACTGGGCGTGGTATCATGCCATATTTGTCTATGGCGAGATTTTGCAGTGTGGCAACACTATATCTGACTCATGTAAAATTTACATAGAATTGTTAAAGATTCATCATGTTTTCAGCATAGTAAATAAAACCTCACTGTGTAGGGTTGGAGATAAAAAACAGGATCAGTTTAGTTTGTGAAAACAAGGAAGTTATGTAATGATAATGCCACATTTGTATAGCATTCTTTTTAAAGAAAATCTTGTGTATAAAACTAAAAGTGCTTTACAAGACTTTTACATTCCTACTGATTACCTATTCACCATACACTATGAATGAAAGAACAAATAATGCAGTTAAATCTTAATACTTTAAAACAAAATCAACCTAATTTAACTAAAACATAAATGATATACAATAATATTATTCAGTGCAGTGCCATAATATCACAGATCATTATCTTGCATCATCCAGTATTTAACATTTGATCTATGGACCTTAAAAATTGCAATGCAATTTTAATTTTCTATTAGCATCCTAAATGAATATTAAATAAATAAATAAATAAATAAATAAATAAATAATTGAAGAAATAAATTCCCTTTTTGGAAACCATATTTTAAAATTGGGAAATATTGCTATACTTCTGGATTGGGATTTAGTCTGTTTATCACCTTCATTTGTATGATAACATAAGACATTATGAAGTGTGTTTTCCTAGCTCCATATTTAAAAAAGTTGTGATTTTTTTTATTAAAAAATAAATGTATAGATAATACATTACAGTACTTTCACCCCAAAGTAGAACCTTGAAGATGTTTTGCAAAAATGTTTAATTAAAATATTATTGGTAATAAAAATTTATTTCTGTATAAGCAGTAAGCTTCCAAATAACAAGTTTATATGTGGTCACCTGTTGGGAACAATTCACATATTAAAACAAAATGGTTAGACACGATTTTTACCATTATATATTTACCTGTATAATATTTCTGTTTCAGATGATGACTTGGCATTATCAGAAATTGAAGAAGAATCAAAAGGTTGGTGCAATAAACTTGTCTGAAATAATGCTGTCTCTCCTAAAGAATCTGACAATCCAGTGAAATAATTTTTTGAACTGCGACAAATTATCATTTTAACATGTTTTTTTTTTTTATAAAATAATTCGTAGCTATTTAGATATCATTCATACTTCAATTTTATTTCTCCGGTATATAAGTTTCTGTATTTTTAATAAATGTTGATAGTTTCAATTTTTTTTTTTTTAGATAAAATATATCCCTTACCTGAGAACTGGCCAAAAGTGCCACAGCTCTTTCGACGCAGAAGTTGTGAGTTGACCACCACTACCACTCCATGTGTGAACAAGGCTGTCTCCCATCTGGAGTTGTTACAAAATGTGATTGAGGGTTGGTTTTTAGAGAAAGAGGAAAGAAAGTCAACCAGAATAGACACAGGTAATGCATCTGTTAATGTTTTACGTCGCCAGATGATGAAAGACACACTCTAGGGATTTAGACAGTCTTTGATAGGTTGCATCCCTTGAGCCAAAGTTTTGCTGCCGTATCTATTGAAGTTGGAATCAATTGTTGTTTATTTCTTTTTATGGGCTGCCCATTTGTATGTGTAATTATTAGCATACTTTCTTCTCACCATTGTGGCCCTTGTTTGATTCCCATCATATGCAGTATGTGAGATGGTAGGTGGCCACCAGGTTGGACTTGCGGGTTTTTATTGGGTTCTTTGGTTTTCTCCCAAAGTTAGACCACCATATGCAATCAGTCTTGCAGTCTGTTCAAAAGCTTATGGTCCACAGTAATTTACTCTGAAACTTGACTAGGACAACCTTCAGCTAGACCTGTAAAATTTAGTATGTGTACATGTATATGATAAAGTATTTGAGTTGTGATGAAATTACATAAAAATGCATTTTCTAGTTCAGAATTTTTATATGCACAAAAAAAAAGAAGAAAAAAAACCTGTAAAAATCACAAGATGGAAAATATTTTACAGCGGTATCAGTGAAGAAGGAGATCAGATTTTCAGAGACTCGAGATGGTTCGTCCAAGGTGCTGCGGAGTGCAACCACCAGGTCAGGCTCTTCGCAGTCCACTGCCCCCTTGTCAATTCAGGGCTTCGGCATTAAGGAGGATGAGAAAGGTAATGTCACATGTTGATATACTGGTCATTCTCATGTGTTGAAATCCATTTAGTCTATGTTAACACACTTTCACAAGTAAGTGGGAGCTATACAGGAATCAGGTGCACTGTTGTGTCACCAGTAAAAGTTATGGCCCTTCTCAAGGAGATTTGACTGTATGTTTCTTATTACCATTGGCAATTCACTTACTTTGATAGCTGTTGTTTGCTATTGCCTTACATTGATTTGACTGAAATGTAGTGACTTCAGTTCAAAGCAAGCAAACAAGTTTTTGTTCTTGCTATAATACAAACATCAGATATTGTTAACTTTCAGAGCTTGAAATAATTGCTTTTTTTATAGTATGAGATAAAACATGTCATATTTAAAAAAAGTAGTCTTTTTTTAAACTTCATAGCAATATTAATCATTAAGACATCTCACTTTGATATATAATTATGTGGGATTTTAAACTGGGTTTATCAATGAGACTACCCATATTCTAAAAAGTTTTGCTGAAATGGACGCAATAGAGCTGGGTGTTCCTTCTCAAGGTGGAGCAGGAAGATGATCTTTACAACAACAGTGGTTTAAGCTGATCTTCTTTATTACACCAAATTTTCCACTTTGACCATGGTCCTCTTCATGCTAAAAATTTACAGATGACAATGGGCTTACTTTTAATTGATATTTCTCACTTGAATAAAAATTCTATTTAAGGTTTTGTTGAAGTTTTGAGGTATATCAGGTATTCCTGGCTGCATGATGCTAAGGTTATTGATTTTGGACTGGTAGATAATCATTTCTTGGATCTAGATACATGATTGCTTGGGCAAGTATCAGGATAATGTGATGATGTTGTAACATGCCACTAGTCTATGGTGTGATATTGTAGACTTTTTAAGTGATGTTGTACTGTATCCATCTCATGCAGACATAATCCTTAGATGACTGAGATATTGTTAGTGGGGCATTTAGGTCAAACAAAGTAAAAATGAAATATAAATATTGTAGACGTGGAGGAACCAGGTCCATATCTTGGTGCTGAAGATGCTATAAACGAAGTACTCACTTTGCTGGCCCGTCTTGAGAATGACAGGCAGGAGGCCGAGGCAGCACTGGCCCGTGAAAAGGATCGGGTTGTCAAACTTGCCATGAAAATAGACCAGCTTTCTCACCGGAGGATGAGGGAGCTGCCAGCTGTTGTACAGAAAGGTTGCTATTACATATGTTTTGTTTTACATGAAATTACATGTAAAACATTGTTACATTGATAAGAGAACAGTGACTGAGATAGGAGGGATCCCCCCTTTGTCATAGTCACATTTAAAAAGAAAAAGTCACATCAAATGGTTAAAATATGCCCCTCTATGATTTATAATTATGTATAATTGAATAATAAATTTATGGATTTTTAAAAAAATGAAAAATATTCGGACAGGTTAGAAAAATGATGTCAAATTAATAAAAATGATATCAACTCACATTACATGATTGAATTTTCAAATATGCAAGAGAGAAAAAAAAATGATAAAGACACGAGAATGGCATGAAATGTAAAGAATTTATTGACATTTTTCATTTGGCCTGTAATAGAATAGAAATTACTAATGTTTTCACATTGTTTTCATAAACATATGTTTATATGATAATTCACAAATATCCTTTATTCTGACATTATTCAAGTTTTATTTAGTTTTCACAATACTATTTAGCCATGTCAATGACTATTTTTTGAATGGCCTACTTATTTATGTGCATAGCACCTTATTTGATTTAAAAAGAAAAAAAAAAAAAAAAAACTTCCTCACACGGACCTCAATCATTTCAGTTGTTTTATTTAAATTAACATCTGGAACTAGTCCTATGGGATGTGCCAAAACAACAATGGAACTCCAGTAAGACAAACATCTGAATATCATTATTATACTATTTTTCATAGAACACGAGGAATGTATTGTGGACCTGAATGAACTACAGTGGCATGTCTCGTACAGCAGTAGGAACGAGTCTCGTATTAAAGACAGGGTGGAGATTGCTGAGGTGCTCAACAGACGATTGAAGGAGGACATTGAGTTTGTCAAGAAACACATGTATGTATACATTTTTATCCTTTCGGTACAAAAATGAACATTTTTGGTAGAGTGTAAGTCTGATATGCCTTGCTTAAATGGTGGTGGCGTATGATCAGAGAAATGTGTTCTTTATGTCCAGAAAAATAGTTTGTTTGATTTGTTTTGTATTTTAAGAAATGAAACAGTTGTTAATTTGACAAAATGTTAGATGTTTTGTTAATATTGCCCTTGATTGATTGATTGATTGATTGATAGGGGGTGAGATGAGTTTATATTTTAAGTAAGTGAGCATTTATGTGATATTGATAACAATTATGAAATGACGTCTTATGCCAGACTCAGTCTTATCAATTTAAAGGACGGGATCATTTACATCACTATTCTAACACAAGAGATGCAACGAGCAGTCGCCTTCTTAAGCCATTCTAATGGACTTCCTTTCTGATACTGAATCCCATTCTGTGTTATCTTAGAAATCCAACAATGTCTGGAAGTACATCTGGGCTCTCTCTTGGGTTCTATTTTGTTATTGTGTATGCGCCCAAATGTCTTTCAAGTTTAAATAATAATAATCCAAAAACAATCACAGACATTGTCATTTTCTAACAGTCCATTGGTGGAGGAAAAGCTGGAATTAGAGTTGGAAGCCATGGAAAAGATCAGGAATGCTCAGACAGATGTAAGTACACTGTAACTGTTATCAGCATTACAAATCACTTACTGTGATATTGTCCATTATTATCATGAATTATTTATTATTTTTTATTTGATATGTTGATCTGGTGTAAAGCTTAAACATGATTCTGTTCATTATCAAGATGCACATATATGTATCACTCGACTGTTTAATATGTTGCGTATAGTCAACTGAATTTTACACATATTTGAAGACCATGTTATTCATATTCTGCTTGAGTAATAACATAATCAATATTGTCATCAATCAATTATCCCTTTACTTCATATAGATTCATTTTGCATATGCAAACAGATCAGACCCTGATCAGAAAGCTCCTATATGAGCTGTCATCAAGTCATAAGTTTGTACATGAATATTGATAAGGTAAATGATTACACTGCTACAGAGGATAAAGTGAGATATAACACAGGATCTCAATATGTTTATTGTTGGCAAATTATTGTCCAGCATCTCAACTTCTAATCTGTAAAAATGCTAAAACTAGAGAAAGGATTTTTAATTTTCGCAGCTAGTTACAGAATTAGTTTATAAATGATGTTTTATATAGACAAACCAAGAGTTGGATTCCACAAAGAGTCGTCAGCAGAAAACAGAAGCCAAGAGCAATGAAGCGACTGATAAGGCAGATAAAGAGAGAAACCACATCAAGAGAGAGCTGGATACGGTTAGAGAGGCACTTACAAATGTCAAGTAAGTGAGCGCAGAGGCCTGTGTTACTTTACTTCATACAGATAAATAGTCGTCTGAAAGACATTATACATTACATTGTTTACAATATTCATTTTTGCAAAGTTAAACACAAAGAACCTGTTTCATTTATATATTAACATAATATGTTTCAGATCTCATCTCAATTTAGAAATCATGGCTATCCATGTTTGTATGAAAACACAAATATGAAGGTCATATGGAAAGTTCGTACACAGTGTCTAAAACTTTGTCATATGATAAGCAATTCACACAAAACTTTGTGATTATTCAATTTGATATATACTCAATCTGCCTTAAAAATTTAGTATACATCAACATAACGGAGCAGTGACGTCGAACAGAACTGTTGTTGTCAGCAGTACTGTCTCAACCATCTGCAAATCTCTTAAACCACTTGAATACAAGTGCTCTGGAGTATTTTTTAGATTTCTCTGCCTGTGACATGAAATTCCAGGTTTGCACAGGTGTATAGCCTGCTTTAACATAGTATTTTATTGCAGCACACTGCTCCGTCTTTTGTGTCGTCGCCATATTCCCTCAAATCTCATCGATCACTTAGCAGCTTTGAATAGTTTTAATGTACTGATTTTAGCAGGCATGACATCAAAATTTGGAACATTAGTAGCATATAGTCGTATATAACGTCATTTAAATTTCTGTGTCTTTTTCGACTTCATTTACAAAAATGCATCATTGTATTTAAATACAGGTGTAATTTGTTTAAAAAGAACCAAAGTGCTCTGTTGTTATAGAGGTGGGTCACTATGGTAATGTATTCAATGGATTGCATTGTCAAAATATACTTCTACCAATAACAAGAAAAAAATCATTGCTGTAGGCAGTCTACAGAATTACTTTTAAACACTGTCTACAAACTTTCCGAATGACCCTCGTAACTTTTATGCTTCCATTTGTTATTTTCTTTCCATTTGTCCATCTGTATATCTCAATGTTATAGTTAGAAATGAAAGTAAATTCCTATTTAAATACAGTGTTATATATACATGGAACGATTTAAAATATTGTGTTTGTTTCAGTGAGGAATTATCAGAGGCAAAGATGACGTACAATGCCTACATACACCAGATCAATGATATTGAGCAGCAGCTTAAAGACAACGAACAAGAATTAAAAGTTCTTGAAGTGAAAAATGAGAATGCAAAGGTGGCAGAGGAAATGCAGGCAGCTAAAGTAAGGAAATGTTTTGTTATCTTAAAAAGGAGATATGCATTGTCAACAAATTTTGATATTATACTTAGTTCAACATCCAGCCAGCAATTTTTTCAATTAAGTGGAGACTGTGCCTTTATGAGACAGTAACAGCATGTCTCAATGCTTCATGTTGGTGACATAATGTCATACATGGCCCCATGTTCTTGAAAATAAAAATGGTACTTTTGTATGATTTTCATACTCGGCCTACAACATACTTTACCCATTAGTTTCAATAGGGATTTAAGTATGATATTTAAATTTGAGCCTGAGATCATATGTAAGTGTTTTCGAGAGCTGGTGTCATCTTTAAACTCACGACCTTCATCTCATGCTCCCAGGAGCAGCATCAGGGTTTCATTAAGTTGGATTCTTATTTTTTTTAGTATTTTTTGTGTGTTTTTACACAATGCCTTAAAGAAATAATGGAATTGTCTTACACTGTGTATTATCTTAAACACATTTTTGGAATAACTACATATGTAACTTTTTCTGAATGATGGTATTACATTTTTGTCAAATGAAAATATGGATTTCTTCTTTCAGGTACGAGAAGTAAACACCAAGATTGTGGAATCAGAGTTTGAACATGATCGACTACAGGCAGAGAATGACCAGCTTATGGTGGAACTGGAGAGAAAGGTTTGGACTTAATTCTGTGTAGTAATTGGGTCAACAAGATTGTATACCAGTACTAAATATATAAAATCTTACTCAGTAATTAATTTCTTGATATTCACGCATGCTGACCATTTTCTTTGTTTTAGAAATAAATCAGCTTGCATCTAAAAAATAGCCTGCAAAGTGTTGCAAAGAAAGCAATTATTCTTTTGAAAATTTTCTTGCAATTTTGATTTCATGGCTTGTATGGTATTTGATATTACAATCATGGTCCTTTAAATGCTTAAAAAGACTTCAAGCATCCATTGGCTTGGATTTATGGGCTATTTTGCTCTAAGTCTATAAAGGCTTGCATTTACAGTAAAATTCCCTCAATCACTTGATGGACCATGGTCACAATTTAATGATGGATGGATTACCTTCACATGGTAGAAAACAAGAGAGACTAGAGGAATTGAATTGAATTAATTGAATTGACTAGAGGAGACCAGTGAATCCAAACCATTGGACTTAGTACCCTAATATATATGAGTAATTATTACTTAGTTATGACAAAGTTAAAGTAAATTTGTATTCATATCCACTCTAAATTAAATTTCTAGGCTACACTTATTTCTTTTATTCCTTAGTTTTTGAGAAAAAAATCTGAAAGAAGAACCCTAAAGACACACATGCTGCTTTTGATTCTCATGCTATCATTAGCTAATCCAAGCTAATTTACACTTGTATCATACTTGTCTGATTAAATTTGTGAATTTTCATTTTTTATTTCTTCTAAAAAAGAAAATTATTGTTTTAGAAGAAGGTCATTAAAATAAAAATGTTGATTAATAGACTTCATTCTTGAACTCATAATCCCATATTGTACCACATTGAATTTTCTAACCCTTGACTATCTATTATTTTGTTTTGTACAGAAAAAGCAGTACCACAACACAATTACGGAGCTGGAACTGGCCATCAAGGGCCGGGACAGTCGCCTGCGGCAGGTGGTGCTGAAGAACCAGGAGGTGGAGATGGAGGTCCAGGATTACATGGACAAGATCTCAAAGTGGTCAGTGATGACTTCATCACTCATACACATCATCACACATGGTTACAGATTAGGCTCAGGTCTACATGATCTATCATAACATGAATGTCAGTTAACACACTTCAAACCATAAGATCTTTGATTTGTTAATTGTTGCAGTATGTCTTCATGGAAGTCTGGTATCACATGATATCTAAGCTTGGACCACTGATACATGATACACTGTTGTAATGGATCTAAAAGTTCCCCATTTTTATACCCCGTCTTCTTAAATGTGGGAGCTATTTAGGAATCATGCCCTTCACTTCCCATTGTGTTTCATCTTACCATGTTAGTTCACACCCCATTCTACACTCATATTACATGAAGACAGGAGGGATATAGGGATATAATCACCTTTTGTTATAGTTCTTATAATTTTGTTCCCCCAAGGTTACAAGCAAAAAAAGTGATAATAAGACTCAACATGGTCGGAGTGTGTAAAGGCTGATTGGAAAGCTTGCAACCTCTTGGACACCGATCCTCTGAACATGGTTTCGTGGAGTTTGAGTGTCAGGGGATCTAGCCGCCTGCTGCCTACCCCAGTTCGTGGGATGTCCGCAGCAGATGAAAAATAAAATCAGGATTTGATTGATTGATTGATGAGAAGATGAATACTGAATATATTCTACTTAAACAACATAGTAGCTTAAACAGTTGATAGAACGTTTGCTTTGAGATGTGTAAATCATGGTTTGTTTTGTGTTGACAGTCAGCGACAGAAGGTGAGTGACGAGAAGAATGTGGCACGTATCCACAAGGAGATGCAAAAGATTCAGCAGCAGCTTAGCGTCACTATGGAGGAGTACAATCGTGTGGCGGGACTCAACGCTGCCATCCGGGAACAGCTGCTTAATGAACAGGAGAAGACTTTCAAGATGGAAGAGAGTCTCAAGGTGATTTTTAGTGTTGTATTTTAAGAATTACATCCCTTTCTAAAATAATTTCTATGATGAAATCGTTTAAACTTTAAATGTATTTCTTCAAAAATCAATCAGGATAACATATTCAAACAATTTAGTTTTCTTTCAGTGGTTTCTAGGTTGGACCAGTACCTTGTACCGGTAAAGGTTATGAAAAATGTTTGCTCTGAACAGGATCAAAACTAAATGCTTCAGATTCACTGACATGGATCTCAGTGCAATAAATATATTTTAATGATTTAATGTTTTTTTTAATGATCTTGACCAAGCTGGGCTATATATATTTTGTGTTGCCACGTCCTTTCCTACTTTACATAAAATTCAGTATCTTCTTATATTGTTATGTCAGAGTGGTGTAACAGGGGTTTTCATCACCTGCAGTGATAGACATAGTTATTGTTAAGAATTGTTGATTTATTGAATTATTGATAAATCAGTAAATAAGGAATACTGGGGTATGATCAAAGGTCATATATATATATAAAATATCTCACCTGGCTTATTTTCATGGATAAAACTAACAGAAGGCATGAGAGCATGTGACTTTAGAATGCATTCAAATATTTAATATATTACAACATACTAGAATTCTGTATGAAGCAAGTTATAGGATATATTGGATATGCCAAACATGTGTCTGTTTACATGAGATTCCTCATTGTATTTTCACCATGAGGCATGTCATTTTAGTTCTATGGGAATTTTTTTTGCATATTCATTGTGAATGATTAAAGATAAATATAATGGATTTGTTTTGTGTGAAACGAATATTAGTGTTAATGGGGTACTGCAGATCACCGCAGAGACACTGAAGAAGCAAGTGAAGGATGAGGTACACACACGGACGGTCATGTCGTCTCGCATCACATCCGACACGTCAGATCTTCAGAAGTCCCGGGTCGACATGAGGGAGAAAAAGAACAAGGTACCACTGTTGTCCTGGTCTCAAGTGATGAACTCTTTACACTGTCTCACATATATAATTCATTTTTACTTTTACCTCAGTTCTGAACACTTCCATCATTTCTCCCCATGCAATAATTTCAATCTTATACTACACAAGAATTATCTAGGGACAGACCCATGTGACCTGTTAAAACCAGACCAGCCTGCAAATCATATGCAAGCAAGTCAAGTTTCCATACTGTTTGCTACTCCTGAGAATCTGTCCAGGAAATTCATCTTTTCCTGAAAAGATAAATTTTTCTTCCCAGCTTATTTTGTTGATTAATTACCAGTATATCTGTTGTTATTTCCAATTTGAAATATATTGTTTAATGCTATTACTTTGTTGGAAATCATGATGAATTTTATTTTTACTGGTATGTTTTAAAAGTAAGTGTTAAATAGTATATGCAGATAAAATTGAAACATGCATTTCTGTTGATATTTAGTATATGTTAATATAATGCTCATGATATGATCTTTTACACATTATAATGGTGTTAATCATAATTATATACTTAGATTATATGTATTATATCTGCATGCATTATTCACTTTACAAATATTCATTATTTAAATGAGGTTTTACTACATGTATATAATACTCATTATTCATACAAACTTTTATAGATATTCATTATAATCACATAGTTTTTAATATATTATTCATTATACATATGAAGTTTTATAAAAATTCACGTGTCACATAAAGTTTTACATTTATTCATTCTTCATGTGAAGTTTCATTTGTATTGTTCATTATTCGTATGAAATTTAACATATATTATTCATTATTCACTTTAAGGGTCTATACTGCATTATAGAGTAGAACATCACTGTGGTGAAGGAAGCGCTCATTACTGGGATATGTCTGTTGAAATTCATGAGATTTAAAGGCTTGTTCTTGTTATAGAAAATGATATAGAAAAACATTCCCCCCCCCCCCCCCCCCCCCCCCCGAAGTGTCCCTGCTAAAGTAAAAAAAGTTTACATTGGTTCATTCTCTATTTACAGCTCTGAGAAAACTATTAAACTGAAGTCTATTTATCAGGCGGTCCAAAATTTTTTTAAGTGATCATATCATAATTCAGACTGGCGCAAAATAATACTGCTGTATGGGAAAAAGCGCTATATCAAACAATGATTAAAATAAGCTCAAGTCCTAGACTGGTAAAATGTCCTTTGGCTTTGTTCAAATTAGTAATTTATATTGTCTAGCATTCTGCAAATTTTAATAAACAAATAAAGAAATATCAGGTGTGTGCTTGTTTACCCAAAATATCAGTTTTGATGACTATTAACAAAAACATTGTTTTTTGTTTTTTCTTCATCACATATATTCATTTGAAAGGATATATCAAGAATGGTTATCAAATGAGTTTCAACTGGATGTAGCATTAGTATAATAGTCAATAGTGGGGATTCATGTATCTAGTAGACAAATATAATTTTACGGTGTAGGGGTGAAAGGTTACTAGGTCATTTGTCTGTGATGTAGTGGCGCACTGTAGTTTGTATGTACAGGTCAAGGTAGTAGTCAGTTCATCATTTATATATAACAGTTCTCTTTCTCTTATTTCAGCAAAAGTATGTCAGGGCTACTTGTATTTAATTTTGTACCATATCAAGTTGCTTTTGAAACATTCTTTCTTTACATTTAGAATGACTTTGTGAAAGTATGTAACACATTCATCAATTTATTTCATTTAAATGTGCAATCCACTCCTGTCTCATGTATTCATCATATATATTGATACTTGCCTCATCATAACTGTTAAGCTATTTAAGTTTCATTTCTCTTTCATTACATTTAAAAATTACATTTGTTCACCATTTTGATTTGCACCCGACTTCTTTTCTTTGTGGATTTTAATAATCACTGAACTGTTGTTAAGCTCCATTTAGTTTCATATTGCAACAATTATAATTGTTTTCTAATTCATATATAGGACCTAATATTAATTTTACTATGTAAGGTTTGTTCCAAAACATGTGTGTTTTAGTGAGTGCAGCTTTTTAAATGATACAACTATGTATACAACTTATAATACATATACAATTATGATGCCACACCAAAAGAAAATAAGTATCATGATGCCATATGTTGTCCATAAAATGTGAAGTAACACATGCCTTTATTTTCGTGCCAGTTCTCTGACTATTACTCAGATAGTGTGCAGGATGGAGCACCTCCTCCAGTATCCAGGGTAACCCAGCATCTCAGTGTGTTAATTGTAGTAGGCTGCCGTTCTTCTGTCTTGTCCCCTCACTACGTCTTCAAAACAAAAATTAAAAAAAATTCTTAATATAACATACGATCAAGAAATATCTAAACCAATCCTTTAATCAAGTATTAGTAGAAAAAATAAACATAATTTATTCCCATTACAGAAGGAATATGTGTAGGGAATGTGTTTTATTGTACATGTATTTGCATGATGTGATTAGTATTTGAAAATTAGTACTGAGATGCTGTATGTTTAGATGTTGTAATTTTTCTGTAATTTCATGTACCTTAACATGCAATACACCATCATGATTAAATTTAATAAGTTTTCATCATATTCATACTAAATCATAGCAAAATATTCTCTGAGTGAGGGTGAATAAGATTTGTCAGAGTTTGTGTGTGTAATAGATAAAGGTTATTAAAAACTTTTTCATGAACATCTATGCATTAACTTATGATTTCACAGATTTAATCTTATTTTACAACTTACATAAAAAGGACATGAGTATGTGTTCATTTATAATTACGGCTTTCCGCAAACCTGCTGAAAACGTATAGGGTTTGTTATGTTTATTAATCTTCTTCTTATTATTATTCTTATTCTTCCAACCTACTTCAAGAGTTAATTTCAATATGTTATCAATGTCCAAGCAATGTGAAAATTAAATTGCTTTGACAAAAAAGTATAATTTTTTAAAATCAAGTGTTTTCAACTTTCAATGACGTCAGATTTGAAGATCTCTGTCACTCTGTCATCATGAATTTTGAGACAGTCTTAATCATATCTTCAAAATTGATAGAGTTAAAATTGAAGTGATGCGTTCTGCAAGAAATGTTTGTTTTGTCATGTGGTTATGACGTCATGCATACTAAAGCAAGAATTATTGAAAAAATCATATAAAATCGCCAATATGACCAATGAACTTAAAATTTTCAAAAATGATAAAACTTAGTACATTCATAAGGTCTTGAAAATTTCAAGTGATTATGTCATCAAACATGGCAGATATGTTTGATGGAATGCCGACTTGAAAATGTGAAAACAAACCTGTTCACATTCTCGAAGATATTTTTTCTGGATTAATAGAACGTTAGCTGAGCATGTCCCTGCAAAAAAGATAATTTTCATTAGTCACTTGATTTTGACGTCGTTGAAATAAAAAAATCATTCATTTCAATTTGTATTTGCGCTCCAGCATCATGAGTGTTGATGCCAATCTTAAGCATACCTTAAGGAATTCATGTTGTTTCACTTGCTTATGACAACATTGATTTATAAGCAAAATATATTAAAAAGATCATAAGATTGGATATATTAACTTTAAATAAGTAATATTGTCGTACCTTAAAATGTGCAGAAAGTCCAGAAAATATTAAGTGATAACAACATCAAACATGACTTCTTCATGTTTTTCATAAAAGGGCTCTTTTGTGAAAATCTATCAATTTGAAGAAAGAAAAGAAAGCGGTCATTTGGTTGGTTGAGCAAGATCTGGTTATTCTTTTGCCGGAAAGAGTGCCCATGTTAGTCAGTGAATTGTGATACATTTTTGAGTAAATGAGTCGCATTTACGATGAATTAGTATAAATATACTAGAGCCAGAACACCTATACTGATAATTTATTGCATTTGCTGTCACGGCTTTCCACAAACCTGAAGAAAATGACAAATTCATTTATATATCTGCCTATCAATTTTTTATGTTCTCTAAAGGTTTAACAGTTTCTTTTTATAAATCTGTAAAAATAAGCCAATATATAAAGCAAATGAATTGTTGAAAGTTTCAAGACGTTTATAACGTTAATTACATAGAAATCAGAAATTATTGTCATGATTTTGCTTATACTTCTGTCTTTGTTTCCATTTATTTTTGCAAATGTAAAACTCAATTAATTTAAAGGTTTAAAGTCTTGGATTTCAAAGTTATTTTTTATTTACAATTTCAATTAAGTGGAACAAATTACAATGAACATTTGTTAAATCATATGCTTGTGAAGGAATGGATATTAAATAAAGAATAAAAAAAAACTTAAAGATTGATTGAATGACATAAGAAAAAAATTCTTGAGGATAGTCTCATTTCTTCATGATAGTAAATGGTTGCGTACTCAAATAAGATCCATATTTATGCTTTTTCAGTATCTTCTTGAGAAGATAAAAACAAAAAAAAAGAAAAGATTTAAGCTTATTTTTGAACATAAGTATATATGATAATGATGATTTACATATTGAATCTTACATTAATCTTAAGCATCATTATTCCATTTCTTTGCATTAACTTATATATCCAATACTTTTGAAATAAGCAAACGGAGAGCCGTTTCATTTGTATCTTAAACAAACGACTTCTAGTTTCATTTACTTTCGGTTATTCAGCATTTTTAAAGGCTTGTTTCCAAACACACAGTGAGAGCAAATTTAAAATGATTTTTTTTTTATAACAAAAATAATAAATTGGTAATACTCATTAGTCATCTCTTGTCTGTGTATCCATGACTGGTAACTGCTGGACAGCTTGTCCATTCAACATTCCATGTACAGCTTACAACAACTGATAGTTGGGATATTCAGGGGTGTGAAGGAGTGGTTGGACTGCTAGAGAAGACTCTTGTTGATAAATCAGGTGGCTGGTGCATGATGATTTTAACAAAGATTATGCTTTCAGAGTTCTTTGTACTCTTTTTTTCGTGTGTGTGTAATTCTTGGCTTTACACTGAGGTTTTTTCTTATTATATTTGCTTCCATTTGAAAAATCAAAGTTGTTAGACTTTGTCGTTTGCCAGACATAAATCAAATCTAAATTGACGAAGCTGAATGTTTTATTTTTGTCACTGTCACCATAATTTTTTAGCCAGCCTAAATAAAACAAATAATATTGTTGCCACTGATTATTGTCAACACCAGTTTCCTGATTTGTTGACAATGTGATCATTCAGCCAACCACTCGTGTGGAGTGACTAGAGACTGTACCAGTAACTGTGGGAGAAGGGCTGTGTATGACATATAGTGTTTAGTAATTAACATACATGTATGATAATGTTTATAGTGTCTCCTAGTTTGATAAAAGTATAAACATTAAGATATTGACTCTAGCCATTCAGATATCTAAGATTTGTGAACCAATGATTGCATGTTTCATAGCTAATGATAGTAATGACTTTTTGATATAGAACACCAAGGCTTCCTGCCTTCAGGATTTGCTTAGGTACAAAACTGATAGAGATCACGACTCATTTGATTCATTGATAAGATGAATTGTTTTATAAATTATTATTTTTTAGCATCCATTCTTAGTTGATGATGCAGTAATTTGCATGCAGGAATGTTATCATATTTTATATCATTTTATTTTCTCTCAGTTTTCATTTTTTCTCATGATTCCTAGATTCCTAAGTGAAAGTTTGCTTTTCATATTTGAGGATGGAATTACCAAAGCTATAACATAAAGTTTATATTCATGATTAAAAATGCTAGTTGTCATCCTAATTTTTGGCATCAGATATGTCATCAGGTTTTTTAACCTTTTACCTCATAATGGCACATTTTGATGCTTTAGAAAAAAGATTGGACATACTTCAGACAGCTCCAGTAAAGAGCTGTCTGGTCAGGGTTCTGTTTGCGCATGTATCATTATAGCTTAAATTCTACACAGTCTGCAATGGAAAAAAAAAATTGTTTCATAAGCCTCTGAAAGTTCAGTAAATTAAATAATTCTGTACATTACTTCATGAGGTAAAGGGATGAATTACATTCAGTTACAGACACAGTAAAATAGTCGGCTTATCCATCAATACTGTGGATATTTATTAAGATGTTCCCTATCACATGTCTATATTAGGAGGCATGGCATGCTGGTGGCATGATAACCACACACTAGTTTGTCTGTCTTGACACTCCTCACATGTTGCATGCTCTGACCTTGTTCCATATAATCTGTACTTTAGAAATAAATTGCCAATTATTAATTTAAAAGTGTTACTAAGGAATCATATTCTGATTTTCTCTCTCTTTCTCTCTTTGATGAAGAAAAAAAAATAAAATTGAAATTGCCATTCTATTAAGCTTCATAAATTTTATGTCCTTTTTCCTCCCAAAGTTTTTTTTGAGCAAGATGTAAGCCTAATCCATATTTTGTTATAATACATGATTTCTCACACCTCAGTTTGCATGATTCATTTGCAGGCAGCCAAAGTTGCAGATGATGTGATAACTGCAGTCAAGAATGTACGAGAAAAAGTTGAAAAACTACGCTCAGCCAAGCAAGACAAAGCTCGGGTAACTCTCTCATTACTTGCATTTCTGCTCTACAAAATTTCATTAATTATAATTGTGGAAAAAATTGATCAGCCTAATACTGAGACTTTCAAGGGTTGTGTTCCTTTCTTTATATAAATGAAACAATGATTCTTCTCCGAAATATTAATTTTGTCCAAATAATCATACGTGACTGATCAACAAAAAAATATCACTAGGTCAACTCTTTAATGATATTTGCCATATATTTTAAGCGATTGATTGGTAGGTCTTTTGTTTGATAATCCATGTTCCATTGTATATATATTTATATATAATGACAGTATTGTTCACTACAGCAATTATTATACCCCCCATAAACGTAGTTTGGGGGGGTATATAGGAGTCACCATGTCGGTCGGTCGGTCCGTCGGTCGGTCCGTCCGGCCGTCTGTAGTTTTTTTGTCCACGCTATTTCTCAATAACTACTGGATGGATTTCAATCAAACTTCATAGGAAGCTTCACTGGTGAGCATAGATGTGCATATTATGAAATTGTTACGGTTGATTGACTATCTTTTGAGTTAAGGCCCTTTGCTGATTTTCTGGAGTTTTCTTTGTCCACGCTATTTCTCAATAACTACTGGATAGATTTTAAACAAACGTCATAGGAAGCTTCAATATCAAGCACAGATGTGCATATTATGAAATGGTTACGATTGACTGATTTTCTTTTGAGTTATGGCCCTTTTGCTGATTTTCTGGAGTTCTTTGTCAGCTATTTCTCATTAACTACTGGATGGATTTCAATCAAACTTCATAGGAAGCTTCACTGGTGAGCATAAATGTGCATATTATGAAATTGTTATGGTTGACTGACTTTTTTTTTAGTTATGGCCTTTTGCTGATTTTCTGGAGTTTTCTTTGTCCACGCTATTTCTCAATAACTACTGGATAGATTTCAAACAAACGTCATAGGAAGCCTCAATATCAAGCACAGATGTGCATATTATGAAATGGTTACGGTTGACTGATTTTCTTTTGAGTTATGGCCCTTTGCTGATTTCTTGGAGTTTTTTTTGTCCACGCTATTTTTCAATAACTACTGGATGGATTTCAATCAAATTTCATAGGAAGCTTCACTAGCTCTTCACTTAGAAACAGCCTTTTGGTGACACACTTCTTTTTTGTTTAATTCAATGTTGCAGATTTGGTATGATTTGGGCTTCATTAAAATAAGAACAATTTTGATTTGGTATAAAAAGATTATTATTGTGAAATAGTTTTGTGTAATATGTCAATTGAAAACATCAATTCATTGTGACTTACCTCCTATAGCTGTGCACTTGATTGTAAACAAAGGCTGTGTGGGGGGTATTCATCACCTTTAGTGATAGCTCTAGTCTGATTTACCTGTAATTAAGATACCGGTCTTATCTTAAGTCAAAATGCATGGTGATCAGCAAGCTTACTCATTACTGCATGTTTATTCACAGCGCAAGGCCAACCTGACCAGCCAGAAGCAGGAAACCATCAAGCAGAAGGAGGAGTCAGAGAAAAGGTTTGAGGAGAGGATCAACCAGATCAAACCCCACCACTCCCACCTGAAGGTTTGATTATATACAGAATTGTCTATACATGTACAGCATAAGGAATTTTAACCCTTTCCCTCATAGAGGACACCATGAAAAGACCTATGCGAACAGCATAAAACCAAATCAGCCTGCAAGTAACTTGCAGGCTGATCAGGTTTTATGCTGTTCGCTGCTCCTCAGTGGCCTGGAAATGAGGATTTTGTAATTAAATTTGGTAAGGTTTAACTGTGGTTTTCTGCAGATCAGGCTTTATGTGGTACCTATTGAGTGCGTCAAAATGAGTCTATATGAGGGAAAGGGATATACAGACTTGTCAATACATGTCCAGCATGAGGCATCTCTCAGATGGATATATTTTAACTTGTATAACCTGTCACCTGATCTATACAATTAGGAGTATGATTCTATTCTACTGTATGTATAGTCATTCAATCTTCAAAGTCACAATTTTTTGTTTATTTCATGGATGTAAATTGCCCTTAAAAGCAGATTCATTGAAATCATATGTCACAAAGAAACAATGATTTTACAGTATATTTATTGTATCACTTCACAGAAGTGGGGGTTATATAGGACTCAGTCCATTACACATGTCACGTCCAATCACTTCCATTGCATGAAGCCAAGTTGGAATGCAGGGGTATTAATCATCTATAATGGTATATCTCGTTAACCTTCCTCTTGCAACCGCTTGGGCCAAGCATCCACTTTCTCCTGCTCCCTTGATTAAATGGCCACTACAGATAGGTTTTGCTACTTGTTTTAAGATTGTGAGTTCAAATTATACATACCCGCCCATTAATGTTGTTTCCCATTATGCATCTTAGAAATGAAAGCACATTTTATACAGCAGGTGGATGGATGGGCATGTTTGCTTTCTAACTCGGTAAAACATGAACCAATGTATTGGCACAATATCTTGACCGGTTATGATAGGCAGCCAAAATGTTTCAGATGCTTTAGAAATTAGACCCACGGCCCTTAAATTTATGAAAAATTGCAAAATTATAGGTGGACTGCTTTCTTACTCTGAAATATCTTACCAAACTTGTGTTTTTGTTGTATGTTGTATGTATGTTGACCAAGTGTGATAATCTGCCAGATGCACTAGAGTTATGGCCCTTGAAGCAATGAAAAATTGCAAAATTAACAGAGTTCGTGCTGTAACTCATGTGAACAGATCTTTACCTTTATATTAATGAAAAATAGCAAAAAGTCCTTTAACCCTTTCCCTCATAGAGGACACCATGAAAAGACCTATGCGAACAGCATAAAACCAGATCAGCCTGCGAGTAACTCACAGGCTGATCAGGTTTTATGCTGTTCGCTGCTCCTCAGTGGTCTGGAAATGAGGATTTTGTAATTAAATTTAGTAAGGTTTAACTGTGGTTTTCTGCAGATCAGGCTTTATGTGGTACCTATTGAGTGCGTCAAAATGAGTCTATATGAGGGAAAGGGTTAACCTATAACCTATAACATAGGTTTTCAAATCCTAGTTATTTTACTGTACTTCCATCCTCATCCACTGTTCAAAGTTTATTACTGTCTCCAATATGCTAGACATGCGTATTTTGCAAGTTATTGCTCTTGGTTTTGTGGATTTTTTTTTTATAATTAAGAAATATAGTAAAAATATTGAATGTTAAATGTCACTTTTGTCACTGTACAAAAAAAATAAGATAACAAAGAGATTTACTCATGGTCTTCAGGGAGACCTGCTTGCTGTAAACAAGCGTTTGGATCATATTGAGTGGAAGTCTGACATCATGCGTAACAAAATGGCGGATATGGACAAATCGCAGGGCATGATGGACCGACTGACTACTAATACCAGCAAAGCTCTTGGGACTCTCGGGTTTGTACCATTATTAGAAATTCTTGTCATAAGTATAAATGTTTTGATGTCATACATATACAGTGTGAGGCATACTGGTCCAAATAGCTAAATGATTATAATGTCCACCTTGTAATCAGGAGGTTAAAGTCCATTGGTATGACATGCAGTAGTGACATACCAGTGTAATTGAAAATAATACCTGCTTGAATTCCTTTCACTCTACTTTGTGTTCAACAATACTTAAATAAGGTAGTGAGACATTTCACATTTTACAAAATATTTAAATTACTCGAGTTGAAAAAAAGTGTCAACTAGCTGACAAACAAAATTTGTTAAGAAATGAAATATTAAGGTATTTTCACCAGAATCAGAAATAAAAAATGAAATTCGCATCTTTATATTAAAGCATTTCCTAGTCCTAGAAAAGCTCTCTTGCTTGGCATTTTGGATATAAGTTGACATGATACTATATCCAGTGGGTATGGTGTCATATAAAATTTGCTAAAATCTTGATTTTTTTTCCAGACAATTCATTTTAATGCCTTTTCTATATTTTTTTTTGTTCTGGAAATAACCATCTTTTCCCAATAATTTTAACTGGCAATTGAGGTTCTTCAAAATGTTCAAGGCCTGTAAGTTGTTATGTACATTTTCCTCTGTCTGTTTGCTTCAGTGATGAGATAAAGGAGCTGGACCTTCAGATTCAGGCAGCGGAGAAAGTAGAGAGTGACCTGAAGTCACAGTTCAACGATGTCCTCGGTACGTGGTGCATACACTTCTAGTAGTAATTCTGCTATTGACATGAAGTAGTCACCTTTGTATGCTGCTATGAAATGTGCTGAAACCAAAT
>CM037782.1:47580533-47602397 GCA_021229015.1 Solen grandis | reverse complement strand
AAAACACTTAGAGGGGGCCTGCAGGGGGAAAAATGTATTGGTTTGGGGGCCCGGGAAAAAATGTAAAAAATATTTATCTTTTTTGGGATGCACCCATTGATTCGATCAGTCATCTTATGCTCCTTAATTAAGAAATTTGAATGTGCCAATGGCACAAGGTAACATCCTTGGCAGAACGCTGCTACCTTTTTTGAGTCCTTGGCAGAACACTGCTACCTTTTTTGAGTCCTTGGCAAAACACTGCAGTACCCAATAAACTTAAAGTGCTTTTATCGAAAGTAGTTTTTTCCCCCCAGTGAATTGTATTTTCTCTTTTCACAAAGCTGTAATGCCTTTGCAAAAAAAATGCTATTTCAGAAGTTAAGAAATACCTTATTCATAATCACACCCTGGTCTTTTTTTTTCAGATGTTGGGGAAGGGGCCTTAATATCATATTTTGGGGAAAATATAACTTTTTTTTTTTCATTGGGTTTTTAAGATGCAAATTTGGGAAAAACTGCACAAATTTAAAGAATTTTTCAGAGGGGAAGACGCCATATTCAGGATCCTTTTATTTATGTATCAACGCATCTAGCTGAACAGTAAATGCTGGTCATATCTACCCTGTACTGTAAACATGTACAGGAGACTAGACATAAATTCCATCCATCACCACTCACAGGTCGTTTTTTAAGTGATTTAGAAAATGGGGTTTAGGCTTTAAAGGAATACGCTCGGCTGAAATGAAAAAAAAACCCACCCAATTTAAACCTTTTGGGGAGATCACTTTGACATGACTTTCTTTTTTTATACACCTATATTTGTAAAGGGAATATATTTTTTAAAAGGGGTTGGGGGGGACGATCGGCTATGGCCGCCGTTTTTCTTTGTTAAAATTTACCTTTCTGTGACGGGCAAAAATACCCCTTGAACCATATTTTCCCGTCGGTGGGGCGATTAATAAGGGGGTTGTGATAAAAGCATTTAAAAAAAAAACGGGTGGCTGATTCAACTAGGTTTCAATTTTAAAGATTTTGATGAAAAAAAAACCAATTTAAATTTTCATTTCTTGAATCAATGTTAAGAAAGAAATTTTTAAGTTAAAGACGTCTATTTAAAACCCTTTTTCTCCGCGATTTTTTTATTTCTATAATACATCTTTGTCATTTTTACCCTGAAATGCTTTCAACTGCGGGGTTTTTGAAAAGTTGTGTGGTGTTAAAAATGTTTTGGGTAAAAATCATGGCAAAACCTTTGTAACAGAAAAAAGCGTCATATAAAACGCCCTCAGGGCCATAAAACACGGCCCCCTAAAAAAAGAAGCGTTTCGACCGGGGTCACCATGTCAACAGACAATTGTGTGCACGTTTTAATGAAAAAGGACATGTGGTTTTAATTTATCACCACAACATACTAAATGCATTATATAAATTTTTTATATGAAAGAGAAGTGTTGAATCCACGTTTTATATTATAATAATCTATATTATGCTATTTTACGGAAAAAGTCTGTTTGAATAAATATATATAAGTAAAAGTATCGTATCGCAATCAGCTCATGTTATTGTGATATACAGAAAGTAGTTAGCATAATTTACATTATTTTGCTAAATTGCGAGCAATTAGGTGTGTTAATCATAATTACAACACGGTGTCCCTTTGATTCGTCTCTATAGTATTTCACAGTTACCGTCATTGCAATTAGATTTCTACTTACATGATACCGCCCCTTTTATATATTTATATGTTTGATTAAAAAACTGTTTAAAAATTGTAATGATTTGCGCAATTAAAATAGCGATGTTTGTGAGAATGTGCAAAATGATTGCGTGACAAGGGGTATTGACTTTAGTTATGGTTCGATCACTATAGCAGGAAGTTAAATAAAGTTTTTGAGATATTTCTTAAAATGGAGTGTATAGTTCCTTACGACTTTGAGCCCGAATATACTGAGGAAGAGCTGCAACTGCTTCAAGACAATGACGTACGGGAGGAGGAATATTTATGTGCTGAGGACTTTTGTCTGTGTGATAACTGTGTTATGATGCCATCCAATATGGAAAATGTATGTTGCAAATCGAGTGACTTGGTTGTTGGAAATTTAGATGAACTTACGTGCATTACGAACCATACGGACTTTCACACCTTAGTTCTGAATGATTCTGTTTTAGAAGTTGCATTCATTACCATTCTGGCATACAAAGGTCATAGGACGAGGGCTCCAGACTCTCTCACTCACGAGTAAGAAAACAATAAAATTATCATAGTTTAATCTTTTAATAATATATTTTCATCATATTCAAATAATAAACATTTTTCAAACAATTTCTCCACAACACACGTAATTCCCTTCTATATTTCAATGTATGTACGCAACCGGAAGTGTGTCTGTGACGTCACGATTGTTGAAAAAAAGTCTCGCGAGACCACGAGACGTAAACAATGTCTGCGCCCATGTCTCGGAGCAAATTGGTGTAAATAGACGTCTTTAACTTGCAATTTCTTTCTTATTACGATTGATTCAATGAAATGAGTAATTAAATTGGTTTATTTACATCAATATCTTTCAATTAAAACCTAGTTGTTATCAGCCGAGCGTATTCCTTTAATTGCCGATTTTGGGAAAATAAAAACTATGGGGCAAAAGCATATCAATGGGGAAAAACTGAATTCAAACTGTAAAAGATGTTTCCAGAGTGGAAGAGGCCTATGAACATCCCAAGATAAAAGGAGGAAAGAAAGCCCTGCAGCTGTTTTCAAAATCAATGATGAAGTCAAGAAATACATTACATAATAGTTAAATAAAAGGTTTGGTCCCTTCCCTAAAGCATGTTTTTTTACTATTAAGGTATAAAGCAAAAAACCATTGAATTTTTGTAAGCGATGATAATTGAACACAATTTACATGGCAAACTGTGAGTGGGTGGCCTATATTTTTTAAGACAGTGTCTCCAGTCTTGTATTACATTTAAGTACTTAGTTTTTCATGACAAGCATTTTGATGAGTCAGAGTACAAAAATTGCTACATGTAATGCTGGGAATTTCATCAATTTGATTTAGTATTGAAGACATCGGTCCTTAAGCCTTTCACATAATAAATCTGTTAAATCATACACAACACTCGCAAAGATGACGTAAATATGTGTTCTATCATGAAGATGTATGTTCGTTTGTAATCCTTATAAATGTAGCTTGTATTTTAAATAGAACTTAAACTAGGACACATTCTGTAAGTGTAACAAATGTTTTGATAAACTAAACAATCACAGTTCAGTGCTTCCTTGAAAAGGGGAGGTCAACAGAAAATGAAAGTTTGATTGAACCCTTGCCACTTGGGATCAGTAACACCATTATTCTTTACTATATATATATATATATTATAGTGTTACCTTCTCACTTCCAGGCTCATCCCTTAGATACTCATAAAAAATACTTCATTGATATATTCCTCCACAACTTCAATAATTTCCCTCATTATCCATACCAATATTTTTTGTTTAGTTTTACAAGGTTACCGTCACACTGAGAATCAGATTTGTGAAAATGGAGCCAACTCTGCAGATTTTCATTTTACTTCCCCATAAAATTTTTAGATAGTTTGATCCTTTAATTCATAAGTTTGATTTCAAGATAGCTCATGCTCTCACTGTTCAAATCAACAAAAACAAGACTGACACCAGTTTGAACAATGAGAGCACTTTAACTTTTTTTTTTCTATTTCGTTATAAGGGGTTAATAAATGATATATGTTCAATTCCATTCTGTATCCTAGTCTGAACCTATCAGATTTATATATCCTAAGGAACTTAAATGTGAAATAAATATATGCTCTCAAGCAAATTGATTTCAAACCATTTAACACTTTCAAATATCCATACCTAATGCTTTTAACACAGCTTTGTTAAAATGAAGTTATTCCCCACGGGTATTTTACATAGGGTATTTTAATTTTGATTTTTGCACCTGATGCCTGTTACCTGGTCACAAATATGTACTGAGTCAAGGTACAGTGATTTATAATACATTGGCCATGATGTGATGACTTATCTGTATTTACTTTGTTGGTTTAAGGTTAGTATTTGATGGCAATTACAATATTTTAATATAGAGTAAGGTGTGTTTTTCTGGCTTATTCATAGCAGTTATGTTGAATTTATTTGTTGACACCATTAATGACTTGAGTGTGTCAGTCATATAGTGAGGCAGCCATGCATGGCTATCTATCAATATTTTGTACTAATTTTCTGGATGAAAGGGCTGTGCTCACTCCATCACTGTGTTATAAATATTTAGGGAAGGTATGCTGGCCATGAACATGAAAGATAAGAATCGAGAGTATTTAGGATGTGAGAGTGTTTATTGCCTCACTAGGTAATTATATCTATGTACTAGTAGACCAGCATTTGATGGGAGACCGGCTGTTCTTTACAGTGATGTGTTTTATCCCAAAATGGCCTACATAGTAAATCAAACTGGCAATTTATTACAAAAATGTAATTAGTTACCAGGGTTATTCATTTAGTTTATTGACAATGTATATTACCTGTCATTTATAAATATAGGTGTGAGGCTGAGAGGTAGATGCTGCCTTACTAACACTTAATACTGCTGGCTGAGGCTGAAGTCCAGTTCTAGTCACATTGTTTTCCTTGTGAGAAGTCTTCTAGCTGGCTTTCCATAAGTAGTGGTTTCATTTGGATGCCTCTGTTCATTTAATGGACCATCTGGTTCTCCACCTGTAATCACCTGGATGTTGCTATTTGACTGAAATATTGTTACAGTGATCTAAACATAAAGAGAAAAGGTTCACTGTAGATGATATAGGCTTAGTTTCTGTAATTGGGCTTTTGATGATGTAAAATTTGACTTAAAATTTGCATTTTTTTTTTTTTCTGAAATACTTTTCAGATCTATCCAAATCTGTCCAGTGCATCTGGGAAGTCAAGACTACTAGATTTTTACCTGTACTCTAACCTTTTTTTTTTTTACAATTTTATGAGTAGGATAGACCCCTAAATCATCTTGCAAGACTAGGACATTCACATTGTTTTATTAACATCAGGGATTCAATCGCCAGCTGAATACCTGTCAGGAGATATAATGAAAATTTTGACAATGAATTCCCAACAAACTCCTTTTACTTACATGTATACCTTCATCAATATTTGGATTTCCAGATTTCTTCCTTGATTTCTTAAGTTTAAAACTTTAAGCAAAAGAGACTGATTGTCTCACAGGTTGAAAAAAGATTGATATCATTTTGTTCAAGGACCCAGAATCTATAATATATATTGATGTCATTTGCTATAAATGTAGTTAAATTATAATTAACTTTACTGTTTATTTGCAGGACGTATCCACTCTGCAGTGATCAGTGGGGTGAACCCTGAAGCCAAGAGTGTCACAGTAGAATGGTTTGAACGAGGGGAAACAAAGGGAAAGGAGGTAGGTACCAAGAAATGGGCAGCTGCAGGTTGCAATGGAGTGGGACTGTCCTGGTGTGTTCAAGTCGGGCTCCTGTTCTCTAGAAGTACCCGACAAAAAAATAGGATTTCAGGCTTGTTTACAATAATATACTCTACATAAGCTGCTTCATCTGCCTGTTTTATCACTCAGTGCACTATATAGTTATTATAATAAATTTATTTGGATATTTTCATTAATGAATCGGCAGTTGTAGACCAGTTCCTGTGGCAGAGTGGTAAAAGGTCCTTCCTTGTATCGGCCACAATGTGCGTAAGCCGTAAAAAATTTCCTTGTCTGGAATACATTTGGTTGGCTTGGTGTCAGGATAATGTGAGTAGATGTGGTATCATACCACATGTCTACGGCGTGATACTGCAGTGTAGCAGTACTATAATTATCTGTCTTCCATACTATTCCTATATTGGGGAGCAAATACCATCTGTATGTGTCATGGTATTGATGGTTTGACTAGTAGACCTCTGATGATAAATTGATGATATGACATGCTTTTTGATTGAGGATATTTGCATTGTGAATTGCCAAATTGAAGAATTTACAAAGTTATATTTTGAAAAATAATGGAAGGGGAAATTGGAGTAGTGGGGGAATAAAAATATGTTTAAAAACAGTTTGTTATATATGTATCTTCAACATATAACCATTGAAACAGCTTGACTTGGGAATTTGAAGATTAAACTGTGTGCTCATAAAGGCAGTGTCCATTACTTGTTATCATATAAATTGAAGGCTGTTTGTTAGTCTTCCCAGGTATTTGTATCTATAAGGTCATGGTTTGATACTTTAAGTTTAAAATGTTTCATCAAATTCTCACTAGATGAATGGGAATGGCCATGAAAGATTATTCTTAACAGTATTGCTCACATAGTATTTTAACATGCTCTTGTCACTACAGTTTGGTGTTGGAAAGGTGTAGATATTGTCACTGACTTAAAATAAGTTAAAATTATCAACTTAGCCCCACTCTGCTGTGGCTTTGAGCCCGTGCATGTTTTGTCATACAGATTTTTCCATGTGGAGATCTTGTGGTTCCATTTAGGAGCTTTTATGCACCCAGGGATTTCCTCCCTGTTATTAGCTGGATATGGAGGTCTATATGACTGAAATATTTTCATACCCTCTAAACCAAGGATCCTAAAAACCGATTTTTTACCGGTTTTGACCGATTTTGATCTCAATCGACCGGTTCAGATTTCAAAAAGTACCAAAAAATCGGTCGAAAAAAAATCCATAATCCTCGTCTAAAACTTTCAAAATCGGTCCAAACAGTTCATAATAGTCTCTTACACACCAATTGACCTACTTCTTGAATTTCCGGTGTGCCCTCGGGGCAGGTGTCAGTGGGGGTCAGGCAGGGACACCCGTCTAGGTCATTATTGGGCAGTTAAGATGAATGGATTGACGGTTTGTACTTAGCGGTTATTTGGACGGTGCCGTGTAATTATCTATGCCGTAATAATGGACCATTGCTTGTTTGCAAACTGTAACCGGTCGACTTTTAAATGCGGTAATTAATGACAATATCAAAGGCTAATCAAAATGTTTGATCTCCTTAGTAATTTGTAAGAACAAAATAAAAGAATTAAAAAAAACTGATAACTGTTTGGTGTTATTACTCAACTTTATGTTTGGTATATAAGGGGATGGTATCAGTGACAAGGCTGCATTTCGTTGAAATGGCTCAGCGCAATTTACTTGCGATGTTTAAAAAATCAAATGACCGGCTTGGCAACCCGGCTCATGATGATAAAGAAAACGGGAGTGGTGACCCAGTAAAAAGTACATTTCAAAGTCGGACTGGCAACCCGATATGCACACAAATCCGGCCTGGCAAACCGCATTTAAATAAAAAAAAAAATCACAAATAAATAAAAGTTATTGACAAAAAAAATATATAAACACAAAGGCACATAATAAACAACACCAAAACGACTGCTTCCAACAATTTATTGATTCGTTAGAGTCATATACAGACCGTCATATACATGCACTTCCGGTAAACAAACTTTCGATTTCGTAGAGGTAAATATTGCAGAAAAATACCTTATTATGCCAACAGGATGCTGAAATATAATAAAAGATCTATTTTCACACTGCAAATGATTCAGGGTATGTTGATTGAAAATATCAATGTTATTTTTTTTTTTCGTTTTTTTTTCGGTTATGTTTTTTTTCGGGGGGGGGGGGGCGGGTACGGAACAGAATTGTTGTAAAGGGGGGGGGATTTTGCCGTCGACCGGTTGAGATTCCAAAATTTTAGGATCCCTGCTCTAAACAGTAATCCATGTTTATATAAATTGGGTGAAGCAGTTTTAGTGTACATGGGCTAACATTGGTTGCTCTCTTTGTCATATAATGGAAAGAAAGTTATGAAAAAATAAATAATAGCAATTTAATCTCAAGTTACTTACCATGAATCTGGGATGGTGGCAAAGCCAGTTGATGTTGGTGTTTAACCCTTTCCCTCATATAGACTCATTTTGACGCACTCAGTAGGTACCACATAAAGTCTGATCTGCAGAAAACCACAGTTAAACCTTACCAAATTTAATTACAAAATCCTCATTTCCAGACCACTGAGGAGCAGCGAACAGCATAAAACCTGATCAGCCTGCGAGTTACTCGCAGGCTGATCTGGTTTTATGCTGTTCGCATAGGTCTATAGATGGTTTCCTCTATAAGGGAAAGGGTTAAAGATCCAGTTCCTGCTGTGTCAGTACTAAGGTTTGTACAGTCAGGTGTAACATTCTTTATATGCAGCTCTAGTCTACTTGGTTTTCTACTGTAAGTGCTTTCTGGGTTCAAGCCTAGGTTGTTTCAACATCTAAATAAATAATTTAATATAAATGATAATGAAAGGGTATTTGTGTTGATGGCCAATTCTGATATCTGGGTCACCTTTGAGTACTCAAGGGTCCTTCCACATCAGGAATCACACAAATACCTCGATCATCTGTCAGATCATGACAAATAATTTCAAGGTAAGATATAGATATATTCTTTAAGGTTGAACTAATTGCTTCATAATTATGGACTCATTTGGAAACCTTGAAAAACAGACCCAGATCAGACAGCTTTTAAAAGAGCACAGATTCTACTTTGTTTGCATGGCAAAGAAATATCCATTATTCCATATATACTAATTTAAGTTAATGAATATTCATTTTATTATAGTCCTGTATTTGTTCATGAATATGCCTGGGATTTTTTTTAGTGGTACATTTATCGATAGCAATTCTTGTGAGTGGGGCAATTTAACCCTTTCCCTCATAGAGGATACCATGAAAAGACCTATGCGAACAGTATAAAACCAGATCAGCCTGCGAGTAACTCGTAAGGCTGATCAGGTTTTATGCTGTTCACTGCTCCTCAGTGGTCTGGTAATGAGGATTTTACAATTAAATTTGGTAAGGTTTGAGTTTGGCTTTCTGCAGATCAGGCTTTATGTAGTACCTATTGAGTGCGTCAAAATGAGTCTATATGAGGGAAAGGGTTAAACAATATCCAGTGCTGTAAGGTGGAAAGAAAACTTGTGAAAATGATATCAGTAATACTCTAAGTCACTTGCTGGCCATAGCACTTAACTGAATAGTGAGTTAAAACAGTTTCTTGGCTTTAGAATGGGGGTATATACTTAACAATAAATCTAGGTAATGAGAAGGATGGAGGAGGGAGTGACACATGCATTCTTCCCCCCACCCCACAAGGGTGAAGAACAATATAGAACTATACAACTTTGGTCGCAGGAGCTACTTCACAAATGTCTGAGGCTGCACCAGGATGGTCTTGTTCCTTAATAGGGTGTAAAATTCCCCTCACCAACTCGCCCATGCCACTTAAAATTAGTGCAGGGCGAATGAAAAATCTGAACATTTCTTTGTAATTTTCTTGATTTTATTGTCTGAAAATATGGAAGGGCAATAGGCAGGATGAATGATAATTTTCAGGAATTTCACACCCCTGCTATTTATTAACAAACATGAAATATGTACATGGTAATCAGCTGTAAAACTATGGGTAATATTTCTTAATCTCTTGTCAGAAGTTTCTTTCCTTGCCTGCTTTTTTTTCTCTTTACAAATTTGTTACCATATGTTAAAAACCATTTTACTGCCCAGTTACATGAGGCCATTGTATTTATTGACTTAAACTATTATAATTATCTCTTTAATTAAGACACTTTCTGCTGTTGGTTTGAGGAAGAGGTTCAACTTTATTTAAAATTGCATGGAGTGGTTATGTTCTTGTTAGTTAGCCATACTTGTGATGTATTTAGTTTAAGAAAAAATATTGGAATGAAATACCGCCTGTCCAGAAACAAATTAAAAGCTCCACAGGATTTTGGATATAAACGTTAACATTGACAAGAGTCTGGATAGACAGGAATATAGTGTTCCACCAGGCAGTACCAATACAGCCTCCTGGGGCCAGGGGATGTGGTCACACCTTCTGACTTGACTGTGCTCTCCTGAATTCTGGTGAATAATTGATTAACAACTGTCAACACAGATTGTTGTAGCATGGTGACTATGACAATAAAAGCAAACACAGGATGCCAGGTTGGGCCACTTGGGGTGATGCCTCCATTATTTATCATAGTATGCATGTTGTTAGTTCCTCATTTTTTCACATCATATTGGTTAAGGCTTGTGAAACAAATTATTTTATGACCTGGCTTTTTTTTTTTTTTTTAAAGGGAATATTGCTAATGACATTCACAATTTGCATTATTGGGGGAAATAGCCATTTTTCTTATATTTGGAAAAAAGAAACTACATATAGTAACAGCTGATACTGCACTTTTCAATACTGAGAAAAGTGGAGGACACTTTCAGCTCTTGTTGTTTTGATATTTTCTTTACAAAACAGGCATTTCTTAATGTAAAATATGATATCTCCTCAATAAATTCAAGAATTAATATTTCTTTGGCTTGGTTTTGTTCTCAGTATCTTTTTTTCTGAAACAGCTTGTTTTCCATACCCCTGAATTAAATGTCACATAGCACTGAATTTAATAGGAATTTAGTAGCTTGGGTACAGAAAGGAGGTAAAATAACAATGTGGCATTTAGTAAAACAATAGAACACAAGTTTTGTTTAACTATTGTTCCTGGTATACATATAAAGAGGAACTTGTAAAACTTCAACAGTAATCTGTCTGCACCCTTGGTTTAATTTTTAGTATTTTTTGCAGTCAAAATACTATTTTGACTTGACGGTGTCAGGAGGGTTGAAATTCAATGGGAAATTCTTGCACTCATTCACATCAGGTTATAATGACCAAGTTAATGATGCAAATATTTGCTCAGTCTGTAAATTGCCTCAAGATAATCAGTAAAATTCAATTATGCATGCCAGATTTTTAACTTTATGTTTTTCCAATTCATTGAGCTCAGTTTTTATCTTGTTCACTAGACTTGGAAGAAATTAGGGTGAAAGAACTTCCTACGTTCAGAGTTTTTTTTTTTTGTAATGTTGGTTGGCTTAACCTAATTTTTTCCATGATGGGAGTTCTTTTATTTTAATATCCTGACATTTTTTTCTTCTTCAGGTAGCATACATTCATATCAAGAGTTTTGATTAATACCTTATATATAATATTTTGTGAGAACAAAGTAAATGTTATAATACGAAACAAAATTATTTTTTGAATATTAAGACTCAGTAATACTTGCAACTTTAAATTCAAAATCATTTGCACTTAAGGTAGGTGCCTTTTAATGACTGGTCCTTTCAGTTCTGTGTATTCATTGTCCTCTTCCAAACACTGTGTGAGAGCACTTATTTAAAGGTGTTTCCCATTCATCTCTGAGGCATACAAAAGTAGTGAAGAGTAGAAAACTTAATCAGCTGGTGAGTTATTTGCAGGCTGATCAGGTTTATGCTGGTTGTTAAGGTCATTTTCTTCATAGCTCTTGATTGGTAAAAGGTGGAGGAGAACAAATCAAATAATAGATTTGGTTGTAGAAAGGTCGCGTGTTTTGTCATTTCATGTTTGAGGTCTGTGATATGACGACTGTTTAATGTGTCCAAGTGTTTTCAGTGAAGGATTTTGAAGTAGGAAAGTTTATATATAAATCAAATTACACAATCTCCGTCAGATTTGGCAATGAGAGTAGATCAGATACCAGGCCATACAAAAAGCTCAGTAATAAAGGAACATAATCATCTATTATATTGTAAGTGTTGGCGACCCTAAGGCCAGGTGTACACAGTTCTATCTAGGTGGGGGAGTTTGGTATAGGGCCATAGCATGACTCTCCCAAACATCGTGTTGGGTAGCTTTGCTTGGTTAAGCCATTCTGAAGTAGACTGGTATATAACTTTCTTAGTTCCTCTTCAAATATTGATGTTTCAGGCATTTAAATTGCTGTATATAGGTAGGAATGTAATAGAAGGGAAGGACTTAACCTTTTAACAATCAAGAGTTATAAAGAAATTACCAATATATCTATACATAGATGTGTCCAGTATATATACCTTCTAGATCATAACCAGGGAATACATGTACTTTGAAAAAATAGCTTTCAGCTGGGTCATGAAAGATACAGAAATGACTCAAGTTCCACGCCAGTCTTGTCTGATACACTTATTACATAAAAATGTATTATCACTTAGTCCCTCAGTGCTGTGGTTTTGAGTCATGTTTTTCATGTGAGGGAGACTTTTAGTTAGTTGGCATAAAGTTGGTAGTTAAATTCTACCCAGATGCACCTAATGTGCACTCATATCTGGCGTGTGTTCAGTGTGCCAAACCATGTGCAACTGGTCACTTACAGTTAGCTATGGAGTTGCCCTAGGACCATATACCATGCTGTTCACGTGCACCTAATGCTGTAAATAGGTATACGTGAAAATTGTGGTTTATAATACTGAGACAGTTCCATAGCTGACTAAGCGTATGATGCATACGGTTTTGCATACCAAATGCATGCCTGCTCCACCAGTAAAGGCATGTAACTCCCGTATAATTGCAAAAATTTAACCTTAAAAATCACTGTCAGTACATTGGTATTAAATGCAGTGAATATAAAATTTGAATAGTTTGTTACTATTAAATAAGATCTATTGCATTCTATACAATTATGCATTTGTGCTTCATTGAAGTGCATTTATGCATCCCATTGCTTTGTCTGGACAGACATATATGATCATGTCTGTATAAAAACTTGTCCAGTGGGTATCATGTCAGGGCAGATAGGGGTGTACCATACCTGTTGATAAATTAATATTAGTACAGAAAATAAAGGTTGGTAATGGGCTGTTTGTCAGATATCTGTTTACAGCGGCTTACTGCTAATCCTGAAGTCATTGTGTCCACAAGTTTGCTTCTGTCTGGTTTGATTTATTATTGCTAAATGTAAAAATTGACATAGCCATGCAGTTTACTTCTGTTTGTATATATGGTGTGTATGACAAGAAAGGTAAAAGAGATGGACAATTTATCTTAAAGGATATAGAGAATTAATTTTAGTGCTGTCATTTAGGAATGACCTTTGTGAAGTCATGAAAACTTAAGAATCAGACTGAGTAACTTGCAGGCTGATCAGGTTTTATACTGATTACTGCTTCTCACCAGTAAAACTTATAGAGGAGTTTTAGACCATTTCATAGTGAACATTACTGTTCTGTGTTATGGTGTCGGTGTAATTGAGTAGTAATGGCTTAATTTAAGTCACAATTTGATTTATGGAGTTAAAAATATTTTTATTGTGTGCAATTTAGGTTTGTGATTTATGTGTAATGACTGGAACAGTTATTTTCAAGGCTTAATAATTGTCCTTGTGTCTGGTGTTACAGGTCAAGGTGACTAAAATTGTCAAGATGACATGATGTCTTGTGACTTGGTCTTTTAGGGGTTTAAATTGATGACAGCCATGATAGTATATTGTGCATACTTTCAGTTAGAGGCAGATGTTCACCCAATAATACGCTAAGAAAAACCAGATCAGACTGGGGAAAAATGTTCACTCTAGACAGGTTTTAGTTTCTACTCCTCATCTCCAGTGAACTATGGCCTTTTTTTCTGATGATGGAAAGGGGGCGTTAATATATCTTTTATTCTTTAGGAATAAAAGCACCATTTTCACTAGGGGAAAAATATAAAAAAAACATGGTATTGATTTTTGAGACTGGCCTTGCTTCCTTAGAAACCTCAGCATGCATTTTTAACTATCTGCAATGAACATTAGGTCCACCAGTTTGTCCTAACTCAACTCCATCCCAGGACAAATTATATTTTAAGCACACCATATCTTGTCATCTGATGAAACACCACTTCACTGAGGACCTTGGGGAAGATCCAGAGCAGAAATGGTCAGCAGGGATTTTATTCATGCAGTCGTTGAACTCTATGATCAGAGGTGATGAGCTCAGAAGAAGTCTTGGATGATCATTGATGATCTGATGATTGCTCTCCCATAGAGTAACTGAGATGAACTAGCATGTATGGAAGTTGTTAGATTTCTTACTAATTTGTGAACCTGCAACTGTTATGGAAATCTTTACCAGATTTTACTATGCTATGTAGATTTATCATGATTATTTATTAACTATGGGTAAACTTCTATACGATGGCAGTCAGCGGGTCTGGACAGGTGTCAAAGTTGTTTGGGTGTCCCACTCAGGAACTTGAAGTTGTGGGATCAGTAATTGATGTGACATGCAACAGCTATTAAAAGTATAAAAGTAGATTCATGATTGTTTAGTTGATGTATATGGGTAAAATACACCAATTGTTTTTGGCATAATACTATAGGCAGGCAACACTTCATCAGTCTGCCTCATAAAGAACTGTAATTCTGTTCTGAAGAGTTTGTACCATTGTAAGGTTTCCGCAGGCAGATCTAGGCACCATGTAAAATTCCTAAAGTTATTACTTCCCTTGCTTACAGTTAGCTATGGAGTAAAATTTGAGATAGTAAAATGAAGGATATTAAACAGAAACTTTCTCACACTCCCTCTCCACTAATTTTCACTGGCCAGGGCAAGTGGAATTTTACTTCCCTGGGCAGAATCATTGTCAAACGAAAAGTCATATTCAAGGTAGATAGATAGAGACAGACCAGGGCTTGTTCTGCTTAATTTGGGAATGGGCTCTAGCCCCATTTGGGAATAATTATTGACACATTTCACTTAAATGGGAATTTTTAAGAAGCAAAAAAAGCAACTTAGTATGTGTAACATATTGTTAAAAGAGAATTTTCTTTCATTATCACAATTAAATAACAAACAAAACACTTCAAGAATTTCAGTTTTCAATTGGGAATGGGTCCAAAATTTGGACCCTACAAATAGACAGAAAAACCCCTGCAGACAGACAGAGAAAGAGAAGGTAAGCCATTATATTGAGCATACCCAATCCTCTTCAGGCCTTATTAAATGAAATGAAGAGCTGTAAAAACATAGGACCTATATTGTGACCAGTACAAGGTTGGGTTAGCTGCTCCTCATTGCCTTGGAGATGAGGGACCACTGTAAAACATTGTGAGATAGGCATAAGCTTTCAGTATGATCATGGTTTTCTGTAGTACATTTACACCAAAATGTGAAATGGTGTGCCTAAGTGGTGGAGGGTTCCTTTTTTTCACTTGATTACCTGCTGAAACTGAAGGTCTTGCTTGACTGACACTGAATGCTCATATTGCTACTGATGTGGGTAGGACTTTGTCGTGACTAATATGGTTTAGACCACAGCAAGTAATGATGCAGCTACCATAACTAGATTTGAACTTACTTTAGGGTCGTGAGAAACCCATTCTTACTGATTTATATCTACTCTGAATGTGATTTCATCGATTTCTGTTTTAATTTTTTTAATAACTTTAATGGCAGGAGAGAGACATAAAAGTGGTAAAAGCCACTCATATTTTTGCTGAGAAAAGAAAATAGCTTAATTATGTCAATTTATGTGTTACCTTGTGTATATTGTATGAACTTTATATAGATTTCATAGCTTATTAATGCTTGTAGGCATCATATTTTCAAGAGCAGAATTGATTCAGAATGACGCTTTCATTGAATATCTTGTAAATCATGAAGACTTTACTACTCAGATATATATATTTTATGATACACAACAATAAAACAGAAAAGTCAGATAAGACTGAAAGCAGTCTTAACTCTAAGCTAGGGCTGACAAGGTATTGGTCAGAAGATACAGCTGTACCCCAGCCCTTAGTAACATCATGCTGTATTGACCTGGTGTATTTTGCATTTTTGTTATGTACTGGGTACAAATCCGCATAAGCAAAAGAAGTGACTGATGTCTTACCTGTCTAGCTAGTGGCTGCTGCATATCTAGTGAAATGTGACATTGACATCAATTTAGTTATTTCTAGATTAGAAAGAAAGCCCAGATGTAGATGGCCTTAGAGTTACTGACACTCACCTTTTGAAGTTTCTACAGTTCAAAAGTTTGGGAGGAATCCAAAGGGCATAAAAAAATACCACAGTTTGCAATCTTTGGTGAATGTGCAAATCCTTAAACAATTGTAATTTGTAATTTGCAAAAGACACTTAGTTACAGTAACAGTAATCAGTACTGTACTGAAGACTACTATACCATGTACTACTGTACTGTATGGTAAGGAGTGATTATTTTCAGATATCTTTTGCAACCTGTGGCTTTCTTATCAGGAAAATTAGCATTATAAATTAAAAATTGGGAAATCATAAGATAATGAAAATGCTTTAAATTATCAAAACAAATACCTTTTTATGCTCACCGAAGGTGACGCATATAGTCGCCGCTTCGTCCGTCCGTCCGTCCGTCCGTCACACTTTCCTTGTCCGGACTATTTCTCAGGAACTAATGGCTTGAATTCAACGAAACTTTATGGGAAGCTTTATTACCAAGAGGAGATGCGCATATCGTCAGCATGACCCAATTCCTAAATTTTTCAAAGAGTTATGGCCCATTGACTTTTCGGCCTATAGTACATATTGCATGATTCTTGTCCGGGCTATTTCTCAGGAACTAATGGCTTGAATTCAACAAAACTTTATGGGAAGCTTTATTACCAAGAGGAGATGTGCATATCGTCAGCATGACCCGATTCCTAAATTTTTCACAGAGTTAAGGCCCCTTGACTTTTTGGCCTATAGTTCATATTGCATGATTCTTGTCCGGGCTATTTCTCAGGAACTAATGGCTTGAATTCAACGAAACTTTATGGGAAGCTTTATCACCAAGAGTAGATACGCATATCGTCGGCGTGACCTGGTTCCTCAATTTTTCACAGAGTTATGGCCCCTTGACTTTTTGGCCTATAGTACATATTGCATGATTCTTGTCCGGGCTATTTCTCAGGAACTAATGGCTTGAATTCAATGAAACTTTATGGGAAGTTTTATTACCAAGAGGAGATGCGCATATCGTCAGCATGACCCAATTCCTAAATGTTTCAAAGAGTTAAGGCCCATTGACTTTTTGGCCTATAGTACATATTGCATGATTCTTGTCCGGGCTATTTCTCAGGAACTAATGGCTTGAATTCAACAAAACTTTATGGGAAGCTTTATCACCAAGAATAGATACGCATATTGTCGGCGTGACCTGGTTCCTCAATTTTTCACAGAGTTATGGCCCCTTGACTTTTTGGCCTATAGTTCATGTTGCATGATTCTTGTCCGGGCTATTTCTCAGGAACTAATGGCTTGAATTCAATGAAACTTTATGGGAAGCTTTATTACCAAGAGTAGATACGCATATCGTTGATGTGACCTGGTTCCTCAATTTTTAAGAGAGTTATGGCCCCTACTACCATGTTGTTGACTCATATTCATGTCATTTGCCTAATTTAACAGGAGATATCATTTAAACAAAACCCCACAAAATTCAATATGCTAGTAATGTCAATCATAATCATGTCAGCTAATTGTTGTTTAGGCCATTATACACTATTTCAAATATCCAGTCATATGTCAAGAGTGTTGGTTAACCTCTTTGATATGAGCACACATTGAAATGTATGACTTAATTTTTAGTAGTATAAAAACTTAAAAAAAATCAATGAAAGATCTGATGAGTAACACGTATTATCATATTAAATAGTAAATTGTTACTAAGTCTCCAAATTAGAGTTGGTAAAACATCTCATCTGATGAGGAGAATAGATATGATTTAGGAATGGGGATTTCAACATATCCTCCCACCCATTGACCAAGGCCTTATTTGTAACAATGACGTTCTTCGGGGAGCATCTGTCAGTTCTACTGACTTTCTTGTTATATATAGGTTGTGTTTCAAATCAACATTGAAATTATAAGAATAAAACCAGTTTCATAAAAATTCCATGAATTATATTCTGTTAAGATAAACACAACTATTTAGGTAGTTATTTTGGGAAATAATTCAGATTTTTGCTAGGAAAAACCACCTGTAAAAGATGGTAAATTTACCCCTAAAAATCACTGTGTGAGGGTTATGTATTGTTTCACCCAGTGCTATTGTACTCTGAGCTGGTTTGAATGTTGCTCCTTCATCATCTGAGATACTGAGGAGTAACCTGATTGCTTCAGCCCTCTTTTTTTGTCAAGGAACTTGCAATAAGTTTTTTTTCCCTCAAATACATATTGTGTAAGCATGATATTACATGGTAGAACAATTAAAATGTACCCTAATTATCATGATTACATATTATGACATGATTGTAGGTACTATACATAACAGTTTTTATTCCAAACTTTATGACAGTGTTTATGACCATAATCTCTCGGTCAAGTTTGATTATGGCTAAGTATTTATGATATTGTGCAGTGACCATTGATACAGGTTTCACTATTTGAAATCCAGGTTTGGTTTCTTATTCCACGAAAAAATGTTAGTAGGAACAACCTAAAGCTTTGAGTTTGTCAAATACCATTCTCAAATTCAAATTTCAAGTATCTAATGACAGTATTTGAGTACAACCTTGAGCAGATGATGTTTGTAAATAATTAGACAAGTTAGTGAGCTTGGACTTCAGCATTAAAGTGTAGGAAGAGATGATGATAAGTCTTGGATGGTTTATAATGTAGGTATCAGTATCATGAAGACAACATAATTGCAGCTCCCCTTGTCCTCAGATCAATACAACTTTGCTGTTGCAGTGAATGATTTTTATACCTAGGTTGATTTATCAAGTCCATTGATGGCCTGCTCTTATTAATAATGAAAATTTGATGATGTAAAGCTAGGTTCAAGCAGATTAAAATAAAACATGTATATATGTTTGACATGATATAAATAGGTAGTATGGCGTAAAAAATTGTTGTAATTAGCTAGAGATAACTGAAAGTGCTTTTTATACGCCGCCGGAGGCGGTCGTATATTGGCGTCATCTTCTCCGTCTGTCCGTCCGTCCGTACGTCCGTACGTTCGTACGTCCATATCTTGTGAACGCAACTCCTCCTTTGTTTCTGAATGAATCTTTTCAAAACTTGGTCAATGTCATTACTATAATGGGTAGATGTGCATGAAGTGGCAATTTTCCGGTTCATTGATTTTTACAAGATTTGTGTCCCTTTGAAACTTAGTCTCTGTAGCTGAATGACGTCCCAATCTTGTGAACGCAACTCCTCCTATGTTTCTGAATGAATCTTTTCAAAACTTGGTCAATGTCATTACTATAATGGGTAGATGTGCATGAAGTGGCATTTTCCGGTTCATTGATTTTTACAGATTTGTGTCCCTTTGAAACTTAGTCTCTGTAGTTGAATGATATTGCAGCCTTGTGAATGCAACTCCTCCTACATTTCTGAATGAATCTTTTCAAAACTTGGTCAATATCATTACTATAATGGGTAGATAAGCATGAAGTGGTGATTTTATGGTTCATTGATTTTTACATGATTTGTGTCCCTTGAAACTTAGTCTCTGTAGCTGTTTGATATTGCAGCCTTGTGAACGTAACTCCTCCTACATTTCTGAATGAATCTTTTCAAAACTTGGTCAATATCATTACTATAATGGGTAGATGTGCATGAAGTGGTGATTTTCCGGTTCATTGATTTTTACAAGGTTTGTGTCCCTTGAAACTTAGTTTCTGTAGCTGAATGATATTGCAGCCTTGTGAACGCAACTCCTCCTACATTTCTGAATGAATCTTTTTATAACTTGGTCAATGTCATTACTTTAATGGGTAAATGTGCATGAAGTGGCGATTTTATGGTTCATTGATTTTTACAAGTTTGTTCCCTTGAAACTTAGTCTCTGTAGCTGATTGATATTGCAGCCTTGTGAACGCAACTCCTCCTACATTTCTGAATGAATCTTTTCAAAACTTGGTCAATATCATTACTATAATGGGTAGATGTGCATGAAGTGGTGATTTTCCTGTACATTAATTTTTACAAGATTTGTGTCCCTTGAAACTTAGTCTCTGTAGCTGATTGATATTTCAGCTTTGGGAATGTAATTTCTTGTATGTTTCTGACCTAATCTTTTCAAAACTTGGGCAATGTCATTACTATACTGGGTAGATATGCACAAAGCTGGGGCTTTGATGTTCATCAATATTTGCAATAGTTATGCCTTTCTAAACATGGTCTCTTTAAAACACAACTCGAGTTTCTAAACAGGTAAAAGTGCATAAGGCAAGGATTTTCTGGTACAGTGATTTTTGCAAGAGTTACGGGGAGAAAGAAAAAAGGATTCAAATTGATACTGCTATTTGACCTACTGTCATATTGGAAGCATTTTTAGGGTTCTATCTCTGTTCAGCTAAATTAATTGGTCTTACAGACTTCATTATGAGGTTATGCTTACAGAAATGTTAAAAGCAATAATTAAAAGACCCCTCTTGGTCTTTATATTTTGTGGCGGCGTATATTGTAGCATCACTGGCACTCTTGTTCTTTGTATTAAATTGATATTGAAGTGTTTTATAATATTAATTATATTATTTTTATAGCTCCCTTAATTGCTTGGCACTCAGCATGTATTGGTAGCTCCAGGACTGGTTGGCCCAGTGTCAGGATAATGTGACTTGGTGTGGTATCATGCCACAGATCTACTGTGTGATACTGCAGTATGTCAGCACTATATTTGTCTTTAGTGGACAATGATCTCTACAAATGACTGAAATACTGTCAGTTGGGCGTAAACCCAACAAACCAGCAAGCATACCCGGTACTTATTTGGAAGATTTACATATTAAGAGAGTGGGAAATGAATTGCCATATTAAGGAATTTACAGGAGTTGAAAAGTATACAGTAACTTTCACTGGGTATAATATATACATTTTCATTTTGGGGACATGTGTCTCCTCGAATATTTGATTTAGGGGTCATTTGAAGTTTTAGGGGGACATGCTTGCAGCTAGGTAATAATAATAATAAAACTTAGTACATGCACTGTGTCAGTTATATAAAATCTGTGTAAATGGAAACATTGGAAAATAGGATAAAGTAATATAACTGTTTAGTTCAGGACGATCGGCATTGTCCGTTTCCGAGTTCTCTTTTGAAAAGAAAAAACTTAAGATTCCGCTGCATCATTGTTGCAGCATTAATTTTGCGATGATCCGAATGACGTTGCTATGCAACAACTCTCCATCATTGGTTGGGACTAAGTTATACAGAACGTAACGGAACATCAGACTAATTTATAAAGGGAGAATTTTTCTGTGATAAAATTTATCCAAATATATAAAAGGGCCATATATGGTGAGAAAAAATCAAAGTAAGTCTAGTTTTCGTAAATAAAAACATGCTTCCATGCACGTAATTTTACAGACAGCCCAATATTTGGGACGACAACGATGTGAGGTCATCGTTTTATGCAATGCCGACAGTCCAGGTTCTATTTTAAAAAATGGAAAGTCCCATATCTTGATCTGTTATTCAGAGGGAAGCAGAAAAAATAAAATGGAACATGCATCTGGAACGTCACATGTTGTTTCCAGAATAAAGGAAACACATATAGTAGGTTTAAACTGACAGCTATTTGATATCAATCGAATGTGTCTTATATTTAGAACCTGGTTCTGAAAATGCGTCATTGACGGCACACTAGCATTCAACATGGGGGTATTTCAGATTATTTTGCGTCAAAATGCACAATTTGTGTGTCATCGAAAACCCTGCTTTCAATTGGGATCTCATGGGATACCTTTAAATATAAAAAAATCTGAAAACAGAAAAAAAAAAAATGTTTTATAACCAACATTTATTACGAAGTGATTTCAGATATCAGATCTATGCCTTTTCCTCATGAATATTCATGTAGCAATTTATGACCCTATGAATATGATAAATTGACTGAATGAAACAGTTGATTTTTCTTAACCTTGCAGACTAGAATTAGAGCTAATTTTATTTGAGCAAACAGAGGAGACCCAGATCAGATGTGTACAGCTCCTGAATGATTAGACATGTCCTTTAGGTCACTTTTGAAAGGAGCTGTCAGTCTGGATCT